>OY740717.1:98199810-98540471 GCA_963513945.1 Hydrotaea diabolus | reverse complement strand
AATCAACCCGATTGCCGCATAATCACGTGCTGATTTAATTAAGTGATGTCTGCTTGTCCGTCCGTCCATCTAAAGACTACTTTTTTTTATCACACGTAACGGCAAGAAAATATTTTAACTTTTTTGTTTACTGTTTAGTTTTAATTTCATGCAATTTTATTATGTTCTTATTCTTAGGTTTTAACAATGTTTTGTTTAAAATGTGTTTATATTTATTTCTTTTTAAGTTCAATGTTCATATATATGTTATTACAGTTTTTAATTTCAATGTTTTTTTTGTGATTTTAATTTTTTGGATTTTATTTTACAGTCACTTGGTCACGGGGTAATGACCGCACTCTTTAACTATCAAAACGGGAAAGAAAGAATATGTTGTCGCCGATGACTTACTGCAAGCTTGCCGTTTGTTTTCTTGCAGTCAGACGTCGGCAGAGCAACAACAAACCAAAGATGGTAGAGGTATAAAAAATAGGCAGAATGTATGAATACATAGCAACCGCTATATACATCGCTGTTCCATTCAAGTAGCAGCCGCAACTATGTGAAATAAAGTAGCACATCTCTAAACATCCCGCCCCCGGTAAAACAGTGATTAAACAATGATTTAAATTAACTTAGAATGGACTTCTAATAAGTCCTGATATGATATAGCCCAGGGTTAAGTTGAACGCTTTCACGTCACCAACTCCGGTTGGAATTGATCCATCAAGCACGATACTGGAATGCGTATCTGTGGCTAATTCGATATCGATTGGTGTGTTGCTTCTTGGGTCAGTGTCTGCTAGGGACTCTGGGGGTAAATCGACAGTAGGGTCATGTATCATCGGGTCAGAGTAGGCTATAAGTCTTCGGTAATCAAGGCTGTGACTTGTAACACCCAGTTCCGACGTTGATTACGAGCCATGATCTTGAAACTGGAGAATTTCTGACCTATTTATTGATGAACGCAGACAAAAACGTCGAAAAGTTGATGCAGCTATTTTGGAGACGGCTGCTGACTGGCTCGCAATGACTTCCATGTTTCGAAGTCGTCACCTGACACACGGATCATTGCCGTGGGCACAAAGGCTGTAGTCCACTTGAAGCATGGCGTCTCTATGATTGCAATTTGGGGTCGTTCAGTTAACTGTGGGGCACCATGAAGCTTCGTGTGGTGACGTCGATCACACTGGTGACAGCCGATCAAGCTTGGGCAATCTGGGCCAGGTGACTTCGAGCGAGACAATTTCTGCAGTAGCCTCTTCTTTCTACCGTCTCGTAGCGTCGGTGTGGGGAGAGTTGCAGGAATCTTCGGCAGGTTTTCAAAGGGTGGTCAGATCTATATTGGCGTTGATGCTGTTGTTGTTGGATTGATGATCGATGACGATGTGCTGGCAATCGATGGCGACGTTCTGGTGATCGTCGACGACGTTCTGGTGATCGGACTCTGCGCTCATCCAAATAATCAGGACGTGGTAAGTGTCCAGCCATATCTAGAGAAAAATAAGAAAGCGTATGAGAAGATGGGTTTGGTAGTGTGATCAATAGGATGCAAGTTAGTCAGGGAATAATTTAACTACTTTTGTTATTGGTCGACAAATTGTGCCGTTTGAGGTATGCAGATCGACCACGCGAACATTTTGATCTGGTCCGAAAAAGGTTTTAATTACTCGGCCCAATTTCCACTCATGAGGAATTAGTTTTTCGTCCTTAATGACGACTAAATCATTGACGCTAACATTATCTTTCTGGTATTTCCACTTATATCGACGATGAAGTTCGTTCAGGTACTCTGATTTCCATCTATTGCAGAAATGCTGAGAGATAATTTTTAATCGTTTCCACCGGTTGGCGAGGGAAATATTTTCGTCTGTCAAGTCGGGTTCAGCTGGTGCCATCATTGGGGCTCCGATTATAAAGTGTCCCGGAGTCAGAGGGGATAAATCGTCAGGGTCGTCGTTTGCTGGACTCAAGGGTCTTGAATTCAAGCAGCACTCTATTCCAGCTAAAATCGTCAAAAGTTCCTCAAATGTGAAATTCATATGTGGGATAAACTTTCGCAAATGTGTCTTAAACGATTTTACGCCCGCCTCCCAAAGCCCGTCCATATGCGGGGCTCCTAGGGGTATGAAGCTCCACTCGAGATTTTGGGCAATGTTCTGGTGCTGGGCGTCCCTTTGAATATTCTTCATAAAAGCAATCCTATCTTTGCGTATTATTTCGGCCGCTCCTTCGAAGTTTGTGCCATTGTCAGAATGTATTCGGGATGGACAACCACGGCGTCCAATAAATCGCGCAGCTATAAATGACTGGGTCGTCAAGTCGCTAGTGACTTCTAGATGGGCAGCCTTCGTAGCGAAACATACAAAGACACACACGTATCCCTTGGTGATGAGACATGCACGCCCAGTGTAAGTTTTGATCGGAAAGGGTCCAGTAAAATCAACTCCCGTATTGTAAAAGGGTCTAGACAACATTGTACGCTCGGGTGGCAATGATGACATTATCTGAGTCTGCGCCTTCTGCTTGTTGAGTAAACATGTTTTACAATGATAAATGACTTTCTTTACGAGAGGTTTGAGTCTAAATATCCAAAATTCGGATCTTAATATTCGAACCATTCACTGGTTTCCACCGTGAATAGAGACTTTGTGACAGAACTCCACCAACAACCATGTCAGCTTTGCATCATAAGGCAAAATAATTGGGTGGCGTTCATCATATGTTAGGGCAGGTGACTGAGATAAAGACGAAAATCTATTCAAGGGGTCTTCGAATATAGTTGTTGTGAATACTCTGAGCGGTTTGGATTCAAAGTCCGTGTCTGCGATGGTCCTGTTTGATGTCCATTGATTATTTGATAGTCTTAGCTAATGAAGCCCATGCCACCACAATTCATGGGATTGTAGCTCACTAGAAAAGCAACCACGGCTTGCGACATCTGCCGGGTTATCTTTGGAATCCACATGTTGCCAGTTAGCCTCACCAACGCCATCCAATATCTCTAAGATTCTATTGCCCACAAATGTACTCCAGGCACAGGGTGGTTTCTTTAGCCAAGCCAAAACTATGGTTGAATCAGTCCAATATTGGGTAGAAAACTGTTTGAGCCGAATATTTGGAATTATGGCAGCTGATAGTTTGGCCAAAAGAACAGCTCCACAAAGCTCAAGTCGTGGTAGGGAGATCTTTTTCATAGGCGCAACACGGGTCTTTGCTGCTAGGAGAAAAGTCTGGATTTGAGAAGGGGCATTTTCAACACTTATGTAATTCGCTGCGGCATACGCGCTCTCGGAAGCGTCACAGAATCCGTGAATCTCTATTTGACTTTCTGGTTTAAAACATATCCATCAGGGAACCGCAATGGTGTCAATCGCCGGGCAGTTGTCAACAAATTTTTGCCAATTCATTTGCGTCACTGTCTTTAAAATATCATCCCACTGGATCTTGTCTAACCAGACTTGCTGCATGATGAGCTTTCCAATTACAATGACCGGCGCCAACCATCCGCAGGGGTAGAAGAATTTTGCAATAGTTGAAAGCACTTCCCGTTTTGTGCTAGCACATGTTTTTTCGATCTGAGGTGCAGTAAAAGTGAATGAGTTGTTAGAGACATTCCATCGTATACCCAGCTTTTTGGTTGAAGAATTCTCAGATAAATTTAACCAATCCACCGGTAGAAGGGCGTCTGATGGTAGTCCCTGTAGCATACGAGGGTCGTTCGAGGTCCATTTTCGAAGCTCGAATCCTGCTGACTCTAAGGCCTCCACCAATTGTCTTCGAGATATGGCCGCTTCTTCTAGAGCAGCATGGAACAATCCGATAACGTATTCTCAAATTCTTCCAGAAAAGTTCGTGGCAATTTAGTCGAACAGAGGTAGGTCATTGGAAGAAATGTTGATCCACTGTTGTTTACGAACACTGATTGACTCCTATTAGTCGGAAAAAAAATCGATTTTTTAACTTCATGGTCAAAATACAATAGTCCACTGTATCGAAAACGTTCGAGGGGTATAATTTTTATTTTGCCCTCATCAATATCCCAACAAACGGAGCCGTAATACATCTTAGCTTAGGTCTAAAACCAGACTGTTTTGTTGTAAGGAGATAATGATTATTAATGAATGAACTCATCTGGATGTGAATTAGTTTTTCGACAATATTGTTATTGGGCGATAATCATTTTTCTATTTAGGAACATTATGATTGAATTGAATAAGTATGTGATGAAAGACATCACACGTGGCAATATTATAAGCAGTTTCGAGATTCTTGGATGTATTATATCGAATTCTGCTGAAGTTGACGGAATACACATACATGTGGTTAACAATTCTGATTGTGCGACATTTTTTTTTTTTTATATAAGCTTTATTTGAATTATTGAATCTGCTCCAAAGGAGCCTAACAATAAGTATACGAATCTTAAGTATAATTCAATAATGAATCCTAGTATGGATTTCTTGTAATGTGGGTCTCTGCTAATTGGCAGGAATTTTAATTAATTTGGTCAAATAGTATATAACTGGTATGGATCACACGTGAGGATTTTAAACCTGGTTTGGCTTAAACCTCGTGATAAAGGTCCAGAGGACCCTTACAGTCATTTACTGAGTGTTCGCGATATTATGTAGAGTGAAGAACTCTAGTTATGTATGTACAACGGATAACTCTAGAATAGCAGAGTGGACGACGTAATTTGGGTTTTGTAGGTTTTTCGCGTTGATTGTTTTAAGGATCACGTATGAGAGCATTTAAGCCACGTGACGTAGAATGAAGGATTCTACACAGTCTTTTTTGAGTGTTCGTCCGCGATTGATATTGACTGTTTTAAAGATCACGTATAAGAGCGTTTAAGCCACGTGACGTAGAAAAGGATTCAACACAGTCTTTCGGGCGCGTGTGTTCGCGATTACTGTTACGGATGAAGATTAGAAAACACGGCGTTCGTTTCTCCGAAGTCTTAAAGATCTGGGACTGCACAATAATTGTCTAGCAAGTATGTTATCATGACGTTCGAGCTTCTCTTTGTGCTTTATATTGATTTTTTGAATTGCCTCTTTAACGAGAGGTATTTTCAAGTCTCGGTGGATATTTTCATTCCTCATATACCAAGGGGCACCGGTAATAAGCCGCAATGTCTTCGATTGGACTCTTTGGATTTTGTCGAGATTGCTCGAGCTTGCTTTGCCCCATAGCTGGGCACCGTATAACCAGATAGGTTTGATTGCACTGTTGTATAGCAGGACCTTATATTCAAGGCTTAGTTTTGAGTTCGCGTTTAGGAGCCAGTGAAGTTGATGGACCTTAAGTTTCAGTTGAGTTTTCTTGGCTTCGATATGACTTCTCCAGTTGAGTCGGCGATCCAGGTGGATTCCAAGGTATGAAACATGATCAGATTGAGAAAAAGGGATATTGTTTAATTTCAATGTCGGACAAGTGCTAAAATTCAGTGTGAAAGTTACCTGTGTGCATTTAGCCTCATTGACTTTTATTCTCCAGTCAGAGAGCCAAGATTCTACTCGTCTGAGATGTACACCTAGATTCATAGATGCAATATCCTGCTTTTTATGTGTGGCCATTATAGCGGTATCATCGGCAAAAGTGGATGTTAGCACGTTTGGGCTGGTAGGAATATCTGCGGTAAACAGAATGTAAATGATAGGCCCCATGACGCTTCCCTGGGGAACACCTGCTAGTATTTCGCGGTCATCGGTGACGTGTTGTCCACATTTGACTCTGAATCTGCGGTTTTCTAAGTAAGACTCAAGAATTCGATGCGTATTTGCCGGTAAGTATTTGCAAATTTTGTAGGTCAAGCCAAAGTGCCAGACTTTGTCAAATGCTTGAGCAACATCCAGGAATACTGCGCAGCAATATTCTCGCCGTTCAAATGATTTTTCAATTGCTTGGGTCAGACGGTTTACTTGTTCGATAGTGCTGTGACCTTCGCGAAAACCAAACTGATGGTCTGGTATTATGTTATTTGACACGAGAAACGGTTTTATTTTCGATAAAAGAACTTTTTCAAACAGTTTGGATAAGCAGGGAAGCAAACTGATCGGCCTGTACGAGGAAGGTATTGATTTGTCCTTTCCTGGCTTTAAAATCATTTGAATCAGAGAAATTTTCCACACTTTAGGAAAGTACCCATGTCTCAAAATAGAGTTAAATAATTTTGCCAGGAACTTCACAGCAATATAGGGAAGTTCCAAGATCATTTTAGGCGTGATAAGATCATATCCAGGTGCTTTACCTGGATTCACGGTTTCTTTAATGACATTCAGAACTTCATTTGCGTTAGTAAACAATGGAATTACGGCAGACATTTTATCAACAGGTGGAAGGATGTCGCTACTTGCAGGATTTGGGCGAAATACCTGTGATAGATGGTTTGCAAAAACATTGGCCTTTTCCTCTTCTGATATTGCCCACTTGCCATTTGCGTCGCGTATTGGAAATTGCGTTTCGGTGGGCATACTAGTATTTCTTAATGTTTTCCATAATGAGAATTTGGTTGAAGCAGTCGGAGTTAAACTTGCAATGAAACTAGCCTGCTGTCTACTGTCTTCTTTTCTAAGTGCGCTTTGCAACCTTTTAGTAGCTTCAGTCAGTCTTAGTCGTGCCGCTGGTGACCTATTTCGCTGCCATTCGCGACGGAACCTCCTTTTTTCACTTACAAGGTGCTCTATTTCCCGGTTAGTGTAAGTATTCAAACTATTTGTCACTTTTATTTGTCTGTGTGTAGCGTGAATGGCCGCCTGTTCCAGGATTACGTTCAAGTTGGATACGTTGTTATCGATCTCATCCGCGTTAGAAATTAGATGATTCGAATCTAAATGACTACTTATGTACTTCCTGTATTTTAACCAGTTAGTTTTGTATGAAGTAAGCCTTAGTGGGTCATCTACAAGTACTGTCTTCCCGTGAAGAAGAAATATAACTGGCGAGTGGTCTGACGATAAGTCAGTACAGGTACTAGCAGATAAGTTAGATTTACTAACTCCTCTTATTATACCGAAGTCTATCAAGTCAGGCTTTTTGTTAATATCAGAAGGCCAATATGTAGGTTGACTGGGAGATATAAAGTCCAATTTATTTTGACGTCGCATTAGACATTTATACAGCTGGTTTCCCCTAGGGTTTGCTAAACGGGATCCCCAGTGCGTATGTTTGGCATTGTAGTCACCAGCAGCAATAAAGTTGTGTCCGAGACCATTGAAGAAGTTCAGAAGTATATCTTCTGATATCGCGAACCGCGGGGGGAAATATATTGCTGAAATGGTAAGAAAACTACCTTGAATCTGGATACGAATTGTTGTCGCTTGGAGGTAGTTTTGTGAGACTCCTTCAGCGACTTCATGTTTCATTCGTTTACGTATTAGGATACCAGTGCCCCCATGAGCCTTACCGTCGGGGTGATGAGTACCATAAAATCTAAAATTAGGTATCTGAAAATTGTATTTGTCTGTGAGATGAGTTTCTGATAGTAGCATTATATCAATATTCTGCCGATCTAGGTACTCGGTCAGTTCGTGTCTATGTTGGTTCACACCGTTTGCGTTCCATGTACATATCTTAAGAGGGCCTATTTTTTGGTAAGTAGAGTTTGAATTAACTGATTCTGGTTTCGCATGAATTCTTGCATCATTGATTGCATAGTTGACATGAACATGTTTATACTCTGTACCAGTTGTTGAATCATTGATTCAGAGTTACCATGTTGTTGCACTGGGGCATTAGGTGTATGCGCCCTTAAAACATTTGCGTATGTTATACCGTTTGTAATGCCGTTTCCGTTGCTAGAGTAAACTGGAGTCTATTGGATGTCGATTATAGGATTCGGCGCGTTTCGGTTAGAAATGAGTTTACGCTTCTCTTCTAGTTTACGCTTAAGTTCTTTGTAAACCCTACAACCTCTGTAATTTGCGGTATGTTGTTCCCCGCAATTACTGCACTTTTTCTGTTCCTGCGATTTAACTTTGCAGGCGGACGATTGGTGTAGATCACCACATACAACACAAACGGTTGGCAAAGTGCAGTATGATTTTGTGTGTCCATACTCTTGACAATTTTGGCATTGAACGGGACCATTTCTTTTGTGGGGTTCTTCGACCGTGATTCTTCTATATAACAAATATTGAAGTTTGTATATAGGATGAACTTCATTGCGGCATTTGAACACAGAAATGGTTCAAATAAATGTTCAGGCGACGTGATATATTATAAAAATCAGGATTTGAAGTAATTCTAGGCATATTAGCAAACGCATGGTTTATTTCCTCTATGTTTATATTATCAAACTCCTAAAAAGGTTTTAGCCTTTTTTTGCTTCCATTCCTCTGCTTTAATTCTTTTGTCCTGAATGTATGCAAAGTCTCTTCGTTCGACTAGCGATTGAATGTGAAAAGAAAACCATGTATTGGATTTTCTTCCTTGTCTTTAAGTTTTGAGTGGTACAGCAAGATCGATTATTCCCTTAATTCTATTTTCAAGAAAATGTATTTTATCGTCCATCGAAACAATGCTGTAGACACTACTCCAATTTACGTTTGACAATTCATAATCCAAAACTTGGTAATCAATATTGTGGAAATCACGAAAAGAGTATAAAAAATTATAATATATTTCTTGATAATCATACGTCATAAATGTACAAAAAACTTTAAAAATGTCGTTTACACAGAAGATATCCAATAGTGTGTTTGATGACGTTGTGTAGTGAGTAGGCGTTTTATCATTTGTGGGTATAAGGCCGATAGAAACCAAATTCTCCGTCTGCATATTTGAATTTAAAATATTTTAAATGAAATTACAAACAACTTTTTTGTCATTATGCTATATGGTTCTTTTAGACAATGTGGCCATTAATGCTTCTATGTCGCTTTGGGAATTTGGCCTATGTACACTTCCGATAAGAATAAGTTTCTCTCACACTGACATCCAGAAATATATATTCAATCGACTCGCTTTCCCGATTCTTCAATATTGCCTAGATTAAAATAAGCTACCACTCCCCCACCACAACGTTTCTTGTCAGAACTATATATGTGACAGCGCATAGAGAAAGGGGCCTAAGGGTAAAAAAATCAATTTTAATTTTTTTTTATGTGGACAACATCTGAGCATCGAATGAGACCGATCCCATGCCCCAAAAGTGTTTCCTCCCAGAGATATGTGCGTTTTATGAAAGTGATGGTACACCAAAGATACACGTATTTAAATCTTTAAAATGACTCTCCTGAATAAAACTGTATTTTACCCTTAGGTCCCTTTCTATTTTGCGCGTCACATATATTGTAGCCATCTAGTTGCACTAATCAGTTAGGGGTTTCTTAAGTGAACCATGTTTCGAAAACAGAGATAATATCGATTACGTAATTTTAAATTTTGTATTCGGCCTTTATATTAAATTTTACTAAATAATTATTATATCGAGCTCGAGGCCAAGGTTATTATTTTTTGTTATATTTTTCTCTTTATTCGATATTTCGTTCCTCTTTGAAGAACATCATCAGGAATCTACAAGATATTTCATTGGAAATACAAAAACAAATGAACATGTAAATTACGTAAAAACCAAAAAACATTTGTGCCCACACTTACAACTAAATTAAACAAAATAACTCCGTAGCGAGTACCTCAGTTTCTTGTTGTTAAGAAATGTACTGACCGTCGTTGCTTTGTTGCGCTTTTTTTGTTCTTTCTTTATTTGTTTTTCTTATAAGACTCCTATAGCTTTGAGCAGAATTATCAACGTCAGTTTTAAAATTCATTCTCTGCTCATTTGGAGTACTCATAATGTGCAGCATTTCGAGTGTTAATCGTTTGTTGTAGTGGCTTTCACATTGTAACACACTCACTCTCTTAAGCTCTGGTTGGTGTTTTTCGCTTGCACAGTGGGCCACAAGTGCTGTTTTTGGTGTCATCATATTATTATTTTTTAATTTTATGTCAGATTTGTGTCCTGACAGTCGTGTTCTCAGTCTGTTTTTGGTGGTACCTATGTAGTATTTTTCGCATTGTGCCGTTTCGTTACCCTTGCATTTTATCCGGTATATTAAGTTCGATTTGTCCATTATTTCAATTTTAGATTTTATGTTTGTAAAAAGCTTGTTTAATGTGTTGTTCGTCTTTGGCGCGATTCTGTAGTTAATTTTATCCATGCAGTTAGATTTTTCGAACCTCTCTGACAAATTTGGTATGTATATTACTGACTTGTATATGATTGTTTCTTTTTCTTGTGCTGTAGCCTTACTATTCCTGGATTTGTTTATAAGATTGTTAATAGTGTGTGCTGGAAAGCTATTTTGTCTTAAAATATTTTTGATTTTGCTGATGTTTTTGGTGTGGTATTCCTCGTCGCTTATAGATAGGACTCTGTTGATGAAATTGGAAGCTGTGTTAAATACCATCCTTTTTGGGTGTTGGGAATGAAAGTTCAACAGTCTTCCGGAGGATGTAGGCTTCTGATACCAATCAATCTTTAGTTTTTTATTCTTTCTTATTACAAGAGTATCCAGGTACGAAATTTTGCCGTTTGACTCTCTCTCAATCGTAAATTTAATTTGGTGATTAAAACTATTAAGATTCGTCAAGATGTTATCTATTGCACATGATTTAATAATCCCAAAAAGGTCGTCCACGTATTTTGTCAGTATTCTAGGCCTAATATCACAGTTCTGCATAACACTATCCAACAGCTCCTCCATCACGATGTCGGCAACAATTGGTGAAGCCGATGATCCCATAGGTAGTCCTCTTTTTTGTTGGTATACTTTATCTTTGTATTTGAAATACCTGTTTTCTCTTATACAAAATTATGTTAGAATTCTCAAAAGTTGCCTTGAATTCATCCCGTGTAATTTTTGAAAATGTGGCGGCAAAATATCTAGATAGAAATGTAATACTTAATTCTAATTACAATGATTTTAAAATGTAGCAGATTTTGACATTTACATCAATTGGTACGTTCACTACCACCGTCATGAAAAAGGTGATGTAGATATTCGTTGCAGCGAATTTGGACCAGCTGGGCTGAATCGGTACGTTTAAATAAGCAATTCCACGCAGAATTGACGACATTTTGCTTTTTTAGTTTTCGTGCTTCAGAAAATATTCAATAGTTTGTTGGAGATAGATTCTCGTTAAATTAAGGCGCAATAAATTTCTATTTGTTCGAAGATAAACTAAAATGATTTCAAAACAAAATATCTCTCAAATGATGTGGTGCATTTCACAAGAACGGCGGACCTTGTGAATTTTTTTTATTTTTTAACCGCTATATACTTACTTGTATATACAGAATCGCAGGTGTGCAGATTTTCAGACTTGCGCATAAATTACGAAAGATTTAATTTAGATCATCGTTATGACAATACGGTACACCGCTAATTCATTTGCAGGTCACAAGATACAGTTGAGTTTTCTTGTTGAAAAATCTTCCAATGTATTACAGAAAATTTTTTTTTTGTTTGAAATATGAAACACAGATATTTTTTGTTAATTCACTTCGATATTAGTGCCGTGGCTGGTTATTTTGTCTGGTACAGGTTTTTTTTATTACAACAATGTATTGTTTATCCTTTATAAAACCGTGTTTAAACCAGAATCCAATCGGTTTAAGCAATATTGCAGTGTGCAAAAATTGCATATTCTTCGAATCAGTTTTTCTCCCAAATAAACATAGGGTAAATAGGGTTACGATTGTACTGTTGTACTGTCTTCAAACTTTTTTTATGAACAGTTTTTTAAGAACATCGAAATTTACACTTTTTGCTAACGAATGACTTCGTTTCTGAGGATTTGCTATCCAGTCTAATTTATGTCTATTGTTAATATAGTTTTTACATGTTTATTTAGCCCATCGTTTTTTTTAGGGGCAAGGGTCATATATATAACATATGTGTTTAATAATGTGTATGCGTAACATCTGTCTAAATTTAATACTTACTGCAAACATGAAAGTGTAAGATAAGTTATGTAAAATTGATGCATTACAATAAACATTGCCAGAATTTTCAAAATTGTACCGTCCCAGTTTGTTACCGATATTCACAATAATTATACAATTATAATTGTTGAAATCGTACAACTCGGGGTGAAGTACTGCACGTAGAAAAAAAGTATGGTTAGGATAACAATATTCGAAAAGCATCATACTATTGCTGGGTATATGATTGTGGAACACCAACAACAATAGTATGATTCACACTCAACCATACTATGATCTTTACAACTGTATTATAGTTAGTATATATTATACTTATATAGGTAGTATGTTACACATATGATCAAACACAATAATAATATGATCCCCAGATTATGAAAATTATTTAAAAATACACTAAATTCAACAAAATAGGAGTGATTTATTCAACAGTAGAAAAACTTATTTTGAAAAAAAACGCAAGCATTATTATTAAACAAAGCGAAAGCAGCCTGAAAGAAAAATTTAATTTACATATAAAAAGTACTATTATTGCATTAAATTGTTAACAATAATATTGTTCTAAAAAAACATATTCAAATTAAGAAAAATTTCTATCATACCGTAATAATATTATTGTTAACATAAAAACCAAAATACAATACTTTTGTCGCACCAACCATATTTATATTGTTGCTACAATCATATTTTCATTTTTTAATTTGGCAATAATAACAATATTAATATTGCGGCAATCATACTAACACAATACTATGGTGACAATGAACATAATTGTATTGGGAAGAACATATTATTATTGCCGAGGCCATATTTTTCCCTGCGTGTGGAGCATGGCGCACGGGGTCAATCTAGGCAGACCTATACCGAGATGTAGTTTGCTAAAAGACAGGAAAGGGAAAGTTAAGTTGGTCACATGTCCGCGACAACAGTTTCATTTTCCTATGGTGATCTTACTTTCTGGAAGTGGTTGCAGCTTTGCTGTCAAAGCCTAGTACTCTTTTCCAAATTGTGAAATATGTTGAGTTGAGTCAGTTATTTCTCTAATGAAACGTGACAAGCAACAAATAATAACAACCGATCGTTTTTAAACAAATTGATGTGTTTATTACTCTAAAGCCGCCGTTTTTAAACAAATTGTCGTGTAAATTACTCTAAAGTAAGAAACAATGTCGCACAAGCGACATTGGCAAATTTGCGTTGCGACTTCTTTCCAAGATAATGTTATTGCTCTTCGGTTGGAATGCAACTTCTTGGTTTTACTTCAAATATGTATGTGTTTTTTACAGCTGATAGGAATTGCCGTTTGTCTATTATAACTATTTATGAAAACTGAACCCATTAAAAAATTACGATCAGCCATTCTTATATATTTCATATGAAATAATTGCCAATACATTATTTCATTTAATCAAATCAGATGTTGCTTTAACTTTGCCAGAAACATTTAATGTTTTTTCACATTATGAACAGAGTACAACTTCAGCAACAATTTCTCGTAGAAGTAACGTTTGAAGAAGAAGTTACGTTACTTTACTTTTTTTCTTTATATATATATATATATATATATATATATATTAGGGGTGTTCTTATTTTGAAATATCGGATTTTTATAAACCGCCGGGCAGATTGTTGTTCCTTTTATATTAAAATGGTGAATAAAACAAATCTGGAGTAAATCCGATATGTTTTAGTGGACCCGGAAACGACATCAAATATTTGAATTTTTCAAATATAAAATGTGGCACGTTACCCCAAATGAGGTATGTGAAATATCAATTATAAGCCAAAATAAATGTTTTCTGTTATGCAAGAAGTCCACTCCATAAAATAGACCTTTTATAAGTTAAAAAATATAGGTGGCTATTATTTTGGCGAACCTAAACCGCAATCCACTTTATCACTCTACCAACTATAGTAGTTATTATTGAAGCTTTAAAAGTATATGCGATTCGAAAAAGAATGTATTGTTTAGAACACTACTGTTTGCGTAGACTTTTCCTGGAAATTATCTATTTCTCAACGAGAGACGCTGATGATCAGGCGCGGATCCAGAGGGGGTCAGGGGGTTCATAACCCTCCCACCCGCAAAAAAACAGCCCAGTTTGCTTTGATTATTTGGTTAGTTTTTTATTTTTGATTTTTTTTTCAATCCTGCGACCCCCTCCCCCTCAAAAAAATAGATCAGCCCCTGCTGGTGATAACGGGACATTTCCTAACATTATCAGGAAAACGGCAAATGTCATTGTTGAAAAATCCGTAGTTCAGTTGATTTTTTCATTTTTAATGTGTGTGTTGATCGGAGTGTATTGAGTTCTAAAGAGTGAAATTAATTAATTTGTAATTCAAGTGGTGTTTTCAGTATACATGTATAACAATTAATATGTCCAAAATATCATCGAAATCTACTACCGAAGAAGCACCAAGCACTTCAATCGTTACAACACGTAAATCCATTGAAAATTTACAGAAAATCGACTTAATAGGGATTGTTTCTCACCAAATTACTGGCGCAAAGCTTCCGTCAAATCGTCAGGTCTTGCAAGTCCTATTCTACAATATGCGTTTTGTAAATCTTTCAGCAAAGCAAAGTGCAAAATTGGCAATCGATGCAGTTCAAATATTTTGGCATCAAGCACGTATACCGATTCGAGAAGGGCATAAGTGTATTGAAAAATTACTAAAATTATATGAAAAGTGGAAAAATTTTCAAAAAACAATCTCTGGGAAAAGATCAAATGCCCAAAAACAAGCCGTTGAAACATTTGTTGAACATCTGGATGAGTTATTTGATATTGCCGCCGCCGATGCACTAATCCAAATTGTTATTGTGGAAGATAGGCAGTTTCTAGAAATGCAAAGACAAAAAGGACGCCCTGGTTACATGGCTGGCGTGGATATGGCTTTATGGGACCGAGAAAGAAAAGCACAGGAATGAAAAGATAAAAAAGCTGCGCGAAAAAGGAAGTACGAAGAAGAAAAATCGAGTCAAGCAGGTATGTTTTGTATATTAATACATTTTAGATTTGACCGTCCAGTTTTCTATAGACGTTTCTCAACTTATGGAGTGGTCTGATGAAGATAGTGTTGTCAACTTACCGGTTAACGACACATCTATTGACAAGGAAAACCTAAGCTCAAACTCTGTGTTAGGCAAAAACGGGGTCGCAAAAGTTTTATTACAGCTCGGTTAGTAGCAGCGCTAGACAATGCCAAAGTGTCTGATGGAATGACAGTTCACATCCTTATAGCAGCAGCAGAGGCATTAGGACATCATGTAGAGGACCTTGTCATTAATCGTTCAACTATTCATCGTTTACGCCAAGAAAATCGTATAAAAGAATCTAATGAAATTACGACTGGATTTAAAGACAATTAAGTTGATTTTTAAAAATGTTTCAAAAAAAGGATTTTTAGCAGAATCTCATTACTATTTATAGTTTAGTAAAATTGGTTCACTGGTAGCTCATTTCGACGGAAAGTTTATGAAAGATTTGATTGGATCCACAAAAGTTGAGCGGATTGCAATTTTGGTTAGCTACAACGGCACATCAAAGTTTCTTGGTGCACCGAAAGTGGAATCTTCAACTGGCAAAAATATTGCAGACGCAGTTTATAAAGTTCTAGTTAAATGGAATATTGTTGATCAAGTAAGCGGCTTCTCATACGATACAACGTCTACAAATACTGGTATCAACACAGGCGCTGCTGTTCTCTTGGAAAAAAAAATTGGACGTAGTGTAATTAACCTACCTTGCCGCCACCATGTGTATGAGATTATATTGCGCAGCGTTTTCGAAACCAAATTATATTCAACCTCTGCTCCAGAAGTTTCAATATTTGAAAGATTTGCAAAATCATGGCCAGGTTTTAAGAAAGAATTATTCAGAAGTGGCAATGAAGATACAACTGTTTGTCTACAAATAAGTCCATCTGAACGTGAAAACTGTGTAAAGTTTTGTTTTGATCAACTGACTAAATCTCAAAATCGAGAAGACTATACAGAACTGTTACAGTTGGTCTTAATCTTTCTTGGCGCAGAACGGTATAATTTTCGAACGCCAGGTCCAACTAGTCATGCACGCTGGATGTCACAAGCAATATATTCTTTAAAAATATTTCTATTCCGTGACCAATACTCACTTACGAAAAATGAATCAAATGGATTACGTGATATATGTATTTTTCTAGTAAAACTTTATATTAAAGCCTGGTTCAGATGTACGAATGCCATAGACGCAGCGCTTCAAGATTTGACCTTCATTCAAGGTGCAATAAAGTATTCTGAAACCAGCCCAGAAATCTCAGCAGTAATACTTAAAAAATTTAGCCACCATTTATGGTATATTTCTGAGGAAACAATAGCTCTAGCCTTTTTCGATTCAAATATATCTTTTGAAGAAAAACGTAACATGGTTGAAAAACTTAAATTAAAAGAACCAACGGTGAAATTAAAAAATGGGCGATCCTATTTCAATTTAAAAGACTTCGAAAGATACTCCATAAGTGATTTTGTATCAGAGAAAACAAAGTGTTTCTTCAGTCGATTTAATTTATCCCTGGAATTTCTAGAGTTTGATCCTTCAACTTGGGAAACGTCGTTTGAATTTGAGGAAGGCTGGACATTCTGTAAGGATTTATTTGTTGTAAATGATACAGCAGAGAGAGGAGTTAAATTCATTCAAGATTTTAATAGAATATTAACAAATGATGAAGAGGAAAAACAACTGCTGCTCCAGGTTGTTGAGGCATATAGACACAAATATCCATCGTATAAAAAATCGGATCTAATAATACATCCATAATATCAAGGTGTATATATCCAGAAAACTATTCCCTACTTCATTTTGATTTTTTTATGTTTACCAAAATTATAAAAACATTTTTCCAAAAAAAATTTTCAAAATTGCCCATGTTGTTTTATTTATTCGCATAGAGGCATATTGAAGTCGTTTCCGGGTTCACTAAAAGTTATCGGATTCGTTCAATATTTAAGTTATATCATTTTTTAATATAAAGGAACAAAAATCTGCCCGGCGAAATGAATTCAGAACACTTTGAAATTTCGCCATACAAATAAGAACACCTCTAATATATATATATATATACAGTCAAACCTGGATAAGTGGAATCTTCAAGGGACCGAACTTTTCGTTCCATTTATAAGGGTGTTCCACTTATTGTAGTTTCCACTTATAGAGGTTTTTTTCTTAACGTTCCACTTAAATGGGTTTTAACTTTTCTAATTTTTTGGAAAAAATAAGTAATTTAAACGGAAAGTGTTCTATAAAAACAAAACAGAAACTTTATTTATAAAAAAATCATGTTGAAATGGAACAAATTAAATAGAAATGCCATGAAAAATTCATATAAATTGAACGACAAACATGCATATTTAAAATTTATGTATAATTTGATTGGCATTCCACCTTTAACATCATTAAGAATTTTAATTTTTGCATTCACATCAAGATTTACAACTTTTCTCTTCGACATCGTGTGGCTGTTCACTACAAAAACTCCAGAAGAACTGAAAACTCGAGCCACCGTGTTTACGAAAACAAAAAAGCTAACGGTAGTTTAACGATTTTTTTTGAGTTTGTATTTTTTTGTATTTGATACATTAGCAGACTTTCCGTAACAAAAACCTTGTTTTGATTTTTAGTTTCGAGTAGAGCAAAAGTAAAAACAAAACAAAAAAGTTCCACTTACAGAGGTAAACAAGTCAAGAATTTCACTTACAGAGGTTAATGTTTTTCATTTTTGAGTGAAATTAACAAAATTGTTCCACTTGCAAAGGTAAAAAACAGCGGAATTCCATTTACAGAGGTAAATTTAGAAAAAAAAACGATCCATTTATGTGGATTTTCTATTCCACTTAAAGAGTTTTTTTGTATCCCAGGGGGTGGGACCAGAAAAAATGTTTCACTTATGGAGTTATTCCACTTAACTGCGTTCCACTTATCCAAGTTTAACTGTATATATATAACGGTGTACCGTATTGTCATAACGATGATCTAAATTCAATCTTTCGTAAAGGTCCGCCGTTCTTGTGAAATGCACCACATCATTTGAGAGATATTTTGTTTTGAAATCATTTTAGTTTATCTTCGAACAAATATAAATTTTTGCGCCATAATTTAACGAGAATCTATCTCCAACAAACTATTGAATATTTTCTGAAGCACGAAAACTAAAAAAGCAAAATATCGTCAAATATCGTTTATTAAAATGTACCGATTCAGCCCAGCTGGTCCAAATTCGCTGCAACGAACATCTACATCACCTTTTTTATGACGGTGGTAGTGAACGTACCAATTGATGTTAATGTCCAAATCTGCTACATTTTAAAATCATTGTAATTAGAATTAAGTATTACATTTCTATCCAGATATTTTGCCGTCACATTTTCAAAAATTACACGGGATGAATTCAAGGCAACTTTTGAGAATTCTAACATCGATATTATCTCTGTTTTCGAAACATGGTTCACTTAAGAAACCCCTAACTGATTAATGCAACTAGATGGCTACAATATATGTGACGCGCAAAATAGAAAGGGACCTAAGGGTAAAAACCAGTTTTGTTTAGGAGTCATTTTAAAGATTTAAATACGTGTATCTTTGGTGTACCATCACTTTCATAAAACGCACATATCTCTGGGAGGAAACTCTTTTGGGGCATGGGATCGGTCTCATTCGATGCTCAGATGTTGTCCACATAAAAAAAAATTAAAATTGATTTTTTTACCCTTAGGTCGCTTTCTCTATGCGCTGTCACATATATAGTTCTGACAAGAAACGTTGTGGTGGGGGAGTGGTAGCTTATTTTAATCTAGGCAATATTGAAGAATCGGGAAAGCGAGTCGATTGAATATATATTTCTGGATGTCAGTGTGAGAGAAACTTATTCTTATCGGAAGTGTACATAGGCCAAATTCCGAAAGCGACATAGAAGCATTAATGTCCACATTGTCTAAAAGAACCATATAGCATAATGACAAAAAAGTTGTTTGTAATTTCATTTAAAATATTTTAAATTCAAATATGCAGACGGAGAATTTGGTTTCTATCGGCCTTATACCCACAAATGATAAAACGCCTACTCACTACACAACGTCATCAAACACACTATTGGATATCTTCTGTGTAAACGACATTTTTAAAGTTTTTTGTATATTTATGACGTATGATTATCAAGAAATATATTATAATTCTTTATACTCTTTTCGTGATTTCCACAATATTGATTACCAAGTTTTGGATTATGAATTGTCAAACGTAAATTGGAGTAGCGTCTACAGCATTGTTTCGATGGACGATAAAATACATTTTCTTGAAAATAGAATTAAGGGAATAATCGATCTTGCTGTACCACTCAAAACTTAAAGACAAGGAAGAAAATCCAATACATGGTTTTCTTTTCACATTCAATCGCTAGTCGAACGAAGAGACTTTGCATACATTCAGGACAGAAGAATTAAAGCAGAGGAATGGAAGCAAAAAAAGGCTAAAACCAAGTACTAGGATATAAATTTAATTCAGCGGCCGGATCTAAAAGTACATGCTCAACAATTAGAGAAATAGGAGTTTGATAATATAAACATAGCGGAAATAAACCATGCGTTTGCTAATATACCTAGAATTACTTTAAATCCTGATTTTTATAATATATCACGTCGCCCGAACATTTATTTGAACCATTTCAGTGTTCAAATGTCGCACAATCAGAATTGTTAACCACATGTATGTGTATTCCGCCAACTTCAGCAGAATTCGATAATATACATCCAAGAATCACGAAACTACTTATAATATTGTCACGCGTGATGCCTTTCATCGCATACTTATTCAATTCAATCATAATGTTCCTAAATAGACAAATGATTATCGCCCAATAGCAATATTGTCGAAAAACTAATCCACATCCAGATGAGTTCATTCATTAATAATCATTATCTCCTTACAACAAAACAGTCTGGTTTTAGACCTAAGCTAAGATGTATTACGGCTCCGTTTGTTGGGATATTGATGAGGGCAAAATAAAAATCATACCCCTCGAACGTTTTCGATACAGTGGACTATTGTATTTTGACCATGAAGTTAAAAATCGATTTTTTTCCAACACAGCGATAAAAAATACTTGAGTCGTACCCGACTGACAGGAGTCAATCAGTGTTCGCAAACAACAGTGGATCAACATTTCTTCCAATCACAAGAGGCGCCCCTAGGATAAATTCTGGGTCTTCTCTTGTTTTCGATACATGCTTACTGATTTATTAAAACAATTAAATTTTTCCAAAGTGCATATGTATGCTGATGACGTTCAGTTGTACATAGGATGTAACATAAAATCAGTTCCTCAGCCAAATTGTAATATGGATCTGGTCAATGTCCTCAAATGGGCTTCTGCAAATGGTCTGTGTTGAAACCCAAATAAATCCAAGAGCATTATTATTCGCAAAAGGTCGTTAAACATCTATTGACGCCGACATACCTTTTACTCAACAAAATATTTAAACCGTTCTGTCTATGAAGAATAAATAATAGAAAGAATACTGTTTAATTAACCTAGCCAAATCATATAAACGCCATTATTGGTGCCACCTATGATAAAATTTGTGCACGTTGCACCCAATCATTTTCACCACAAAGTATACGAATACTGCCAACGCTTCTTTACGGTTGCGAAATTTTTTCTAACTATGACTAAAACAGCAAAAGAAAACATAACCTGCGTGTACGCTATGTTTTCGGTCTCCCCAAACAATACCACGTTTGCGTATGCAAATAGAATTTATGACATACGTTTTGATTCTATTTTGAAAATAAGAGTACTTTATCGTTACAGAAAATAGTGTTCTAAAATCAACCAGATTATCTCTACCAACGTCTGGCATTCAACCGATCAAAAATTGGGAACATTCTAATTCCATTCCGACATCTAACTCTTACATCAGAATGGCAGTTTTTTATTCACGATATACCAAGAAACATTCAAACTATCAGCAATGCTAATAAATTAAAAAAAGAATTATATCGATTATTCATAAATCAGATTTGGTATAACTCTGTGAACTGAAAATAACTTTAACCTATGTTATTACCAATTTTCTTTGTCTATTATAAAACCCTTACTTTGTAAATTTTCAATGTTGATGTACTTTGGATCATCATTAAGCCTATACTTCAATTATAAGCTACTGTACTCGTATTTTGTTGTTATTATTTTTTATTTGTAGTTTTATTTTTCTATCTTCGGCACAATTGTAGCCAAAGACCAGGTGAAAGAATGTATCTACCGCTTCAAATACGTAAAAACAAATTTTTTCGAATTTATCTTTTTTTTCACCATTTTTGACCTACAAACTGTGGTCAAATTCAGTGACTTAAACTTAAATCTTGGACTTTCGATGTAAAATATGCTGTAAATGTCAAAACCCCATTTTCTTTTATTATAATTTTGTAAAGAATAATTATACAAGGAATAAAAGTGGCCAAAGGAGGACAATTTAATTTTTTTTTTAAAAGAGGGAGAACGGGTGTGCAGTGTCAAAAAGAGGGACATGTCATCTTTTTTCGAAAGAAGGGCATATCGTAACGCTGCATATGCTCCACATTGATAACACAGTGGAAATTGAGAAAAATTAATAATTACATTTTCTTTAATCCATTAATATACTGTTTCTCTACCAAATCAACATTTTTGCAATTAGAAATAAATTAATGAAGAAAATTTTGCCAAAAAAAAAAAAATTTTTTTTTTAAAAACATATAAATCCCAAACGGAAAAACGTGTAGAGTCTTATAACTTTTACGTAAAGTCACATAACCTATAAACAAAATGCGACATAGATCATAGAAATCGATTAACGCGTTCTGCTTTTATTCAAAATTAAGTAAAGGTATCCCATTTTGACAAGAATATTGATATATGTTTTTATTCAAAAAAGTGTCATTTATCGCCTTTTTTTTATAAATTTTCTCCAATAACTCCAGACTTCTGGCCATAAACTACTAAAAAAAATAAAGTAAAAATTTTTATAATTTTTTATTTTATTTATTTATTTTAATAAATATTGCCTAGACTTTTTCGATGGTGGTTGTTCGGGACTAGTGGCATCGCATTCATCGCTGTCATCAGTTTCTGAACCACACATAATGTCAATGTGGGACTTCACTGCTGGCCCTTCTGCACCTCCTGAAAATTCTTTATTATCAGGAACATCCTTGTCTTGGCACACAAGCTTACTCCACCAGCAAATTTCCGCAAGTATTGCACTCGGCGACTTTTTCCCTCTATATCTCATTTCAAATGGCATAGCAACTTGATGATAGCGTTCGCCTTGTTCATTAGATTCGGTAGCCAATTGTTTGCTGAAGTAGTCCAGATGATGATGTAAATAATGGATTTTCAAGGACATGTGGACACCAATTTCCGAGAACGATCTTAACATCCTTGCGACAGAAACATCGTAGTTGGTAGAACGATGCTTTCCCAATAATCCTTCTATTACTTCTTTGATTGCCTGCCATGCGTCCAATTCAGCGTCAATCAAAATATTGTTGAATGCGCCACTTTTAATCAGCTTTCGTATATCTGGATCATTTAGTACGCCTGATTGGAAAAAATGAAGTTGTTAAGATGGAAAATCATGGGAAATGAATGTGATATTATAATTTACCTTCTTTAATTTTACTTTCGCTGAGTCTCGGGTAAATTAGTTTCAAACACAAGAAAACTTCATCTCTTTTGGCGACAGTTTTGATGAAATTCTTAACAATTCCAAGTTTAATATGCAGTGGAGGCAGCAATATCTTCTCCTTCGGCACTAGAGGCTCACGAATAATATTGGCCGTTTGTAACCTGCTGTTCTCTCTGAGTTTCCATCCGTGGCATGCATATTGGTCACCGGAAAATCGTGTGTCCCAATCGCACAAAAAGCACATATATTTTATATAGCCGCTTTGAAGGCCGCAAAGCATTGCTACAACTTTTAAATCGCAGCATATGCGCCACATATGCTTGGCGTAGTTAACCATTTTTAAAATATTTTCCAGTGCATCATATGTTTCTTTCGTTTCTGTACTATAGGCGATTGGAACTGAAGGTTTTTTATTGGTCTTATGCAGTAAAACCGCCTTCAAGCTGAGTTTTGAACTGTCAATAAATAGCCTCCAGTCATCTGCTTCATATTTTATTTCCATTGCGTCCATCAATTTTCATACATCCGGGCAATATGCAGAAGTTTTTTCATCATTCACAAGGAATAATGCTTGGAGTGTTGCCTGACGACTTCGATTAGCTGTGACTTTCACACCGGGTGCCAAAAGATTGTTTGATTTCATAAAAGAAGCCAGTTCTTCTGATTTATGCTGTGTTAGTTCCAATTTGGCAACAATTGAATCAAAAAAATAGGCTCATTGGACACAGATGGTTCGGGATTATATGAGGTATCATCACTTAAACCGTATGCTGCTGCAAAACTCGGAGCGGTCATAAAAGATACAATATCTGGGCTAGAAGCTTTTGGCACAGGAATGTGGTCCGAATGAGGCAATGGTGTTGCGGCACTTGCAACACCAACGTAATTATACGATTTTCTTATCCTTTTTGCGGCTCCTTTATTCGAACATGCATAGCAATTCAATGGATTGTGACCTTCGCCAGGATTAGTCCAAGTCATTGGGATACCGAATGGCAAAGTTTCACGACTTCTATTTTTCCAATCCATTAGACGGTTGTAGCAGCTTTTACACACCACATTTGGTACCCAATTTTTGTTCAGTATAACATTTTGGTTGAAGTACATCTCGTATATTTGAACAAAAGCAGTACTGAAATTTCCCATTTTTTTATGTGTTGAGACATATTGACCACAGCAGTAGCAGAAGCTATTTATATCTGGCTTGCACAGTTCCATATTCTATTCACTTTTGTTCACTTTTAAAAAACTGGAGGGAAAATACTTGTTTTCTTCGCGTTCGTCGGCACTTGTTTAATGACAAAAAACGAACAATGAACACCTATTTATACTATTTCATTTTTATATTTTTCAATATTTTACCGACAGGTACTTATGATTGGCGCATCGTGCAACGTTCTAAAACATGACCACTCATGAATGTGGGTGGAATTCGTGTAAAAAAAATCATGCAGGTAGCCAACAGAAAAAACCCAAATAATTACAAAAGTGCCCTTGCTTTTTTCCTTTTAATTGTTCACGCACATTTATGACCGTTTTTTAGTTTGTTACAGCAACCATAAAAATGTAATAACCTTTTGTTTATTACTCTTTTTTTTTAATTCTGAGAATCATAAAAAAAGTCATCAACCTTTTTTCCAAGGAATTTTGAGCATATCTCGAGCAAATTTTTGAAATTCATACCTTTACTTAATTTTGAATAAAAGCAGAACGCGTTAATCGATTTCTATGATCTATGTCGCATTTTGTTTATAGGTTATGTGACTTTACGTGAAAGTTATAAGACTCTACACGTTTTTCCGTTTGGGATTTATATAATTTTTTTTTTTGACAAAATTTTCTTCATAAATTTATTTATAATTGCAAAAATGTTGATTTGGTAGAGAAACCGTATATTAATGAATTAAAGAAAATATAATTATTTATTTTTCTCAATTTATTTCAGCAAAATCGAACTAGTCGTTCTCGAGTTATGTCAAACTACGTTTTTGCCAACATTTTACAACTAAGCGAAAAAAAATGTAAAAGGTCATAAAAAAATTGGCACATACGAACGCAAAACCCTTTGAGGGTTTTAATATACTGACCTAGTACCATCACCCTGACTTGGAATTTCTCACCCCCCAGATTGGCTGTTGTACTGTGTAATTAATATGTGCTATATATATATATATATATATATATATATATATATATATATATATATATATATATATATGTTTTCTTTTTCTTTTTAGTTGATTATTGGCAATTTTGGCCTAAGTTATGATCAAGCTAAAACACAATTCGCTATTTGGTCAATACTAGCTGCACCCTTACTAATGTCTGTCGATTTGCGAACGATTCGTCCCGAATTTAAAGAAATTCTGCAGAATAAAAATATAATATCTGTAGATCAAGATGAATTAGGTATTCAAGGACGCAGAATATACAAACATAAGGGAATTGAAATCTGGTCAAAACCAATTAATCCAATAATTGAGAGATTTTATTCATATGCTGTCGCGTTTGTTAATAGAAGATCGGATGGAACTCCCTCTGATATCGCGGTCACTCTAAAAGAACTTGGGCTGATATGCTTAAACGGGTATAGAGTTCAGGTAATTTTTGTACGAACATATTAAATTTTCAGCTAATTTATAAACAGAATCTATAAAGCTTCACACTAAGAAACCATTTTTATAGTGGCGATAAACTGAAATATTACAATAAGGGTTGGTATAGGGTAATCGTAAGCAAAATGCAACCAATTCGCAACGTTTTATGGTCTACAGTGTACTGCCAAACAAAATTCAGTATTTGTGTACCGATCGAAGCATAAAAACCAGCTGATTCTATTCAACGATGTCTATTTTTTGTCCGTCTATCTAATTTAATATTTAACAGAAGAATGTTTTATTGGTTATTTGCCTGACATTGGCAATATGCTACGAGGCAATAACCGCTTGGTCCTAGGAGACTTTAATGCTCACCACGAACTGTGGCATTCTCTTCTAGACAACGACGAGAGGTGCATTGATTTGGAAGAGCAAATTGATAGCTCTACGTTCTGAAAAGTGAACGAGGACGCCCCCACGCGGATTATGGGTGATAGTTATAGCTCGCCAGACATTACTATAGCATCGCCTGGCCAGATTAACGACGTCACCTGGCAACTTGTCATCTCACTTGCATCGGACCACCATCCCATAATTCTTTCCATAAATAGACCATCCGAATTTATAGGTTCTCAACGCCGTACATATCTCATTCAAAAAAGGCTGATTGGGATGGCTTCAGAAAAGCCACCAAACGCATTTTTTATAATCTAGCCATTCCGTTGAATGTTCAAATGTAGCCGAGAAAAATTTTCGGGCCATCATCAACGCAGCTGCCGCTCGCCATATCCCTACTGTTCAAGAACCCAAAGTACGAACAATATTCCCAGCAGAGGCAGAGGGACTCGCAGACGACCGTAATGACATTCGTCGCTCCAACCCTACTGACACTAGAATAAGGGATCTCAACTTTAAGATCAGAAGGTTGGTCAACGAATATAAGCGGAACATATGGCTATTTCACTTAAAGCAGTGCAACTTAAGTTCCGGAGTTGGTAAGTTGTGGACAACGGTCAAATCTCTCTCTAACCCTGGAAGAAAGAATGATCGAACAGCCGTCACGTTAGGTGATAGAACAGTGACAGATCCGAAGCGACCCGCAAGTTTTTTAACCGGCTTTTTATAGAGCATCCAGAGAGTGATAAGACGATAAGGAGAGTATTGCGTCGTATCCGCGCTCACCGAGTCTAAGAGGCACCGCCACAATTTACCGTTCGCGAAATTGCCATGTCATCCGCAGCGCGAAGTCACCAAAGGCACTGGGTTCGGACGGAATCTCAATGCTGATGTTGAAGCACTTGGATACCCTGGGTGTAGAGTACATGACCAAAGTGCTCAATCTATCTGTCGCAATCTGTCTGTAGCTAGCCACTCACTTATAAGTAGTTCCCAAAAATTCAGACTTTCCCGAATGCCACCCTCGGAACATCAACAAGGTGTCTTCTTTTGTCTTCTAAGTAATATCTACATGAGGAGACGAAGTTCGTTACTGTGCGCAGACACAATTTCCTGTTGGCTAGGCAATACCTGTTTGGACATCTCTTGAGCAGGTTGCCTTTGCCCAAGCAGATCAGCGATACAAGAGAGAACCTTTAGATCATCGAAACTATCAGGCAGGCCTAAACAACATTCACGGTGATAAAGTCACAGCATCTGTATCCACTAGGCTATAGTGAGAACGTAGTGCTAGGGGAACATCCCCCGGAGATTTCACCTGATGAGAAGCTACTACCTTGGCAGAAGCGCGTGGCTCTGGCTCAGCTGTGATCTGGATGGTGCAGCCGCCTCAATTCTTATTGGGCACAAATTGATGTAAACGTTCCGGACATTTTTCTCGCTTGCTATCAAAGACACGTCATGTGGTGCATCTCTTCAATTGTCCGGACAAGTCCACTCAACTTACTCCCAGGTCTCTGTGGACGCATGCAGTTCACATGGCGCGTCTCTACCTGGATATCAAAGCAGATTCCTTCTAGAGAAACAGGAATTCAAAATAACAACAAAACCCAATTTTTTAAGCCCTAGAAGCTACATCTAACATCTAATCTTGATCAAATTTAGCACAAGTTAGTTTTTGTACCAACCAAAGAAGTTATTGAAATTGAAGAAAATCGCTTTAGATTTAGATATTGCTCCCACACATATAGCGCTGTTTATAACCGTTCGGTTTTTGGGTAGCAATCTTCACTGAATTACTTGCTACGTTTCTACTCGTACGTCAGTTAGCTAGTTACCTTTAAGGCATGTTAACTATTTACCTTACTAAATACTTAGTAGTGAAGAATATGAACTATTTGCACTATTCTGTAGCATGCTAGTGCGGTGGTAGTCAGGTCATATAATGTTTATTCTCTCTTACGCTCTCGACATGTTGAAGAGCATAAAAACTAGTAGAATGATTAGAGAATAGTCAAGCGTGAAGAAAACCCCTAAAATGCATTCCTATGAAATTGTTAGGGTAATCATTTAAAACCGGCGTTTCGGTTTCTGTTTTTTTGTGATAAGATCTATTGTTTATTTCGGCCTTTTGATTTAACAAGTTGCTAGATATATCTCAGAAGAAGAAAATTATTATGGCTGTCCATTGCTTTTATCGCGATATTAGGTCATTGACGACACAAATCAGAAAGCTACTAGGCAGCGTTTGTTGAAGGAAAACTGAATTCTTTAAGGCCAGGTTCTCACCAAGAAGTTGTTAATCTTAGATATCAATAAACAATTGCAAACTATATCAAAATGTACGCCTCTACAAAGACTAAATGGGAACCATCAGTAGTATTAAAAATTAAATATAACATCAATAACTTTCTCAATTTTTTAAATTTGGTAACCAAAAGCAGTCTGAATTTACTTTTTTTTTTAAATTTGTAGTTATTGCACGAGATATTACGAGTTTTGCGCTCTCATTTTTAATTTTTTTAAACATTTGCATTAAATTTAAAATAAATCGCTTATTTTTTAATTTTGGGTACCGTGATATAAGAAATATTTTTAATCTAATGAAATTATCTCAAACAAATTTGCACGAAACATTTAACATATTAAATATAAAACAAATTTTAACATTATTAAAATAAAAAGTCAAAATTAGTTATTAAACCAAAAGTATAAAATCAAAATATTGGCGAATTTTCAATGATCTACAGCTCAGAAATCATTGAAATTCTGACAGCTAGAGACGATTTTGGAAATAACTCTTAACCATACCAATCCTCATTCCTACAGTTTAGGCACTCTAATGTACATGCATCTTTGCTATGCGCTAAAGCAAGACAGATAACTTTTAAAATTGTGGATGGCTTTTTCTAGATAACCACAGCATATTTTGATTATTTGTGTAATAACATTGTTCTCCAACAAAATGCTCCCTTCTTTCTGACTTTTTTCATTAGCATCAGCAATATTAATTGTAAATTTAGAAATGCGTCTGTCATATAAATTATAATTTATGAAAATCGAATAAAAATTGTGGAAGTTACAGCCAAAAGAAATCAACATTTTGTTTGTTTTTTGTAAAAATTTTGTTTTCAACTGCCAATTGTACCATTCTGGAGCTCCCATCCTAGTCTTTGAACGAAATTATAAAGAACACACTGTAACGATTCCATTGTGGTATACTTTTTTAATAATCCGACGAAAATTGTCTTTGTTATAGCAGTTTTTGTAAAAAAATCATAGGATTCATGTTCACGATAACTCGAAAACTATACCTGTTGGGGTAAAACGGACATTCAATTCGGATTCAGAAGACATTCGATTTTTCACATGAAATGCCGTCAAACTCCATATAAAAAAAATCAAACAAAACTTTTAGGCGATATTACGTCGAAAAAACACATTTACGACAGATATCGGGCTATAACTCCCGATATGTATATCTCACGTAGAGCTTCAGAGATTGATAGCTCTAACTGAGATCTATCTATTGCAGTTAATTCGGTGATCAACTGGCGAGAATACGGGTTATAGTATTTCAAAAATACATATTTACATCCGATATTGTGCTATAACTTCAGATGTGTATATCCCACGCGGAACCTTAAAATACCAATATGATAGCCCTCAAAGAGGTACATCTTTTAACGTTAATTGCTTATTAATTGGTAACCAAAAGCAGTCTGAATTTACTTTTTTTTAATTTGTAGTTATTGCACGACATATTACGAGTGTTGCGCTCTCATTTTTTATACATTTTCATGAAATTTAAAATAAATCGCTTATTTTTTAATGTAGGGTACCGTGATATAAGAAATATTTTTAATCTAATGAAATTATCTCAAACAAATTGCACGAAACAGTTAACATATTAAATACTCGTATAAAACATATTTTAACATTATTAAAATAAAAAGTCAAAATTAGTTATTAAACCAAAAGCATAAAATCAAAATATTGGCGAATTTTCAATGATTTCCAGCTCAGAAATTATTGAAATTCTGACAGCTAGAGACGATTTTAGAAATAGCTCTTAACCATACCAATCCTTATTCCTGGAATTTAGGCACGCTAATGTACATGCATATTTGCTATGCGCTAAAGCAAGACAGATAACTTTTAAAATTGTGGATGGCTTTTTCTAGATAACCACAGCATATTTTGATTATTTGTATAATAACATTGTTCTCCAACAAAATGCTCCCTTCTTTCTGACTTCTTTCATTAGCATAAGCAATATTAATTGTAAATTAATTAACGGTAATTGCTCTTAAATCGGCCGAGAAATGAGTAAAAAAATTAAAAACCGACAGCCGAAAAAATCTTTTCAGCCAACATAAGGCTATATATAACTCTGTAAATGCAAACCCCTCAGATACCAAAATAATGCATCGACCATGATATATAATATGGGCGCTGTAACATACTCGTACTATACAATTCCCAAACATTTGACAGGCTTCTTAAAGCCTTACAGATATTTCAACAGAAAAATAATTATATGTTGGCCGTTACTAAATTTTAAATTCGAACTAACATGAGAATAAACTTGCTAACATTGTGTTATGTAATACGTAACTATTAGTTATGAACAAATGCGATAAAAGCTATATTTATATAAAATAATATTTTGATATTTTTAGTAGAGAACTACTAAGTAAATTATTTTGTAATTTTGAAAATTTTTGCTACATAACTCAATGGTATTCGTAAAATTGCTAATGTTGCTGTGAATAGAAAACGGGGTTAAATCTTTATATATTCCTTTTGGGCCGTGTTTTGATAATCATGCCCTATCTAATTTATCAATCTTTATCTCCAGTTTCATCATCACTTTCATATTTTTCACCATTTATTGCAATAGACGGTGGAGTAAGTATCGTTTTTTCGGTAGTTTGGTTTTGCTGCTAATACCGGATCGGAGCAAAACAGAAACCTGTTCAAAATATCTTCGTTCGCTGAAGGGTGCATGGTAATGCACCGTTAGTTTCAAATATAGATACAAATAACAATATATACAACAATGATTTAAATTTAAACACAATAAAATAGTCACTGTTAATTTTCTGCATTTTGAATACATGTGAATATTTTTTTAGTAAAAATGTAAATACATGAATTGGCGCAAAAACGCGCAAAATGTTTTTCTTAATTATATAAGTACACACATTCTATTATATATATATCTACAAATTTTTTTTGGGAGGTTTTGCCCGGTACCCTTTTAAAAATCTACAAATATAGTACTAAAAATGCCTTAAATTAAGATCATTTTTCCAAAAAATAATTAAAAATACTTATACTTCATATTTACTGGCAACCGATAGGTATATTTGTTCTAAAATACCTGAAGTTGAAGGTTCCACAGCAATAATTTCGTTTTCGAATGGTTGAATAGAAACAATTTCTACTTGAAACAACTGAAATATCACTTTCTGAGAGAGTTTAAACAAATCCACATTTGACGGAATACAAAAGAGGAAGCAAACAACATGTCTTATCCATTCTATCAATTAGTGATTTAGAATTTTGTGCACAATTATGGAGTACCAATTATAACACTCTGCGACAAATGGTAAGGGTCAGTGATCGGTTTGGAATGAAACCACCGGGGAAAGTTATATTAGTAAAAAAAAATTCATACGTGTTCCAGCGTTTCGCTGGGTCTCATCTAGGAATCGAGATATATCGATTTGAAGTTAGTAAGTATCGTATAGGGGAATTTGTCACGTTTTAGGCTCTTTTGTTTGACATAACTCGAGAACCACTTGTCCGATTTAGCTGAAACAAATTTATAAAAATTAAGAATTACAATTTCTCTAATCTGTTCTTAAACCGTTTTCCTACTTAAGCAACAGTTTCGCAATTATAAATAAATGTATGAAAAAAAAAATTATTTTTGCCTTAAAATTAAATTTTTTTTTTTTTAATTCATAAAAAATCCAAAATAATATATGAACAGATTAAGGGAATTGTAATTCTTGGTTTTTTAAAATTTATTTCAGCTAAATCGGACGAGTGGTTCTCAAGTTATGTCAAACAAAAGAGCCAAAAACGTGACAAATTCCCCTATACGATACTTACTAACTTCAAATCGATATATCTCGATTCCTAGATGAGACCCAACGAAACGCTGGGACACGTATGACCTTTTTTTGACCGATATAACTTTCCCCGGTGGTTTCATCCCAAACCGATTGTGGCTGTCGCACAGTGTAATCGAAAATATTTTTTTTTTATTTTTCAATTAAGCGCCGTCATGGAAGTCAACTACCCCACTGTGCGTCGGCTTTAAGAACGTTAGTATTATTGCAAAATAAGTATTGTCTGCTAAAATATTAATACATATTTGTATAAATATTGTGACTTCAGAACTAGTTCCCCTCAATTACTTCCTGTTAGCGATCTACAGGTATCGCAAGATATGTCCGTTGATGATGAGTGCGATTCGAAACCTTCTGTGTCATCCGACCAAAAACAAATATTGTATACCTACGTACATAATTGCCCAATTTTTATAGTATGTTACATTTGACATGAGGCGTGGGATCAGAAAAAATATCATAAGACCATGCATTATATACCCTCCACTGGGAGTATACTGAGTTTGGTATTCCGCAACACCTCTGAGACCGTATATATATATATATATATATTTATATATATATATATATATATATATATATATATATATATATATATATATATATATATATATATATATATATATATATATATATATATATATATATATATATATATATATATATATATATATATATATATATATATATATATATATATATATATATATATATATATATATATATATATATATATATATATGCAACAGTTCTTTCGTGGCAACAACGATGTTTATTAATTCTTGAGCTGCGGTGCAAGAAGCAAGTATAATGTTGTTCTCCATATTTTTATAGGTATGTATAATAAATATTGACACTGAATTGAATGTTGCTTAACATAAATCACAATTTGGACTTATGAAAAAAGTAAACCTGTTTCTTACAAATTTTAATTTTTCGTTTAAACCGGTTTTTGTATGATTGTGGTTAATTGATCACCCTAGATACTATTATAAGTATTACATCAATAGACCAGGTTATGTGTGCGAGTTGTGTTGTCGGGTTTATTTAATAAACCACCTTATCTTTAGAGAAAATCAACTACAAACAATGTTATGTTTATAAAAAGGTTGATTCAAAGTGAATCTTAAGACTAGCCAGTTTACAATTCCTTTTGATACTTTTATTAATGCTAAGTTGACAGTTAAGGCGACAGTATTTTGAAATATTGTTGCTGCTTTCTTAAAGCTTTTAAAAAAATACATTTAATTCGTGTTGCAGATTCAGTATTTCTTGTTTCGAATATTAATTTGGCTGATATAACATTGGAAATAGATGCGTCATAGATGGTATGATTTTAATGTTATTATAAGTATTTCTAGGCAATAATGCTGATGTCGTCGTCAGCATAAATAGTAACATTGTGGTGAAGAAACGTTACTTCAGCGACATCGATGGTATCGTTCAATGTTTTTATTTTAGATTGTTCTTAATTTAATAAAAACATATAACGGGGTTTCCCATGGGGACATAACAATTTCGTATCTGTTGGATCGTACTTACCTGCATTATTTTAAATAAAATAAATTATTATTTATTAAATAAAAATAATACTAGTACTTAAGAATATGAAATAAAAATATAATAAGCTCTAAATTAATATTACCAATTGAATTATGTTTTCCACCACTAGTACTTAAGTTAACGGGTTCGCCTAAAATAAATCGAATTTTAGAAGTAAGAAACCTCCATGTTAGTTAAATAAAATGTATTCGTTAAATTGAATCTCTTTGGTAAAGAGGCCTTTTACTTACCGTGAAAATCGACGAAAGCAAATCGTTATTTGTTTTTAAATTAACCTTTTTTATTTGGAAAATAGTTTATTTTCCACTTGAACAACCGGCTCAAGACCTCTTGCTTCTATATTTAAATAGAAGACGAGTTTTTAACAAAATAGCAAAGAGACATTGATTTTCATTGCTGCACACTACTTTTATCATGATTTCGGACGAATGAGAACTACTGTTGTAAACCTTACTTTTCAAGTTTTCTTCACACAACTCACTCTTGCCACCTCTAAAGAGACTCCACATCGAGAGCCATCAATAGATTTCTTTTATAACACGTGTGTGTGTTGTAAAAAGAGTTTAGTTGACTATGTCAACTTGTATGCCGTACCGTGCATGTACGTATGTTTAGCTCGTTTGTTTTATTTGGGTCTGTTGCTTTTACACATTGAACAGGAATTAACCCGCTCAAGACCTCTTGCTTCTATATTTAAATAGAAGACAAGTTTTTAACAAAATGGCAAAGTGACATTGATTTTAAAAATATAAGGAAAAACATTTTGGTGCCGAAACCCGGGATAACTAGTGTTCGTTCGCGAACTTTGATATTATATTTCAAAATTAAAAAACAACTGGTTTGTCCATACCAAAACGAGCAAAAGTGTGTGGTAATTTAAATGATTGCATTACCAAAAATAAAAAATAATAAGGAGCTGTTGCCGCTTTGGAATTGCCGTATAGCAGACAAACACTGCCGGATAGCCTTTCAAAAGTTTAGCATTTCCTTAAATGCGAATTCATTTTTGAATGCCATTTTTAAGCCTGGTGATGTAAAAACCTTTCCGAACGGCACGCAGCACAACATTATTTTCTGCATGGCATTATATTCTGGTGACTGTATTTAATAAGAAGATCGGCTAAGTGGGATCTTTCTGGGACAAGACTCGGATATTGTTCGTCGTAACTAAGACCTGAATTCTCCAAGCGACCGCGGCCTCACATTACACCGTTTTTGTCCAGAAAACAAGCTAGTGCAATAATATTACATTTGTTATTAATTAATTTGTTCCTCATTAGACAATCGTACTCGTGTGGGTAGTAGGTTGTTGAGAAATACTAAATAAACGATTTTTGGTTCGATTAATTTCAACGGTCGAAATGTCAATACTCTTAGTGCGAGAATAGGCTTTTTTAAACACCAGTAGAACATAGCTCATAACACGTAGGGCGCGAACGTACGATGAAAATCTTATGATTATACTTATACATTCATTTGCGGTTGAGTAGAAACTAGACGATTTTTTTTACTACCAAGTCTGTAGGATCAAAACTTTGAGGTTCTGGCCATGATTCAACTGGTGTTTTAATCCAAGGCGGGCTATTCCACCAAAGCCGATTTTGGATCAAGTCATGCGGTAAGCTACCACGAGTGCCCAAATCAGCTGGATTGTCCTCTCTCTTGGCATGTTTCCAACTAGTAATAGTTTTAAAGTTCTGAATTTCCGATATTCGGTTTGCCACAAAGGTCTTAAGGGTTTGGGGAAACTTCTGTAGCCATCCTAGCACTATAGACAAATTCGTTCATAAGTGTAACTCAAAGTCACAATTCAAGGACTCAGTCACGACTTTTAATAAGTTGGTGAGTAATATTGCGCCACATAACTCAAGTTTTGGAATCGTCATCCTCTTAATTGGAGCAACCCTAGTTTTTGCTATCAGTAAGTTGCTGGATAAAGTGTCGGCCTTGTCGTATTTCAGATGCTTTAGGGCTGGATTCATCGCAATCACAACTTACCTGTCTCAATGTCTTTTCTACACTTCTCTGTTTTCTAGGTTAGGAAACTCGGTTCCAAATAACAAGATACTGGAACACATCTAATCCTAAACATTTGAGGATGTTTTTTTTCGAAGGACCATATGATGAACTATCGGTACTATCGACATATGACCTAATTCAAGATACTCTTCCATAAAAGCATGAGACATCCTTCTCGAAACATCATCCCTAGACAGCCTACGTTCTAAAGAAAGGAAACGTCTTTTGGGGAACTCGTAAGAAGAACCCAATTCCTGTGTATCTGCCTTGAAAGGTAAATACACTGAAATATTTCCTAACGATAAACGCCGCACAGAATTCTTGAAATGATCCTCACATAGTTGTTGTTCCTCAGTATAAATTTTTAATACATTTGTCGTCTCAAATATTCAAATTTCCTGAGTATAAATTTTTGATACATTTGTAGTCCCAAAATTTTCGTGCTGTCACATCAATTGATTCTTTGTCGATTATCGAACAATTTATGTGACAACCATTTGAAGTAGAGTAGAGTAGTTTTCTGTAACACAGGCAGACTCGGATTGGATCGTATATGACCAACGCAGAGAAGCTCGAAGAAAAGTTAGTCACAAATCAAGAGATCGGTTTTCCGAGGATGATTAAAACTAGAATCTGCTAATTCAATGTTCTTTGGAATATTCCAGTCGGTAATTGAAATCTTACGGTCTAGTTGGAAGTTCGTAATTGAACCCAAAACTTAGAAGTGAATTGAGTTGAATTAACCCTCGACTTGACAGATACTTGAATACTGCTTCTAGCACTAGAATTTGTTTCAGCAATTCCGGTCAAATTCAATCTGTGTCCAAAGAATCAATTGTCACATCAATTGATTCTTTGTCGATTATCGAACAATTTATGTGACAACCATTTGAAGTAGATCCCTTTGGCTGTTCATATTTACCAGCAACAATCCAACCAAGAGTAGTTTTCTGTAACACAGGCAGACTCGGATTGGATCTTATCTGACCAACGCAGAGAAGCTCGAAGAAAAGTTAGTCACCAATCAAGAGATCGGTTTTCCGAGGATGATTAAAACTATAATCTGCTAATTCAATGTTCTTTGGAATATTCCATTCGGTAATTGAAATCTTACGGTCTAGTTGGAAGTTCGTAATTGAACCCAAAACTTAGAAGTGAATTAAGTTGAATTAACCCTCGACTTGACAGATACTTGAATACTGCTTCTAGCACTAGAATTTGTGTCCAAAGAATCAATTGTCACATCAATTGATTCTTTGTCGATTATCGAACAATTTATGTGACAACCATTTGAAGTAGATCCCTTTGGCTGTTCATATTTACCAGCAACAATCCAACCAAGAATAGTTTTCTGTAACACAGGCAGACTCGGATTGGATCTTATCTGACCAACGCAGAGAAGCTCGAAGAAAAGTTAGTCACCAATCAAGAGATCGGTTTTCCGAGGAATCTGCTAATTCAATGTTCTTTGGAATATTCCAGTCGGTAATTGAAATCTTACGGTCTAGTTGGAAGTTCGTAATTGAACCCAAAACTTAGAAGTGAATTGAGTTGAATTAACCCTCGACTTGACAGATACTTGAATACTGCTTCTAGCACTAGAATTTGTTTCAGCAATTCCGGTCAAATTCAATCTGTGTCCATCGCGTCTGATCTTAAGTTGCTGTGCCAACCCTCGGTAGTCAAATTTGGTTGAGAACCGGAGTCCTAATAGAGCTCTAGCCAAAATATAAGTGCTAGAACTGTTTCTGACTTTCACTAATGCCGTGGCAAGAATGACATTTTCATCTGAATCCGAATGATTGATCGAGGCACTAGACGTTGATGGGTGCTCTCTATTAAAACTATTATGAACTTGATTAGAACTTTGAGATTCAGAGCTGTAAAAGTAAGTGATGTTATCCACTACAAACGCCACACTTAGCTGTAGAATTGCACTTGGCTACAGTGTGTCCCTTTTTGAGACAATTTATACAGGTAGATACAGCTTTGATGAATTCATATCGTTGCAGAACTGGCACAGCCGTAAATGAAGAGCATTTGTAAATCTCATGTTGTAAAGATCGACAAAATATACATTTTCCAGCAGATTGTTTCAACTTAGAACATGAAAGTGAAGTTTTATTCGGTTTCTTAGGCGTATTGTCTCATTTGGGCTTTAAGCTTTTAGGTCTTGAACTAGAAGATTCTTCAGCCGACATGTGTTAATACCTTTTGTTCAAAGCTGCCTCGCAGTCAGTCAGTCTCTTGACGGCTTCTAACAGCCAAGTCTAAAGTTGCTCCACTTAAAACGAAGTCACTTCCTAGATTGGAGTTATGTGCAACCCACCTTTTGGCAACGCTGTGGTGGCGAATTAAAACAAACGCCACACATAGCTGTAGAGTTGCACTTTGCTACAGTGTGTCCCTTTTTGAGACAATTTATACAGGCAGATACAGCTTTGATGAGTTCATATCGTTGCAAAACTGGCACAGCCGTAAATGAAGAGCATTTGTAAATCTCATGTTGTATAGATCGACAAAATATACATTTTCCAGCAGATTGTTTCAGTTTAGAACATAACAGTGAAGTTTTATTCGGTTTCTTAGGCGTATTGTCTCATTTGGGCTTTAAGCTTTTAGGTCTTGAACTAGAAGATTCTTCAGCCGATATGTGCTGATACCTTTTGGTCAAAGCTGCCTCGCAGTCAGTTAGTCTCTTGTCGGCTTCTAACAGCCAAGTCTAAAGTTGCTCCACTTAAAACGAAGTCACTTCCTAGATTGGAGTTATGTGCAACCCACCTTTTGGCAACGCTGTGGTGGCATATTAAGGAAATGATATGTTTCGAAGTTGAGAGCGTGTTCTTTTGGACAGGTTCGGAGATAACTCTTCATTGGCTCAAAACTCATCCATCTACCCTTGCAACATTTGTTTCGAATAAAGTTGCCGAAGTTCAAGAGTGGTCAGACCAAGCTTCATGGCGTCATGTGCCATCCAGACCAGCTGACATTGTATCAAGAGGATGTAGCGTTGATGGGCCCGTCGTCCTTGCTCTACGACTATTCACAATGGCCTGATAATCATCAATTTGAGTCATCAGAGGAACAAGAAGCTTTATAAAGCAGAAAATCCAATGTTTTGGTTACAACAGAGAAAAATCATATCGCTGAAGATTATCCAAATATATTCTTTCAGTTTATTGAGAAACAATTATTTTCAGAACATGGCTACGTGTGACTTCCTTTGTGATGCGAATCGCCGCATCAAAAAACATACTGTCCCAAAATCTCTTTGCCTTACATCTCAAGAAATGCATTGGGCTTTATTGAAGCTCGTGGAGACAGTTCAAAACCACAATTTTTCTGAGGAGATTCGGAAAATACGGAAATCTATTGCTCTATAAGTACAGTCCAATCTCCAGAGGCTTACGCCTTAACTAAACCAAAAGTGTCCCTAGAGGAGATAATAAGACCAACTTCCAATATTTCTGAAATTCCAACAGTTTCTCAGAACAAATTCTCCCTCTATCTTTAACCGTTAAGGGAGTCCCTATACAAATTTTTGTCATGATTACCCTTTATCGCTAACCCATAAGAAGAGTCCAAAGTAAAATGAACTTAAAACGACCAAACAAAAAAAAATTCACCACAAAATAATATTTTCGTTTAAATTTTCTGTTATTATTGATGAAATTTTTATTTTCGTTTTTACTGAATGTAAAAAAATTGTATTTAAAATTCGAAACTTTTTATAATTCGTAAATGTTAGTCTAATTAATTTATTTTTTTATGTGATGGATATTTCTTCCGATTTTCGGCGCCGACCTTAAGTAACAATAAGTTTTTCATCATCGTTAAGGCAAATTTATATTACTTGAGGTCGTCGCCGAAAATCAGAAGAAATATTCATCACAAGAAAAATTAAATTAATTTGACTAACAATTTCGAACTATAAAAAATTTCGAATTTTAAATAAAAATTTTTTTACATATAATAAAAACGAAAACAAAAATTGTATCTATAATAACAGACCACCTACCAGAAGAGTATATCACCGTCTTCGTTTGTTTCACGTCTAAAGCAGTTCACCTCGAATAAGTGTCTAATTTGTGTTCTGATGCTTTCATTTTTCCTTTTAAAAGGTTTGCCGCATGATGAGGACTACCCAAGAAGGTGTACTGCGACAATGCCACAAACTTCGTTTTCGCCCACAGGACGTTGACGGAGTTACACCAGGAGTTTCGGAACAGCCAAGCGGAATTCGAACCCTACGCAGCGTCGTGCAAGATAAAATTCAGCTTCTTACCGCCAAGGGCTCCTCATTTCGGAGGCCTGTTGGAGGCGGCAGTTAAGCCAGCGAAGTTCCTGCTTCTGCAAACGATGGGCAACGCGTTGTTAACGAAGGAGGAGATGGTTACAATGCTCGCAGAAGTAGAGGCGGTACTCAGCAGTCGTCCGATTGTACCCCTGTCTCCAGACCCCAACGACGGCAACGCGCTAGCCCTAGCGCATCTACTAATAGGAGAGGGTCTGCGTTCGCTGCCGCAAGAATTCGTCAAAGACGTCAACATCGATAAGCCGATGTACTGCAAGCGTTGGCGGATGCTCTGCACTCTCAATCAGAGGTTCTGGTCCAGGGACTACGGTCCTGGTCCAGGGACTACGGTCCTGGTCCAGGGACTACAGTCCTGATCCAGTGACTACAGTCCTGGTTTAGGGACTATATACTCGGATTGCAGGACTAGGACAAGTGGCATCAACCTCAGCCAAATCTTCAAATCAACCAACTGGCCCACGAGGACAATCTACCTCCACAAGAGTGGATGACAGACAGGGTCGTCAGCAAAAAAGAGTGCCAGGATGGAAAAGAACGGGTAGTGGAGGTAAAAACCAGCAGAGGCGTTTACAAGAGGCCTATCCCCAAGCTGGCACCGCTGCCAATATCTTGAAGACCTGTGGTCCTTCAATGGGGCCGGAATGTTGGATCGTACTTACCTTATTCATTTAAATAAAATAAATGATATTGCATTTTTAAAATTATTATTTATTAAATTAAAATAATACTAGTATTTAAGAAAACGAATTAAAAATAGAATAAGCTATAAATAAGCATTACCAATTGAATAATGTTTTCCGACACTAGACGTAAGGTTAACGGGTTCGCCCAAAAGAAATATAATTTTAGAAGTAAGAAACCTCTATGTTAGTTAAATAAAGTGTATTCGTAAAAGTGAATATGTTTTGTGAAGACGCCTTTTACTTACCGCGAAAATCGACGCAAGCAAATCGCCATTTTTTTAATTAAACTTCTTTTTTATGGAAAATTATTAATTTTCCACTTCCTTAAAAATATAAGGAAAACAGTATCTTTATATCAACGCACTCTTAAAGACTTTTAATGATCTTCAGTGTCAAAACTTTAGTCGAAGTCAACATTTTCGTCATTGTAAAGTTCACTAACGAGCAACGTTTGTAAATCCTTAAAAATCAAACTGCTACCGCATAGCCGCCTGTTTGGGCTGCGGGGCCCCTACGATTACGCTAACTGTCAATTAAGCAAAGTTCTGTACGCAGGGCCGGTGGTATATAAGTGTTTTAACTGTTTAAAGAGGATCCTAAAAAGTGTCAATCACCGAGCGGACGATCCGAAATTCCCATCTAGGAATAAATATTTAAATGTTCAAATGATGACAGTTCCATCCTTGCCTTCGAAGATCCTATATAAAACGGCAAAATCTTGTTTATTAATGAAACATTTTTGAACGAAAATCACAAAATTAAATTGCTCGAATATGGTATTTATAGAGAAGATCATCAAACACATGGAGGATGTGTTTTAATTGCTATCAAAAATCCATTCCACATCAGCGTACATCAAAATTCGTAACATCTACAATAGAAAACTTTTTCATCACTATATCCATAAACAATAGACTAATCATCAAAACTAGTTTGGATGTTTTTTTCAGCACTTTATTTCCGTTTTATTGAATGGGAAAAGGACAAAGATTGTGAATTTACCTTTTTGTCTCTAAAATACTAGTCCTTACGTTCACCATTCCACATGAACCATCCTAACGCAGTGTAGTTTGGATGGCCCTCCCCGCTTCCAGCTTAGTGGCAGAAGATTATCTTCTTTAAGATGAACCAGCGTACATGGAGTAATGTTAGGGTACGGCTTCTTCCATTTCAATATTTTTTGTAATTCGGACAAATATTCCGAAGACTATCGCTTAGCGCAGCTTTCCAATGGTCACGGATCGTGCTATAGCATCTCTTGCTTGAAGAGTCCATAATTGCCGTTAAAGGATCTCCAATTAAAAAATGACCAGGAGTCAAGACATTTAAATCGTTTGGGTTTTCAGACAATGGTGTTAACGGTCTGGAATTTAATATTGCCTCTATTTGAGCCATTACTGTACATAATTCCTCGTACGTCATCATTCCGTCCGTTACTCTATAAGTGTTTTTTCGCTGATTTCACGTATGCTTCCCACATTCCTCTCACATGCGGAGGCATTGCGGAAATATTCAGCCACTTAATATTTCGCTGCACACATAATTGATCTATGTTAGCCTTATGTTGCTCTCGGGCAAACAAATGAGAAATATCATTTAGACTATATGATGCCCCAACAAAATTTGTTCCATTGTCTGAATAGATTTTCATAAAATCAACACCAATGTTTAAAAATAGCCGGGTACTTATTACCCGATTCTCTGACAAAAAATCACTTTAGCTGATGCAGGTGCCTCGGTTCGACCCTGAAGCACATGTAGTATTTTACTAACTGTCATCCTCGGAGTGGCCAAAATTGTTGTCTTAATATCGCCAATAATCCTTGTGGGCCTATATGTAAGTGATCATTGTTCAATTTTTTAATTAATAATTCCACCAATTTGCATTTGTATGGCGGCAATATCGGGCGTTCATATGGCAAAATACTCTTCTCCACCCTTCCTCCAACTTTTATAATGCCGTTGTAATCTTATACTGGAAATAAGATACAAAGAATTAATGATTTGCTCACTTTCCCCTTTGATTTTAGCGTTCTCAATTCAATAAGTAATCATTTTGCTTGAATATTTTTTAAAATTCTTTGTAGTGCATTCTTTCTGCAGGAAATGAAAGCCCTATTCTCTCCTCTTTGCGCTGTGTGAACAAATTTCAATACATAAGCTAGCACGTTTTGAATAAAGAAAATTTATTCCTGTAATTAATTTGATCTATTATCGATTACTCTTCTTGTATTAATAATATTTGATTTCCTTTCTTAAGCTCTGGTATATCATCACCAGAAACAGTTGGTAACGTATACTCTATCTGTTCTCTTAGAAATTTTGGACCCTAAAACCAAAATTCATTTCCTATCATTTGTTTGCCTAATAATCCTCTTGATATGAGATCAACCGGATTTTACTCCGATCTTACATGTCTCCATTTAGAGATATTGCTTTGCGTCTGTATATAACTAACCCTGTTAGACAAAAATATTTGTAATCTCGCTGGATCTAATTTAATGCAGGTTAAAACAATAGAGGAGTCTGAATAATAATACACATTATTCACATCTAGTTTCATGCTCTAATAACAACCTCCATTACCTCTACTAACAACACACCTGGCCAAAGTTCCAATCTGGACTTTGATTGGCGCCGCCCTTGATTTTGGTGCAGATAATTGAGTAAATTTATTACTTGGAATCCAACCGACCTCACAGAAATAGCTGCACCATATGTTCTCATGAAAGAATCACAGAACCCATGCAACTTGACTTCTCTCAGCCTTTTACAAATAACATGCCGAGGAATTTTTAAATTATCGAAATGTTTGAAATCCATATCAATCGATTTGCTTTTGACACAATTTCATCCGGAACCGTCCTATCCCAATTAATCTTTTACCTCCATAACTCTTGGAGTAATATTTTTGTAGTCACTATTAAAAGTCCTAATAGATTCTAACAATGGCATATCATTTGATCGCCACTTCCTTTAAGGCATTCCATATATTACAATATTTTGCTTATATTGTGGACTCGTACGTTGACTGATTCATGGCAGTCCCCTCCTGTCATTAAATCATCAATGTAAAATTTGTATTTTATTGCCTCTGACACATTTGGAAATTGGTTTGTATTCCAACCAGCAATTTTCTGCAAAACTAAATCTGTCTATAAATTTTTTCTACATCTGCCGAAAACATATATGTATGCTTTCCGAAACGCAGCAAAATACTAAAAAGATCCTTTTGTATTTTAGGTCCTGTGTGTAGAATATCGTTCGAAGAAAAATTGGTCGTTGTTTTACAAGACGCAAAATCAAATCCTACTCTCAACTTTGTGAGTAGTAGGGAAATACAGGGACTGGATAATGATTGACAGGTCAAAGCACATTAATCAAGTTTAATGAGCTTTGATATATGAAATCCTATATAATTAATTTTTATTAGCTTTGATATGAGTACGTGATGTGACCTTTTTTTATTTGGTAATAGGAAATCATATGTGGTTTTCAGATAGTCCAAGATAATTAATTTTTCTTAGCTTGGATATGAGTACGTGATGTCACCCCCTTTTTATTTGGAGATACTGGGAGATAGGGAGATAGATAATAAATTTTTATTAGCCTGTATGGGGAACGTGATCGTGTTCATATGTTTTGTCGTCATTATTTTTTATGAACCCTATTTTTCTTTTTTGCTGTCTGATAGAAAATCCCTTACGTTGGAATTTTTCCGTCAGCATGGTGCTTATGTTTAGAAGTATTAAGGTTATTGTTTTAGAGTTGCACGTGTTCATCTGTTTTGTCATCATTGTTTTTTATGAACCCTATTTTTCTTTTTTGCTCTCTGATAGAAAATCACTTATGTCCATTTTGTGTGTGTGCTATAGTTCTGTTGTGTTGTGTTCTGTATAGTTCTGTTGTGTTAGAATTCTGAGCCTTTCTTTGGAATTTTTCCGTCCAGACGGTGCTTATGTGTATGCTTACGTTTGTGTGTTTGATATTTCAGAGATCTTTCATTTTTCTTTTCAATTTCAATTCGTTAGAGTACTCAACCTTTCTTTGGAAATTTCCGTCAAAAAATGCTTGTGTGGTGTAGGGGTACATGCTCGTCTGTTCTATCGTCGTTGTTTTGATAACACTGTCACTAGAATTATATTATTTTTTTTTTGGGTTTGACAATTTGTTTCCCTGTTTTGATTTTCAAGTGACAATGTACTTGATTTTGAATGTATGTGAAAATTGTGGCTTGTGACCTTGTGTCACGTTTGAAAGGTACACTGTGGTGTTGGACAATTTTTTTGGAATTTTTCCGCTAACACGGTGTTTGTCTAAATTTGTTTTTGTTTTTTAAAGTTAGTCTTTGTTGATACATTGTAAGTGGCACATCAAAATATTTTAAAGAATTACTTATTTCACGTGTATATAAGTTTTGTGAAAACGAATTCACATTTAACTCCGATAGGAAATGTATTAATACTAACATAATTTTTTAACAAATTGTGTAATCGAAGAAAAAAAAAATATAAGTAAATAAAAGAAAAAAAAAACAAAGTAATAAATACACTAAAAATGTCTTATATTTGTGCTATACGTAAAATAGAATTTAATTCCAGTGTTATTTACAAAAAGCATTAAAAAAAATCATTGTTCAAAGTGTAATAAATATATTGAAGGCGCGTACGCGATAAAGTTTCATCATACGATTGCTCATGATGATGGAAACGTGATTTCCCAGTCCGCAGCAAAAAGAAAAATAGAGACGTCGTCTCAGTTAAATGCGAAACGGGTAAAACGTTATTCATTCCTATATGTGACAGCGCATAGAGAAATGGACCTAAGGGTAAAAAATCAATTTTCACTTTTTTTATGTGGACAACATCAGAGCATTGAATGAGACCGATCTCATGCCCAAAAGTGTTCCCTTCCAGAGATATGCAAGTTGTATGAAAGTGATGGTACAACAAAGATACACGTATTTAAATCATTAAAATGGCTCTATTGAACAAAACTGGTTTTTACCCTTAGGTCCCTTTCTATTTTGCGCGTCACATATACGTCGACACATAACTCGATAATGCAAAATCACGAACAAGCAGGATGGGGTTACTATAGGGGACAACAACAAACACAATACCCCCTATACGAAAATATGCCGACAACATCTGATAGTCTATGCCCTCAGTATCAGAATCATGGACAACCTGGATAGGGTTACTATGATAGACAACAACAAACTCAATATCCTAATAAGAGAAGAAACAGAACACTGCGGCTGCGGTTTTTGTTGTCATTTTTCAACTCTTTTTATTTATTATATGGCCTTGAGTGATTTTGAAAAAAGTACAATAAATTTATTTGCAAACTAAACAAGTATTATTTTGAAATTTTCAATTGTAAATTGCATGAACAATCAAAATATTTTTATTTTATTATAATTTTCATATGTTGGTCCATTTTATTATTTTTTAAAATTTATGATTTCTTCTTCTTACTGCAAATCTGTACAACAACTATTAGCCCATACGGCTTTTGTTTACAAAAAACATGAAAATATGGCAACACATAGAGAGTGGCAGTAGCAAAAATTGAGAGCGCAAGGAAAACCGCAGAGAAAATAGAAATCGATTTAATTCAGTGCCGTTTTTTAGTGCGGTTTTGCCTCTCAATTTGTCATATATATTTGACAACCGCTACCGCAGCCGCAACGTTGTGTTTCTACTCTAATGAATGTACGTATACAATTTCGCTCAGTGGACACACCCAGATGTCAAACAATGAGGAAACGCGTTACGACAACCAGAAACAACAGCAACAACAAATACCTCAAACCTTTAAAACTTCTTAACAACCCTCCTCAAGTAGAGCAAACACCCTATGTGAGGAATGCAACATATACATCTCCACCAACAGCATATATTCACACAATCGAACAACTAAACATCGGAAAAATGCAGCAGTTTGAATTAATAAAAATATTAAAGTGATAAAGAGTATTTATAATAAAAGAATTGCAACTTATGAATACAAAAACTCTACTGATATTATTTTACCTGAAGAGTTTTTAATAAGCAGCAAAAAATGTTTAGTTCAACTATTAAGAGATAGTTTAGTAGAACACACTGTACTCAAGTTTAATGTGGAGTTGGTTGCTGATTACATTAAACCATTAATAGAAACGGAATCTTCAGCAATGCCTTCGCAAAAAAATAAAGAGCAGCACCCTTTGTTAAACAAAATGGATAATGGAGATCAAAATGCAAATAAGAAAACTACTGAAGATAGTCAAGCCTGCACAACTATGAAACATATCAGAAAAATGCAGTTGCTAACATTATCGGTTGATATTGGTAGCATTTTCGATGACCATGCTGATATGCTAGCAAAAAAAATGAGTGAATTCCGAGAGATTCAGGATGGTCTCTAACACGGATTCTTAAGCTCCAGATTAATGTTAATAAAGCTTCATTAACTAGAGGTTCCCAATATATAGTTACTGCAAAAATGCTCCGAAACAAGTCAGCCTGCATCGACCTTAAAAACCTTAATGATGATTTTTGTTTTAAATGGTGTATGGTAGCAGCATTGGATTGCTAACCAACAATCAACTGTGGACTCACTTCTTCATATAATGTTGACATAAATAGTGAACTCAAAACACTTAAAAGTGGTGTTATCTTGAATTTTACAGGAATGCAATTTCCTCTAGCTTTGCAACATATTCGATTGTTCGAAGAAAGCAACGTTGGTATAAGTGTCAATGTCTTTGGATATGAAAAAGAAGAAATTGTTGGTCCATACTACTTAACAAAAGAAGAGAAGTTGCAACATTTCAATTTAATGCTGCTGCACGAAGAAGGAAAATTTCACTTCATATTGATCAAGAATATGTCAAGCTAATATATTAATTATTTCTCTTTTTAATCATCATTAATTAACCATTTTTTTTTCTTTCTCTTAACGACAGTAGATTTTTAAGCAGTCAATATAGTAAGACCTGCTATCAAATCCATGTATGCAATAGTTGCATACAATCATTTGGAAGCTGAACTGCTTAATCGCCATAAAGCGGAGTGTGGAGGAATTGTGACGCATCTGCCCGTAGTAGATGCTGCTGTTTTAAAATTTAAGGGATATCATAGACAGCATGATGTACCATTTGTGGTATATGCTGATTTTGAGTGTATATTGGAGAAGTTTACTAATAAAACAGATAATTCAAAAACTGAAAGTTTTAGTAAGCATACTCCATGTGCATTTGCTTACTATTTAAAATGTGGGTTCAATTGTAGGTTAGGATAAATTTAAAACTTATACAGGATTAAATGCACCAACAAAATTTTTAGAAAGTCTTATTGCAGACTGTAAAAACATATGTATGGAACATTTAAATGTAGTTGTCGAAATGAATAGCTTATCACCCTTAGATGAAGAGAAATTTGCTACATTTGTGAGGAAGCATTAGGCAACGATAGAGTTAGAGATCACTGTCATTTTAGCGGTCAATATAGGGGGGTAGCCCACAATATTTGCAATCTCAGCCATCAGGTTGCAAAATTCATCCCCATATGTCATCTCTTCGTTAAGGAGTTGCTGAAATATGATGGAGAAACAACTGTTATTCCATTAAACAAGGAATTATATGTATCCCTCTCACATTTCATTCCAATAAATGGTAAAAACCGATTAGAGTTGAGATTTTTAGATTCAATTAGATTTATGGCAGCCAGTTGGCGATTTTCATACAGTTCGCAGTCAATTTGTAAGCGATTTTAATCTCATGAGTACAAAAGGTCAATTTCCTTATGAGTACCTGCAATCGTTCGATGTGTTGAAAGAGACAGAACTTCCATCGATAGCAACATTTTTTAGCATTTTAACGAATAAAAGTTGTTCATTGGAGGAATATGAACATGCCATTAACGTTTGGAGAACAGTTGATTGTAAAAATGAATATATGGAGTTATATTTAAAGACAGACGTTTTAAAATCAATTTTTTTTCATTTCATTTTTTGATTCATATTATTTATAAATTGTACAAAATCTATACTAGATACAATTCAAAGAGTTTAAGTTATTTCCTTTTTCTGCTTAAATAGTAAAATTAATTATTGAATGAGTATTAATTATATAATGTTTGAAGGGGAAGAGAAATTTTTCAAAAACCTTTATAATATTTTATTTTTTTTTAAGATTGTAAATCAATTTACAAGTTAGATGCAAGTCACTATTACACAGCACCAGGTCTTTCCTGGGATGCAATGTTAAAAATGACAAAGGTCCTAACAGACATTGACATGTATAATTTTTGTAAAAATGGAGTTCGTGGTGTTATAGTACAATGTTCGAAAAGGCATACGGTTGCGAATAACGAGTATTTAGATGAGTATGACAAAAGTAAACCATCTGAATATCTTATGTATCTAGATGCCAACAATCTATATGGGTGGCAATGTCCGAATATCGCCCTTTAAATAATTTCAAGTGGGTTGAAGGAACGGAATTTACAAAACTATCCAAGAGTGAAAATATTTAAAATATTGCAGGTAATTATCCAGTCGGTTATATTTATGAAGTCGATTTAGAGTACCCTATTCACCTTCACGATATACATAACGATTTACCTTTTTGTGCGCAAAATAAAATTGTGGGTGAATCCAAATAAAAAAGGCTAATAACCGACTTTTTTCTAAAAACTCATATGCAATACACTACAGAAATCTTCGTCAAGCACTACAACAAGGAATAATCTTAAGCGACTTAAAACGTATACTCGCATTCAACCAAGATGCATGGTTGAAAAAGTACATCGATGTTAATACGGAGTACAGAACCAAAGCAAAAAATACGTTTGAAAAAGATTTCTTTAAATTGTTGAATAATGCCGTATATGGAAAGACAGAGTCGCCGGGTTTTACGTGATTATCGCCACGACGGCCTGAACCACGGTGTGCCATCACACTGGGGCCGTAACGATGCGACGGCCAGCGCCCCATTGGATTAACTCCGCCGGTACCAATTCGAAGCATGACAGTTATGGGTCATGGCTTCCCTCTTGGTTAGGGGTCGAGGACTATCTAAACCTCTGCTGTTCTATGGGTCACAGCACCCAGTCGCAATGCAACTCCACATCGAACCGAAGTTCTCCCCGCGATTTGAGTTTAAACCACAGCCACCACGATACTCCCCGAAGGGCCGCACCATATAGTCAGGCCAGAACAAGTTCTGGGGGCTCCTGACTACCCGTGGTACCAGATTAAAGTCTCCGGTCAGACCTCGTAACCAAAAGGCTACTTCCAGTTTCTGTTCCATATAACACGGGACTGGTCACCCACAGCGACATATCGACCAAAAACACAAACATTACACAAACAATTAACAGTCGCCCTCACGGGCGATTCGATGGCCAGGAACTGGCGCCAGCATGGACATCACGAACAACAACAAAGGACTTTGTTTCCCTCACGGGATACAGACGGTAGAGGAACAACAACGACGATCCAACGGCGACAAGGATCCAGCGGCGACAGCAATCCAACGACGATAGTGTGAGGCAACGACAATGCCACGCCTAATCCGCGAATGGTCTCATCAGAAAAACCCCCGTTAGGCTCCTGCGAGTCTTCTCCTATTGAAGGCTACACGAGCAAACTCCCCCAACCTCCTAAAAGCCCGATCATCCCCCAAACAGCGACTGAAGTCGAACCTGTCGACGGTCTGGACAATGCCCATCCCGTCCAAGTCCCTTATGTCGCTGTACAACGGACATATCAACAGGACGTGCTTCCAGTGCTCCGGACCACCACCACATCGACAATCAGAAGTCTCAGAGAGACCCCTCCGATGAAGGAACTCATTGAGAGAGCCATGGCCAGTCAGTAAGAACCCCAGACTTAGGCCGAAGCCGAAGTCAGGGCGTCCCTTGACAAAGTCCGCGTCCCGTATGAATTCATACGTCACCCGGCCCTTGTCACTTTCTGTCCATCGCTGCCTCCACCTCGAGATCACGCACTCCTCTAAGCGTGCCTTCACCTCTCGCATATCGGGCGCCGAAAGCCAATCTCTTTCCAGAAGTGGTAGCCCCTTCTTGGCCTTGGAAGCAATCGCTCGGCGGATCACTTCAAGGTCAAGAGGCACTACACCCAGCAATACCTGCAACGCGTCCGTCGAAACCGTCCTGCACACTGGCATGCAAGCCAGCATGGCTACTCGCTGGCACGACAAGACCTTGTTTCTGCCTGCAACAGACATAACCGTCTCGTACCATATAGGCGCGCCATATGTTGCGCAAGCAACAAATAGGCCAGCATATATAGTACGAGTGGCACGCCTGCTGAGGCCCCAGTCACTCCTAAGTATCCGCCTGACTTTCGCTACAGTGACAGAAAGCTTATCTTTCACGTGAGTGAGATGAACCAAAAAGTTCATCCTCTCACTCATCATTATTCCTAGGTATTTGACCTCAGTCGCATACCTAAAACTAACGTTTCCAACGCTTACAAGAGGCGGGCGAGCCTGTGACAACCTGCCTTTCAGCAGCATCATCACAGTCTTGTCCATCGCAACAGCGACTCCGACACTCGCACCCCATTCAGACACCACACGCATGGCCCCCTCACCCTGAGTCTCCAGAACAGCACGAGACTGTCCTTCAATCAGGATGAGCAAGTCATCCGCGTATGCGCACACCTTTTATGACTGACCAAGCTGCCTCAACAAAGGATCCATCATTAGGTTCCAAATAAATGGACCACAGATGGATCCTTGTGGGCAACCACGCTCAACGGTCTTCCACACTGTGTCATTGGCACCCTCCACACAAACATTTCTGCCACTAAAGTAACTCTCCCAAAGTCGCATCTCGCGGCAGCCAACTGCACTTAGTCTCCGCATGACGCTACCCCAGGAGAGGTGGTCAAACGCACCCTTAAAATCTACAAAGATGCCCAAGACATACTTAGCGGATGACTTCGCAACACTTCGACGGACGTGAAGCCATGCATCCACTGTGCTTCTACCCTCCCTAAAGCCATACTGAAAGTCAGAAAGCGCTGCATCGCCGTTCTCCTGAAGTCGGTTCACCATTATCCTTTCCAGCACTTTTGCAAATGCTGGAAGGAGACTGATGCCCCGATAAGAGCGAGGATTACTCCTTACCCTATCGGGAGACTTCAACAGAACAACAATGCGAGCACGCTTCCAAACCTCAGGAAAGCAACCCTCACTAAAACACCTCCTGAAGATTACCTCCAGGTACTCAGGTATTCCCTTCCAGATGCTTTTACACATCTCTCCGGTCATACCGTCGATACCTGGCGACTTCCTACACCTAACCCGATACACGCCCTCTTCGATCTCCATTCTTTCTAAGGCCGGAGGGTCGGGCACCTCCTCACGTGGAGGAGAGAGCCCGTCCGGATCCGCTCTCGGAAAGAAAACTTCTAACAACAGGTCAACACATTCCCTCCACGATGACAATGAAGTATTGCCAACTTGGAAGGAAGCGATGTCGGACGCCCTGTCTCTACCCCTACAGATGCGGTAAACCGCACCCCAGGGTTCGTCCCTATTGCGTTCAACAAAGTTCCTCCAATCGCCCTCCTTCACACTTAGAAGAAGGTCCTTATATGACCTCAGATCGGTCAGATAGGCAGCCTTACGCTCAGCTAGATCCTCCGCGTTGGTCCGTCTTGCCCTCTGGAATCGCTTCCGGAGGCGTCGGACATTCCTTCGCTTCAGATCTAGCTCCCTAGTCCACCACCTGACCCCCCTAGGTCGTGTCTTACGACTACGACCAAGGAGAGCATCACTGACAGTGCACATCCACTGATCAATTCTGCCAATCTGGTTGTCCAGCGACATCGCTCCAAATTCGGCCAAGGACATGGTCGCCGCAGTCGCCCTCATCTGATCGGCAAAGAGGTCCCAGTTCGCTCCGTGGAGCCTCCACCTCCGAGGTAGTAACTCCGCGCTAGGCCGAACGGGGTGAGAGATAACAATCTCAATGAGATTGTGATCACTCACGCCCCAGTCATCACGCACCCTCCAGCTGCAGCCATAGGCCGCCGCCGCCGCACCATTTCCAACAGTGACGTCAATGTCACTTGTTCCTCTTGGTCCATCAAAAGTGTACAAATCGCTTGGCTCATTCAACACAATGACGCACTTTGCGATCAGCCATTCACTAAGCATTACTCCTCGTATGTAGTTCTGATGTCCAGGAGCACTCCTGGGCATTTTACTGAACCACATACGAGAGCATGCATTTGCGTCTAAGCCGAGGATAAGCGGAATGTTATTCGCAAGGAATAACACCGTATCCATGTACCGTAAGTATGGCTCAAGAGGCTCACTGAACCGGCAGTAAATACTTCCCAGCAGGATTCGGCCAAACGCACCCTGAACGGATACGCAGACCCCCCACTGAGTTGTACTTACCACGGTACAGTCAATGACATCACTGTCGACGACTACAGCTGAGTTACCCCCCAAATCAGAAAACACCCGCATACCCCCCGGCAGTCCCCTAACACGACCATTCGCGAAATAGGGCTCTTGCAAAAGCGCAAAAGGAGCCCCCAGATGCCGCATCGCCTGACCCACCTCACACACTGCCACGTACGCCCTCTGGCAGTTCAGCTGGAGTAGTCGGAGCTCCATTAGTGTCTAGCGTTCGCCCGCGCGGTCATCATCGCATAGATCGGGCACACCGGCGACATCATCATGTGGTCTGATGATAGTCCGCGGAACTCGCAGTTCCTACATCTCACCCCGTTGGGGCAACGAGATGCCAAGTGGCCAGGCATTCCGCACCTACGGCAGATGTCCTCCTTCATTCGGCACTCTCGCACTCGGTGGTCGAAACCGAGGCACCTAAAACAGCTCGGGACTGAGTCCTGAGCCCGAACTATGAACCGGAACCACTTAACGTAGGCTCCGGTTCCCACCAAGTGCTCCATGATCCTGGGGGTGCATTCCAGGACCACGTTAACCTGGCCACTCTCGGTCTTCCACGGACTGCTGACCAAGCGAACGCTCTTCTTGTACACCTCGACCGTCATCAGCTCCTTCAGGTTGTTTTCGTACAACTCCAGCATGAACTCCTCCGGTGTAATCACCGCCTCCACCCGTTGCACCACCACCCTGGGACCCAGCTTGTCCCTCACTGACACCTCCAGGCCCACCTCCGTAAACTTCGGGTTCGCCAGCACCTTCTGCCGCTCTGCTACCGAGGGTGTGCGGATGATCGCCCCACCATCCCTTGTTGGTCGCACGCCATGGACGCGGACGCCCATTGTTGGCCCCACCTCCTTCAACACCTTCTCCACAACTTCCTCCGACTTAGAGACCCCCTTGCCCTTCACCATCACCGACCACGTCTCCACCGGCTTAGCGATCACCGGTGGGGGCACAGCGGCAACAGGAACCGCCAGGGGGGCCCTAGCAGGAGCCTTAGGCACAACAAATGGGCTCGGCGCACCAACACCAGGCCCAGCCGCCTCCAATCTTCCCTTCAGGCGCTCGTTCTCGGCAATCACCCGCATTAGCAGCACCTCGTACTTAGAGGAGTGCTGCAGCACCCCTCGCGCAACCTCCGGCGCTACACCGTCCGTGAACACCAGCTCCAGAAGGCTATCAGTGATAGCCTTCAAGGCGTCCACGCCAACACCGCCGCTCCCGCCTCTGCGCCTGTCTCTCGACAAGCGTGTCGAGCTACCGGCAGCAGAGTCGCCAGCACTCAGTGTTGACACCGCAGCACCCTCTCGTACAGCTCGCGTCACACTCTCGACAATTTGCACCTCGTCCTCATCCATGTCGGATACCGCGGCAGCAGCAGACGACACAGCAACAGCACCAGCACCAACAGCAGCAGCAGCCTTCTTCTTGCTCTTGGGGGACCCCTGCTTCGGCTTCTTCGTCGCCATCTGTTCCTCCAATTCACTGCTGGACGATTCAGACTCGGTGTGCCGCACCTTCGGCAGCACCGCAGGAATCGCCATGCCAGCACCATCTGACGTCACGGCGTCAGACATCCCAGCATCCCCCTTAGCTTTCGCCTTCCGCTTACTAGATGGCGGTGCCATCACCCACAAAAACACAAAAATACAAAAACAAGACTTACCTATCCACCGATAGATAGCGTCGCAGTCGATCCAATTCAGAAACCAAAAATCAAAAACCAGATGAATGCAGTGTCCGTCAACAACAAATCGATATGGCAACTTCCGCCACAATACACAACCTCACTTTCACTTCTGTCTCTACCTAACCTTATTTGGCGCAATGCCAGAGGATTCCCCGTCAGCGGAGTCTCAGTCTCTGACCTTGATCACAAATCACAACACTGAAGTTAAATGTAAACAAACACCGTTTCTTCACAACGTAAATTTCAATTTTTATAGCTCGTATTCAAAAACACGTCTGTTCACTTCAACGCTCAGAGAGAAAGTGATATGGAAAGACAATGGTAAGATAAAAGAAAAGATGTTAAAATTGTTAATCACTGGGAGACCATAAATAAAAAGAAATTAGGCGCGCGATCCTTGATAGCCAACCTAATTTTCAAAGTTGAGCTCAGTTTTCTGATAATGCTGTCGCAATCCAGTTAAATCGAGTCAAGACCCTTTACAATAAACCAGTATATTTAGGATTCTGTGTTCTAGAACTATCAAAGTGAAAAATGTATGATTTCCATTATGGTTTTATGAAACCTAAATTTCAAGATGATTTATCGTTAAATTATATGGATACAGATTCATTTATATATTCGTTAAAGGGAAGAGATTTTTATAAAGGAATAACGTGTAGTGAAATTCAGGAGAGATTTGACACCTCAGAGTATCCGTCGATGAATATATTCAATATTGCACTGGTCAATAAAAAAGAAGCTAGGAATGATGGAAGAAGAAAACTGTGGATGAGTTAGGAAGGAGTTCATAGAATTGAGACCAAAAATGTATGCGATAAGTGTACAACATGGTGCTGAAATTTTAAAATCTAAGGGTGTTATAAAGTCCATCCTCTCTACATACAACATAGATACTTTTAGAGATTGTTTACTAAATAAAAGTAGAATTACGGGTAATATGTTAACATTTAAATCTAAAAATCATGTTATTTATACAAATAAACAAAATAAAGTCATGTTGAGTTGTGATGACAATAAGAGAAAGATTAAACCTGGTTACACCAACATATGCTTGGGGTCACTTTAGAATATCAAATGAATATGCTATTAATTCTGAAATGTTTAATGGAGTTGATTTAATGAATCTTTCATTTACCGATGAAGGAATTGAAATGTATTTTTTATAATCTCCAGAGTAATTAAGTTTATTATACTCGTATTATTTTTGTTAACTATTTATAAGATATTTTTTAATAAAAGAAAAAAAAAATAATTTCAAATGTTTATATTTAATTTAGATTTTTTATTATGGAAATTATGTAAGTATACAATCTTAAATATAAATTAATAAATAATTGAGGGAGAGAGAAATTTAAAAGATTTTTCTAACAATTCCTGTCAAGGGTGTGTACTCCATCCATCGATCATGTAGTATTAAAAAATATGCAAATGTATTTGCTGGGATAAATGTAACGGTTTCAAAGTCAATTTTTACGTCGATTGGTCCGCTTTTGATTGTCTCATTCTGATGACTGACATCGATAACCATAATTGGTTTCTTTTTAAATTGTTTCCATGAAATAAATGGTTGTGGATCTCTCAGGTAATAACTTTGTTAAAATTTAGCATACATATCGTAGAGAACAGCATATCGGTTATCATCAAACTTTAAATTTAATTCATCATAGGGGTAGGTATCTGAATTTAGGTATACTTTCACATACAGTGAATAAATTTTTTATTATTTTCAAATGCAATCAGAATTAAACGTGGTCTTTCTCTATTAGCCGATAATTTTACATTCTAATTACACTTTGTTGTGCATGCAAAGGTTAGATTAAAATGGCAATCGCAGCTCCTAAATGCCAGAGGTAAAGATTCCATCCCTTATTATTTTCATCATTTTTAGTTTTGTGGTATCGGATAGATGAATGTGAGGGATTTCCATGTTAAATTTGTTATAGCTAATTTTAAATTTTCATTTTTATCAGTTGAATAACAAGCATTGGTATCACTTGAGCTTCGTAGTATAATAAGATCGTGCTTGCAGTTTAAAATAACGTTTTTAAAGTCTTTAGCGAGCCCCAACAATAACTTAAGGGGAATATAAAAGTTAAAAGACACCACCGATAAATCGTCACCAACATTCCATGCAGCATTCTTCATCATATTGCTTTCAAATTCGTTTAGAGAAACAAAATTCTTTTTTGTGCTTGATATTCCTAAATTTCGTGTTCTATCGATTTCTATACCATTAATTTCTTAGCGTATTTTATCAAACATGTGCGCTACACAGTTGTTTCGTAGTCGGGCATTTGAAGATGTGTCACCACCTGATAGCGTTACATTTCCTTCAATATACAGATAACTTTCACTCGGTAGAACATATAAGTCTTGATTTTGAATTGTAATTATAATTTCATCATTATGCTTAAACGATTGTATACATGGAATATAGCTATGATATTCCTTTTTTATTATGCTTTCGTCCGAAAGGGGTTCATCAGTGACGTGCGAATTGATGAATGGTGTGTGCTGTTAAATTGTTCATATACGCTCCTGTTGTTATATTACACTGTATTTGCATGGCATTTACCTTTAAAATGTTGACGGGAAGATAAGAAATATATCTTGTATTCGATATAAGTATTCTTTCACCAAATCCAAACAAAGTTCCTATAGAACGATGTTTATTAAAATTAATTGCGACATGTGAGGAAAAAATTTCAATTTGCAATGTATTGTTATTTGCTTTTATCTCTATTGTTTTGTTTTCGTTTTGCTTTTTATATGTTGTCTTTATAGTTTTTACTATGTCAGTTAGCTCGTAGGAACCTATCGGTAATTCAATTACCATATCACCAATATTAAATAAATTATTATCATAATCAATGTTTGGAATTGAGTGTTATGAATGAAAATCTACCAACCTTCATATTCTTCAATTTCCCCACACAATTCAATAGGGGGAAAATAATTAGCAGTTAATATAGAAGAACTTCCGCTCAAAGCTAATGTTACTGACATTATAAAAGTTAAATAATAAATGAAAATAAATGTTTTGTATTAGTTGTTTTATTCATTTTTATTGAAATTATTTAAAATTATAGTATTTCATTTTTGTTTATCCATGAATTATGATGATTCGAGAAGCCCAACCATTTATCATGTACTCTATCACCATTTGATTTCAATACTTTTTCTACAAGATATGTGTTCGGAAAACGAGTACGTAGAAGTTCTTCCTTGTAGAATCCACCTTTGATTGGGTTGCGATAGTCTTCTAGAAGACACGTTACTGGGTTTGTGTTTTGGATGCACGCAGAAAAAAAGTATGGTTGGGGTGACAATATTCGAAGAGGATCATACTATTGTTCGGTACATGGTTGTGGCACAACACTATTATGATCATTACAACAATAGTATGGTTCACACACAACCACACAACTATAATCCCCACAATAATATTATGGTCCTCAAAACAATAATTTATTCATACACAACCATACTATGATCCCCAGATTTCTCTGTAAGGATTGGCTTAAGTTGCTGTTCAACAATAAAGATTTTTATAAAGTAAATTATGTCAAAATACATTAAACTCTTAATAATAGGAGTGACTTTTTAACAGTAGATACAATTTACTTATTAAAATTATATCAGTTATGCCAATCGAAAGTAGTTTGTTTTAAAAAAAAACAATTTACATATAAAAGTATTATGATTCGCAAAAATAACATTGTCAAATTAACAAAAAAAAAGTTGGATCTTGCTGGTATGATTACCGTAATTATATTATTGTTAACATAAAACCCAAAAAACAATACTTTTGTCGCACCAACCATATTTATATTGTTGCTACAACCATATTTCCATTTTTAAATTTGGCAACAATACTATTGATACATTTCAACAATATCAGTTTTGCCGCAAACATACTTTTGTCAAAATAAAATTCAAAAAACAATACTATGGTTGCGACGACCATGCTTTTATTGTAGAGAACATACTATTGTTGCCGGGACCATATAGTAACCATATCTTTTCTCTGCGTGTGGCTCTTATTTTAAATATATCTGTTGTCCAATTAGAAATATTTTTCAAAAATGTGCTTATATTTACTTATACGGACATAATTTCCCACATGAAGTTTGGAAGGTATGTATATTTTTAGGCGATTGTATACGGCATTCAGCAAATTTTTTTCGTTCGAAACACTCACATCGCTTGGAATCATTTTGATTGTTCTATGCACTTTGGTGTTATAAGTTTCCACCAACTTGTTATAGTTATTATACCAACGTTAGTTGCCGTTGAACCTAAATTCTTTCCACATCATACCCTTTAACGTTCTGTTACAACGTTCAACAATTGAAGCCTTCATTACGCTGTATGTTGAGTAGTGATTGATTAAATGCGTTTTCATAATTTGTTCAAATTGTTTATTAAAAAATTCTTTTCCATCATCAGTCTGTAAATTGTTGGGTATACGCCCTAAGTTTAATATTCTTTGAAATGCAGCAGTTACATCAGTGGCATTTTTTGATTTAGTTGCTTCAACCCAAGCAAATTTTGAAAAAGTATCAATAACTGTTAACATATATTTATATCCTCTATTTAGCTTTGAGTAATTTCCCATTTCAAGCAAGTCAGCTTGCCATAAGTCATCAATTCCCTTCATTACTACTCTTCGTCGCTAAAAATGTTTTCTTGCTTAGGCATGCAGTTCGTTAACTATTGATCTTCTTTCCATTTTTGATAATGTAAACAATAAATAAATTCTTAATCGTTGGATGTATATCGTTATAATATCTTTAGATTCATATTCAAGTTTGCTTTTTGTTCTCTGACATTATTTAAGTAGTAGGGATATGCTGATTCCAAATAATGATTGACAGCTAAAAGCACATTAATCATTTTTAATGTGCTTTTGGTATAGGGAATCCTATATAATTAATTTTTATTAGCTTTTGACATGAGTACGTGATGTGACCCTTTTTTATTTGGTAATAGGAAATCCTATGTGGTTTTCAGATAGTCCTAGGTAATTAATTTTTATTACCTTGGGGTATGAGTACGTGATGTGACTTTTCTTTATTTGGGTATAGGAAAATCCAATGTGGTTATCAGATACTCCAAGATAATTAATTTTTATTAGCTTGGATGAGTACGTGATGTCCCCCCTTTTTATTTAGATATATAGGGAGATGATAATACATTTTTATTAGCTTGTGTGTGGGGATCGTGATGTGACCCTTTTTTTTTTGATATGGTGTATAATTAAACATCGAGTGCAGTCATTGCTTCATCGATCGTCATAGTTCTGAGCCTTTCTTTGAAATTTTTCCGTTAAGATGGTGCTTGTGTTTAGAAGTATTCAAGTTAGTGTTTTAGGGTTGCACGTGTTCATATGTTTTGTCGTCATTGTTTTTATGAACCCTATTTTCCTTTTTTGCTGTCTGATGGAAAATCCCTTATGTCCATCTTGTGTGTGTGCTGGAGTTCTGTTGTGTTCGTCATAGTTCTGAGCCTTTCTTTCGAATATTTTCGTCAACACGGTGCTTGTGGATGTATGTGGTTTCTTAGCGATCGTTCATTTCTCTTTGTTAAAATTCGTCAATTTTCTGAGTCTTTCTTTGAAATTATCATCGTCAACATGGTGCTTGAGTTTAGAAGTATTCAAGTTATTGTTTTTGAATGTTCGTTTTAGGGTTGTACGTGTTCGTATGTTTTGTCGTCATTGTTTTTATGAACCCTATCATTGCTGTCTGACCCCTTTTGCCATGCTTTATGTGTATTTTAGCGATCGACAATTTCTCTTTGCTCGATTTCGTCAGAGTTCTGAGCCTTTCTTTGGAATGTTTCGTCCACATGTTTTTGATTTTCTAGAGGGGATGTACTTGATTTTGAATGTATGTACATATGTACAAATTGTGGCTGTGAAAGGTTCATTGCGTGCGTGTGTGCTATTCTGGTGTGGGTAGTCTCATTAGTAGTTTCCGTTAAAACGGTGATTGTTTAAAATTTCACTAGACTGCCGCATGTGAAGTTATCTTTCGTTTTCATGTGGAAAAGTACCAAGAGAACCCATCTTTATTTTTTAATATAGGAAATCCCTTGGAGTTTTCAGATTGTTCAAGGTAGTTAATTTTTATTAGCTTTAACACGTGATGAAACCCCTTTTTATTTGATATGGTCCTCTGTAAAGTCCGATATTGGGGGGTGATTAAATATCGAGTGAGGTCATTGCCCATGAAGCTGTTGCTTTGTGTGTGGTATTTCAGCGATTGTAATTATTTATTATTTTGAAATGAGGAATTGCTTTACAAGGTAAAAAGATCAGGTTTGTTGTTATTTGTTATAGAGGAAAGGAAAAGTAAGTCTGCGAATTTAAAGCAATTACATTACCATCTGGTAGACGCAAGTTTCTCCGTTGTTGTGGGCGGCTTATCGACACCATTATGTGTGCTGCCGACTAAGTCTCTGCTCGTTTAACGATCTATACAAAACATTGCTTTGATTTTGCATATGCGAAGTATTATTGTCGAAGAGTGCGGATACAAGCGACTCACTGACGCAATTCCCACCATATTGACCGACTGACGTTTTTTTCAGTTGGTGATTTGAAGTTTCTATTTATAGAACAACGATGTTGTTGATGAAGGCGGGTGTTGAAGGCAGGCTTTCCACTAACACCACTATCTTATAAGATCAGGTTTGTTAATGTTAGTCATAGAGGGAAGGAATTCATGCAATTTCGTCAGAGTTATTATTATTAACCTTTATTTATAATTGTCCGTCCACATGGTAAACATTTTCGTTTATGCATTGTACGTGATCGTGTGTATAATTGTCACTATTTTTATAAACCCTGTCTTTAGAATTGTGATATTTTAATTGTGACAATTTGTTGCAACGTTTTGATTTTCAAGTATGGATGTACTTGGTTTGAATGTATGTGAATAATGTGCTTGTGACCTTGTGGAACGTTTTAAAGGTGCAGTGCGTTTGTGTTGTATTCAGGTGTTGGACAATTTCATTGGAATTTTCCGCTAACCCGATGATTGTTTAGATTTTTTCTAGACGCATGTGAAGAAATCTTGCTGTAGCTTTCATGTGGTAAAGGAAAATGATAAGCTCTTTTTATTATTGGTATAGGAATTCCAATGGGGAAAGCCGAAGGTAATTCATTTGTATTGGCATTGTTAAAGGAGGTGATGAAATCCCTTACCGTAAGCGGTAGCTAGGGGCTTCTCACACTCGGGTGGCGAGGGAGCTCTCCCACTTGTTTTAATGATAGGGTTTTGTAAAGGTTTTGTTGCTTGAATACATTTGTCTCCCTATTTCTTATACAGTGAGAGTGGGCACAGAGTGGGGTCCCCATTTTCAGTCACTCTGCTGTGTGGGGGTTTTGTTTTTTCTAATGTGTCTTAAAAAGGTCGTTACTATTTACAACATGCATTTCATAAGACTTGAGGACGTAGTGAGGGCCTTATCCCACTTGTTTCAATAATGGGGTCTTGTTAAGGTTTTGCGGTTTAGAGGCATTTGTCTCTCTTTTTGACTTTTGGCGCCTGATTTTCGGGGAGTAAATTGCTGTGTGAAAGTTTTTCTTTAATGTTCTTTAAAAGAAAGTTTGTTGCTCAGTTGAATTTTAAGAATTTTACTTTTCGTTTATTAAATGTTATCTTTTACTCTTATCCATGAAAGTGTAATCGCATTAATTGTTAAGAGTTCACCCTCCTTTTAGGGTATTATGTACGGGTGTGGGAGGTTTTGGGAATTTTGCGTGCTCGAGTGTTTCCATATTTTCTGGTCTCTAGCCTATTTAAATGCTAGAATTGTTCGATGATACCATACATTGTTTGGTAGACTAGATTATCGATCGATTGGTAAATGTTAATTAACTATTTTCATATGTAAATTTCGTAGTAATAAACTATATTTTTTTTTTAATTGGTGTCCGCTTTTTCTTGGTGGTTTGAATAAGGGTTTCGTGGTTGGGACATCAGTGGGAGGCGAGGTAAATAAGAACCCTGTCATTCTCTTATCTGTAAGAGTGTGATCGCGGAAATTGTTATGTGTCACCCCGTTTTTGTGAATGTACGATTACTGTGTGGTGTTGTTTTAGTTCTTAACAGGAGTTAACTAAACCATTGTCTTTTAAATTTTCTTTCGAAAACGTATCTGAAGAACACCTTGTTAACGATTTTTGTAGTTTACGACAAAAATATTTTTTTTTTGGCACATCCAATGCCATCACTTTTTTTTTGTGGCAGGTCGATTGATAATAAACGTTGCTTGTTGGCTGTAACAATTATGAAAAGTAATTTTAAAGTTATAATACTCTTTATGTAAATTGATTGAAAACACTTTATAACTTATGAATTAGAACTACAATTTATTAGCGGAATGCAAACACTTCGATGTCAACAGAATGATAATGTGATAAATTCCATAGAAAAATCTGTAAAATTGCAGTGTGTTTGATGAGTATCTGGCACATTGTATACAATAGAAGAACTATTTTTGGGTTCCCTGGAAAGAAATACCCATGTCTATTTTACATTCGAAAAATCGTTACAAACCCAGCATTTAGAGTAATTTTTGGGCTATTATTATTTTTGACATGAACGAACTTAGCGAAAGATCTTAATTAAAAACCATCTGCTTAATGTATGTTTTGCTGATGTACTTTATTTATTTAATAGAGAATATACAATTTTAGATTATAAAAATTTCTTATGATAATTTAATAGTGAACATCTAATCTGGGTGATACAATGTGTCCTCCTTGGTGTGATGATTGGAGGCTCGACTATCATACATTTCTACCTACGGGTAAGAACATCAAACAATTTTTCAGCGGCGGGATTTTCAGCTCGTAAATACCGACGGCTTTATAAGTAACAGAGTAATCATTAAGTTATCTTTATACTACTCTGTAAAATACATTAGCCGCTTGGAGCCCTCGTTAAATAGCAGGTCCCGGTCAGCTCGTAAACGAATTATATCGTACACAGCACTAGTTTGAGAGAATCTAATGGTATGCGCTCTGTACAATGATCAGGGTCATAGCAATTAATAAAAATATCAGTAAATGACGTTCTGGCCGCATCTCCTTCTGAGTCTTGAAAATCTATACATTTCTCATGTTTTCACAGTGTTGGTTAAAATTTCAAACGATACTTATTTCAAATATTGAAGTTCGAGCTCTTCATGTAACTGGATGATTTGGGTAAATTAAATAACGTTTCTGACCATGACACAGGCTCTTGAAAGAAGTCGTTTTAATATTGAAGTCTTAAGCTGTAATTCCAAAACTGTAATACATACACACTTTTCCAGAAGACAGCCAGAGTAAAGTTTTTTTCTTTCGAAATTTATTAAATATGATTTACTAACGCATAACATGTAACAGAAAAGTACATGACACAAACAACAAAAAGAGGCACACCTAATTTTTCTTCAATAAGAACCAAATTAAAATTTAAGTGGAACAAAATTCTATAAAATTTACAGAAAAACTATTTAAAAATCTTACTATGTCGAAATTTAAAATAATTTCAAATTCGATTCTTCTCTAAATATATCTGTATAGTTTTGTCTCCACCTTTCAACTCTAAAACTAAAGCCATTTACATGTCGTTTTAGGAGTTGTATGAAAACTACAAAATTACAATTTTTCACAATTTTAGGTCATGTTCACTATTGCTTACATTTTCGTTTTTAGTCAACCAATTCTTGACATTCTCTTAAATTTAAAATACTAATCGAAAAGGATATCTAATAATATTGTAAGACCACGGATTGGGATATTTATAATAATGTTTTTAAAACGTACTCGGGAGTAGTACTCGGGATTTGCACTAATGTGGAATTTTAAGTAGAAATCAGATATGATACTCATATTCGTTTTAATTTATTTAGTATCTTTGTTGGTCGTATGTCAGGTTTAATTCCAATATATTTTACAGCGTATTATTTAGCAATTTGACTTTCATTTGATACTTTTAAGAAATATGTTGCTTCGTCTGATAAAAACGTTATTTATCTTTACTCGCTAGATTAAAAAATCGCTTAAAAAAGCACAGTTCCATATTACTCAATATCATAAGAGCTCTCATTGTGGACCCTTCTTATTGTGGAAATACAAATGTTATGCTTAGTCTAAGTGAAAGTCCGAACGGATTGAAATTTAAAAACATTTATCTGTAGGCAAAGTCGTTACATCAACCGAAATATGAGTATCAGAAACAGATTGTTCACCTATAAAAGGGATGGAATACACATTTATAAATGGAGAAGATTTTATTGAACCTGAATATGCCAACTCTGATTCAATACTTATATTTGAGATATATTGCATGCAAAAACAAAACTATTAAAAGATTATACTTTTGTAAAGGTCGACATCGCCATATAGATTCATTCTTATTATATCAAGCATATAACCATATTCCAAAACATTTAATTCGCGAAAACGCATATATTTAGCCGTGAGCGTTGGTGAAATAAACATGGATTAATTAATAAATAAAGAAGACGAAATTCGCTGTGGACGTTATAGAAAAGGTTTCGATTAGTACATTCATATCTTGTAATAAATCAGCCTCTGATTCCAACAGACGTCAAAATGTTAAACATTCTAGTTTAAATATAAAGCCTACCAGTTGAAATAAACAACTCCACCAGTTGAAATTTACAGCCTACCACCACCAGTGAAAATCAACAGCCCCACCAGTTCAAACTAACAGCCTACCAGTTCAAACTAACAGCCTACCAGTTGAAATAAAAAGCCTACCTGTTGAATAATCTTTCCACCAGTTGAACAAATTAACTTTTAAGCTATAAACATGTCATAGAGGAAACCCTTCTACAAAAAAAAAATAGCATTTAATTAGGGGAAGCGGAAAAAAATAATATAGAAATTTAATAGCATAAAGGTAGGGAAAGCTAAAAATGTGATAGAGTATCTTAAACCTTTATGCCAGTGATCGAACCATTTAATCAAATATTCAACTTAACTTATTTAAGAGACATACAGACCCCACCGAACAGAGTTTTAAAAGTCCAAAGCAGCTTTTCGATAAAGAAATTTAAAGAAGACAATGTTGAAACCGCTATTATAAAAAAAAAAAAAAACGGTTTGGTAGGATCATTGGAATTCTGAAGATGAAACAAATGGCAAGATTTTTTTTTCTCAATCAAATAAAAACGACTCGGACGTTATCGATTTATCATCACTTCATAGCGACATAAAACTTGATACAACATATGGTCTACATAAGGACGAGAAAGGTGTCCAGAAAATCTTAAAACAAAAATTTTGTAGCATAATATTAGGGAAAGCGGAAAAAAGTTATAGAGAAATTCAATAGCTTAATATTATGGGAAGCAAAAAAAAAGTGATAGATTATCTTAAACCTTTATGCCGGCGAATCGAACCATTTAATCCTATATTAAAATTTGAAGATGAAACAAATTAGAATAATTTCTGTTTTCAATCAGATGAAAATCGTTATCGCAAATAATTCGTTGGCGTATACACTAGGTTTATTTGAACTTATTTTCATTAAACCCATAAAAAATATGAGAATTTCAAGGGGTGCCATTTTGATTCGTCTATGAACTTTCCGTTATAAGTCTCCACCAACTTTTTATAGTCTTGCTAGGTGAACCTTAATTCTTTCCAAAGCCTTTGACGCTGTTTATTAAAAAAAAGCTTGTACATCATCAGTCTGTAAATTGTTGGCTTAACGTGCTTAGTTTAATAGTATTTAAAATACCGCAGTCACACTAGTAGAATTTTTTGATTTAGTTGCTTCCACCCGACTAAATTTCATGACCTCTATTTAGTGTTTAATAATTTGGACCTTCTTTCCATTTTTGATGTTATTATAAATTAAATAAATTTATTATCGTTGGATGTATATCGTTATAATATCATTAAGGTTCTGGTTTACAGCCTTAACCACGATGTCGCTAACGTTCGCACGCATTCTAAGCGACAAACAGCTGATTTCGTAACCACTAACAAGCATCAGAACGAGAAGTCGAAAAAAAAGTTAGTGCGTGAGAAATGACGTAATCATTTCAATGCAAAATTGGTAGTCACTATTTTCGTTCGCTTGTGTTTTGTCTTTCATTTGATAACAGAAACACATAAAAGCGCATATACAAGCCGAAATTAAACGAAGAAAATGCAATAGAAATGTTGTTTTTTAATTCTATGCATTCCGTTTCTGCACATTTTTCATTTTTAAATAATTTAAAAATGAAGAATGTGCAGAAACGGAATGCATAGAATTAAAAAACAACATTTCTATTGCATTTTCTTCGTTTAATTTCGGCTTGTATATGCGCTTTTATGTGTTTCTGTTATCAAATGAAAGACAAAACACAAGCGAACGAAAATAGTGACTACCAATTTTGCATTGAAATGATTACGTCATTTCTCACGCACTAACTTTTTTTTCGACTTCTCGTTCTGATGCTTGTTAGTGGTTACGAAATCAGCTGTTTGTCGCTTAGAATGCGTGCGAACGTTAGCGACATCGTGGTTAAGGCTGTAAACCAGAACCTTAATGATATTATAACGATATACATCCAACGATAATAAATTTATTTAATTTATAATAACATCAAAAATGGAAAGAAGGTCCAAATTATTAAACACTAAATAGAGGTCATGAAATTTAGTCGGGTGGAAGCAACTAAATCAAAAAATTCTACTAGTGTGACTGCGGTATTTTAAATACTATTAAACTAAGCACGTTAAGCCAACAATTTACAGACTGATGATGTACAAGCTTTTTTTTAATAAACAGCGTCAAAGGCTTTGGAAAGAATTAAGGTTCACCTAGCAAGACTATAAAAAGTTGGTGGAGACTTATAACGGAAAGTTCATAGACGAATCAAAATGGCACCCCTTGAAATTCTCATATTTTTTATGGGTTTAATGAAAATAAGTTCAAATAAACCTAGTGTATACGCCAACGAATTATTTGCGATAACGATTTTCATCTGATTGAAAACAGAAATTATTCTAATTTGTTTCATCTTCAAATTTTAATATAGGATTAAATGGTTCGATTCGCCGGCATAAAGGTTTAAGATAATCTATCACTTTTTTTTTGCTTCCCATAATATTAAGCTATTGAATTTCTCTATAACTTTTTTCCGCTTTCCCTAATATTATGCTACAAAATTTTTGTTTTAAGATTTTCTGGACACCTTTCTCGTCCTTATGTAGACCATATGTTGTATCAAGTTTTATGTCGCTATGAAGTGATGATAAATCGATAACGTCCGAGTCGTTTTTATTTGATTGAGAAAAAAAAATCTTGCCATTTGTTTCATCTTCAGAATTCCAATGATCCTACCAAACCGTTTTTTTTTTTTTTTTTATAATAGCGGTTTCAACATTGTCTTCTTTAAATTTCTTTATCGAAAAGCTGCTTTGGACTTTTAAAACTCTGTTCGGTGGGGTCTGTATGTCTCTTAAATAAGTTAAGTTGAATATTTGATTAAATGGTTCGATCACTGGCATAAAGGTTTAAGATACTCTATCACATTTTTAGCTTTCCCTACCTTTATGCTATTAAATTTCTATATTATTTTTTTCCGCTTCCCCTAATTAAATGCTATTTTTTTTTTGTAGAAGGGTTTCCTCTATGACATGTTTATAGCTTAAAAGTTAATTTGTTCAACTGGTGGAAAGATTATTCAACAGGTAGGCTTTTTATTTCAACTGGTAGGCTGTTAGTTTGAACTGGTAGGCTGTTAGTTTGAACTGGTGGGGCTGTTGATTTTCACTGGTGGTGGTAGGCTGTAAATTTCAACTGGTGGAGTTGTTTATTTCAACTGGTAGGCTTTATATTTAAACTAGAATGTTTAACATTTTGACGTCTGTTGGAATCAGAGGCTGATTTATTACAAGATATGAATGTACTAATCGAAACCTTTTCTATAACGTCCACAGCGAATTTCGTCTTCTTTATTTATTAATTAATCCATGTTTATTTCACCAACGCTCACGGCTAAATATATGCGTTTTCGCGAATTAAATGTTTTGGAATATGGTTATATGCTTGATATAATAAGAATGAATCTATATGGCGATGTCGACCTTTACAAAAGTATAATCTTTTAATAGTTTTGTTTTTGCATGCAATATATCTCAAATATAAGTATTGAATCAGAGTTGGCATATTCAGGTTCAATAAAATCTTCTCCATTTATAAATGTGTATTCCATCCCTTTTATAGGTGAACAATCTGTTTCTGATACTCATATTTCGGTTGATGTAACGACTTTGCCTACAGATAAATGTTTTTAAATTTCAATCCGTTCGGACTTTCACTTAGACTAAGCATAACATTTGTATTTCCACAATAAGAAGGGTCCACAATGAGAGCTCTTATGATATTGAGTAATATGGAACTGTGCTTTTTTAAGCGATTTTTTAATCTAGCGAGTAAAGATAAATAACGTTTTTATCAGACGAAGCAACATATTTCTTAAAAGTATCAAATGAAAGTCAAATTGCTAAATAATACGCTGTAAAATATATTGGAATTAAACCTGACATACGACCAACAAAGATACTAAATAAATTAAAACGAATATGAGTATCATATCTGATTTCTACTTAAAATTCCACATTAGTGCAAATCCCGAGTACTACTCCCGAGTACGTTTTAAAAACATTATTATAAATATCCCAATCCGTGGTCTTACAATATTATTAGATATCCTTTTCGATTAGTATTTTAAATTTAAGAGAATGTCAAGAATTGGTTGACTAAAAACGAAAATGTAAGCAATAGTGAACATGACCTAAAATTGTGAAAAATTGTAATTTTGTAGTTTTCATACAACTCCTAAAACGACATGTAAATGGCTTTAGTTTTAGAGTTGAAAGGTGGAGACAAAACTATACAGATATATTTAGAGAAGAATCGAATTTGAAATTATTTTAAATTTCGACATAGTAAGATTTTTAAATAGTTTTTCTGTAAATTTTATAGAATTTTGTTCCACTTAAATTTTAATTTGGTTCTTATTGAAGAAAAATTAGGTGTGCCTCTTTTTGTTGTTTGTGTCATGTACTTTTCTGTTACATGTTATGCGTTAGTAAATCATATTTAATAAATTTCGAAAGAAAAAAACTTTACTCTGGCTGTCTTCTGGAAAAGTGTGTATGTATTACAGTTTTGGAATTACAGCTTAAGACTTCAATATTAAAACGACTTCTTTCAAGAGCCTGTGTCATGGTCAGAAACGTTATTTAATTTACCCAAATCATCCAGTTACATGAAGAGCTCGAACTTCAATATTTGAAATAAGTATCGTTTGAAATTTTAACCAACACTGTGAAAACATGAGAAATGTATAGATTTTCAAGACTCAGAAGGAGATGCGGCCAGAACGTCATTTACTGATATTTTTATTAATTGCTATGACCCTGATCATTGTACAGAGCGCATACCATTAGATTCTCTCAAACTAGTGCTGTGTACGATATAATTCGTTTACGAGCTGACCGGGACCTGCTATTTAACGAGGGCTCCAAGCGGCTAATGTATTTTACAGAGTAGTATAAAGATAACTTAATGATTACTCTGTTACTTATAAAGCCGTCGGTATTTACGAGCTGAAAATCCCGCCGCTGAAAAATTGTTTGATGTTCTTACCCGTAGGTAGAAATGTATGATAGTCGAGCCTCCAATCATCACACCAAGGAGGACACATTGTATCACCCAGATTAGATGTTCACTATTAAATTATCATAAGAAATTTTTATAATCTAAAATTGTATATTCTCTATTAAATAAATAAAGTACATCAGCAAAACATACATTAAGCAGATGGTTTTTAATTAAGATCTTTCGCTAAGTTCGTTCATGTCAAAAATAATAATAGCCCAAAAATTACTCTAAATGCTGGGTTTGTAACGATTTTTCGAATGTAAAATAGACATGGGTATTTCTTTCCAGGGAACCCAAAAATAGTTCTTCTATTGTATACAATGTGCCAGATACTCATCAAACACACTGCAATTTTACAGATTTTTCTATGGAATTTATCACATTATCATTCTGTTGACATCGAAGTGTTTGCATTCCGCTAATAAATTGTAGTTCTAATTCATAAGTTATAAAGTGTTTTCAATCAATTTACATAAAGAGTATTATAACTTTAAAATTACTTTTCATAATTGTTACAGCCAACAAGCAACGTTTATTATCAATCGACCTGCCACAAAAAAAAAGTGATGGCATTGGATGTGCCAAAAAAAAAATATTTTTGTCGTAAACTACAAAAATCGTTAACAAGGTGTTCTTCAGATACGTTTTCGAAAGAAAATTTAAAAGACAATGGTTTAGTTAACTCCTGTTAAGAACTAAAACAACACCACACAGTAATCGTACATTCACAAAAACGGGGTGACACATAACAATTTCCGCGATCACACTCTTACAGATAAGAGAATGACAGGGTTCTTATTTACCTCGCCTCCCACTGATGTCCCAACCACGAAACCCTTATTCAAACCACCAAGAAAAAGCGGACACCAATTAAAAAAAAAATATAGTTTATTACTACGAAATTTACATATGAAAATAGTTAATTAACATTTACCAATCGATCGATAATCTAGTCTACCAAACAATGTATGGTATCATCGAACAATTCTAGCATTTAAATAGGCTAGAGACCAGAAAATATGGAAACACTCGAGCACGCAAAATTCCCAAAACCTCCCACACCCGTACATAATACCCTAAAAGGAGGGTGAACTCTTAACAATTAATGCGATTACACTTTCATGGATAAGAGTAAAAGATAACATTTAATAAACGAAAAGTAAAATTCTTAAAATTCAACTGAGCAACAAACTTTCTTTTAAAGAACATTAAAGAAAAACTTTCACACAGCAATTTACTCCCCGAAAATCAGGCGCCAAAAGTCAAAAAGAGAGACAAATGCCTCTAAACCGCAAAACCTTAACAAGACCCCATTATTGAAACAAGTGGGATAAGGCCCTCACTACGTCCTCAAGTCTTATGAAATGCATGTTGTAAATAGTAACGACCTTTTTAAGACACATTAGAAAAAACAAAACCCCCACACAGCAGAGTGACTGAAAATGGGGACCCCACTCTGTGCCCACTCTCACTGTATAAGAAATAGGGAGACAAATGTATTCAAGCAACAAAACCTTTACAAAACCCTATCATTAAAACAAGTGGGAGAGCTCCCTCGCCACCCGAGTGTGAGAAGCCCCTAGCTACCGCTTACGGTAAGGGATTTCATCACCTCCTTTAACAATGCCAATACAAATGAATTACCTTCGGCTTTCCCCATTGGAATTCCTATACCAATAATAAAAAGAGCTTATCATTTTCCTTTACCACATGAAAGCTACAGCAAGATTTCTTCACATGCGTCTAGAAAAAATCTAAACAATCATCGGGTTAGCGGAAAATTCCAATGAAATTGTCCAACACCTGAATACAACACAAACGCACTGCACCTTTAAAACGTTCCACAAGGTCACAAGCACATTATTCACATACATTCAAACCAAGTACATCCATACTTGAAAATCAAAACGTTGCAACAAATTGTCACAATTAAAATATCACAATTCTAAAGACAGGGTTCATAAAAATAGTGACAATTATACACACGATCACGTACAATGCATAAACGAAAATGTTTACCATGTGGACGGACAATTATAAATAAAGGTTAATAATAATAACTCTGACGAAATTGCATGAATTCCTTCCCTCTATGACTAACATTAACAAACCTGATCTTATAAGATAGTGGTGTTAGTGGAAAGCCTGCCTTCAACACCCGCCTTCATCAACAACATCGTTGTTCTATAAATAGAAACTTCAAATCACCAACTGAAAAAAACGTCAGTCGGTCAATATGGTGGGAATTGCGTCAGTGAGTCGCTTGTATCCGCACTCTTCGACAATAATACTTCGCATATGCAAAATCAAAGCAATGTTTTGTATAGATCGTTAAACGAGCAGAGACTTAGTCGGCAGCACACATAATGGTGTCGATAAGCCGCCCACAACAACGGAGAAACTTGCGTCTACCAGATGGTAATGTAATTGCTTTAAATTCGCAGACTTACTTTTCCTTTCCTCTATAACAAATAACAACAAACCTGATCTTTTTACCTTGTAAAGCAATTCCTCATTTCAAAATAATAAATAATTACAATCGCTGAAATACCACACACAAAGCAACAGCTTCATGGGCAATGACCTCACTCGATATTTAATCACCCCCCAATATCGGACTTTACAGAGGACCATATCAAATAAAAAGGGGTTTCATCACGTGTTAAAGCTAATAAAAATTAACTACCTTGAACAATCTGAAAACTCCAAGGGATTTCCTATATTAAAAAATAAAGATGGGTTCTCTTGGTACTTTTCCACATGAAAACGCAAGATAACTTCACATGCGGCAGTCTAGTGAAATTTTAAACAATCACCGTTTTAACGGAAACTACTAATGAGACTACCCACACCAGAATAGCACACACGCACGCAATGAACCTTTCACAGCCACAATTTGTACATATGTACATACATTCAAAATCAAGTACATCCCCTCTAGAAAATCAAAAACATGTGGACGAAACATTCCAAAGAAAGGCTCAGAACTCTGACGAAATCGAGCAAAGAGAAATTGTCGATCGCTAAAATACACATAAAGCATGGCAAAAGGGGTCAGACAGCAATGATAGGGTTCATAAAAACAATGACGACAAAACATACGAACACGTACAACCCTAAAACGAACATTCAAAAACAATAACTTGAATACTTCTAAACTCAAGCACCATGTTGACGATGATAATTTCAAAGAAAGACTCAGAAAATTGACGAATTTTAACAAAGAGAAATGAACGATCGCTAAGAAACCACATACATCCACAAGCACCGTGTTGACGAAAATATTCGAAAGAAAGGCTCAGAACTATGACGAACACAACAGAACTCCAGCACACACACAAGATGGACATAAGGGATTTTCCATCAGACAGCAAAAAAGGAAAATAGGGTTCATAAAAACAATGACGACAAAACATATGAACACGTGCAACCCTAAAACACTAACTTGAATACTTCTAAACACAAGCACCATCTTAACGGAAAAATTTCAAAGAAAGGCTCAGAACTATGACGATCGATGAAGCAATGACTGCACTCGATGTTTAATTATACACCATATCAAATAAAAAAAGGGTCACATCACGATCCCCACACACAAGCTAATAAAAATGTATTATCATCTCCCTATATATCTAAATAAAAAGGGGGGACATCACGTACTCATCCAAGCTAATAAAAATTAATTATCTTGGAGTATCTGATAACCACATTGGATTTTCCTATACCCAAATAAAGAAAAGTCACATCACGTACTCATACCCCAAGGTAATAAAAATTAATTACCTAGGACTATCTGAAAACCACATAGGATTTCCTATTACCAAATAAAAAAGGGTCACATCACGTACTCATGTCAAAAGCTAATAAAAATTAATTATATAGGATTCCCTATACCAAAAGCACATTAAAAATGATTAATGTGCTTTTAGCTGTCAATCATTATTTGGAATCAGCATATCCCTACTACTTATTTATTTTCTTATTAAATTCTCTTCTTAATATTTCTTGTGAATCGAGAACATGTGTTTGTAAGTAAGCTTTGCCAAATTTTCATTTTTTTTTATTTTGTATTTCGATGTTATTATTCCAATCCACAGTAATTCCAAATACTTCAGTAACATTTCTCCTTAATATAAAAGAACTATTATTAGAAAAGTGACCGAACTTGTCGACGCTCATGTTCGATTAATAGATTTTTCGGTAATATCAGTAAATTATATCAGCTTCCCTCAGTTCCTCAATTATGGATACTATTTCATTATTATGAGTCATATTACCAGCGCTCAGTGAACCCAACAAAAGTTTTAGACGTTCCACTAACTCGTTGGGGTCATCCCAGTATATATAGTTATGCTTTTCACGATTAACTGTCATAAAACCTTTACCCGTGTGAGTAGCTTCTAAAGAGTCTTTTTATAATTTTTTATACTTCTAGCTTTTGTTTCCTTTAATTTGGTCGTTTGCGTCATAATTTCTTTTACGTGCGTTAGTATTCATCAGAATTCTTTTATAGATATCGAGTTCGAATTTGTCATATTTCTTAGGGGTTTTATGAAAAATAAGTTCAAATAAACCTGGTGTATACGCCCACGAATTATTTCCGATAATAATTTTGTCTTCGTTTAATCGAAGGTTGTTATTGGCGTATTTCCAGCCACCTTTTTGATCTTTATGTAGATCATATGTTGTGTTTTTTCGTTATGAAGAAATGATAAATCGATAACATCCGATTCATTTTCATCTGATTGAGAAAATAAATCATTCTCATTTGTTTCATCTTCAGAATTCCAATGATCCTTCTTAACTGTTTTTACAATAGGGGTTTCAACATTGTCTTCCTTAAATTTCTTTATCGGAGTGCTGCTGTCGAATTAGCTTTGTTGGGTTTAGCTGCAGGTCTTTTAGCATTACTTTTTTCCGCTTCCCCTAATTTTATGCTATTAAATTTCTGGTTAAAGATTTTTCTCGACTTATTTCCTTTAGATGGGTTTTCTCAATGCTTATAGGCTGATTTATAGATTGATTATATCAACTGATGGATAGTTTATTTCAACTGATAGGCTATTAATTTCAACTGATAGGCTATTAATTTAAACTGGTAGGCTGTTTGTTTCAACTGGTAGGCTGTTATTTTCAACTGTTAGGCTGTTAATTTAAACTGGTAGGCTGTTTATTTCAACTGGTGGGTTGTTTATTTCTACTGGTAGGCTGTTTATTTCAACTGGTTGAGCTGGTAATTTCAATTGGTAGGCTTATAATATCCCATTCCTTTTATAGGTGTAACAAGCTGTTTAAGATACTCATATTTCGGTTGATATAACGACTTTGAGTATAGATAAATATTTTAAATTTCAATCCGTTCGTACTTTCAATAAGACTAAGCATAACATTTGTCTTTCCACAATTAGAAGGGCCCACAATGAGAGCCTTTATGGAATAAGTTAAAAGGGAACTGTGCTTAGCTTTAAGCGTATTTTGATGCGTGAAATCTAAATTTCTCACATTAATATTCGTATCTTTCTTTTTAGACGCATTTTAACTACTGATTGTAAACTTATTATATCATTTCAATTTATGTCGAATCATTTCAGAAATAAAATGATTGTTTATCATAAAATGGTTGCTAATAACAAACGTATAGTTCAAGGGAGTGGGTCGATCAATAACGTAATTCACAGTTTATCTTTTGAATTACATTTACCTGGATATCAATTTTGCGGCCCCGGAACAAAGTTAGAAAAAAGACTTGAAAGGGGTAATAAGGGTATAAATATTTTGGATGAGGCATGTAAAGCTCATGATATTGCATATATTAAACAAACGACATCAAGCTGACAAAAAACTAGCGGAAAGAGTTTGGGAAAGAGTAAAGGCTAAAAATAGTAGAATTGGAGAAAATATAAACGCATTGTTAGTTACAAACGATATGAAAACTAAAGTGAAACTTGGTATGGGAATAGAGAAGAGAAAACCTAAAACAATGTCGAAAAATATATTTAATACTGCAGTTAAAAGTGCAACTGTAGTCCTAAAGAAAGAAAAACCACATGATATCAACAGTGCCATTCGCCTTGCTTAAATGGTGATTAGAAAATCGTTTAAAGGTAGAAAATCTCAAGTCAGTATACCTAGAGTAATTCGTGTGCCAAAAGTTGGTGGATTTCTACTTCTTATACCTATTATGTCAGCTCTTGGTGAATTGTGAGCTTTTACTTCAGGTGCATCTTCCATCGCAAAAGCAATTAGAACCGCTAAAAATGCAAAACAACAATTTGAAGAAAATATGCGACACAACAAGCGAATGGAGGGGATAGCCATGGGAAAAGGACTTTATCTAAAACCATACAAAACGGGAATAGGAATCCCATACAACAAGAAATCATCAAAAAACTAATAAAGCAGCTACCCAAAAGGCCTCTAACTGACATCGATATAAGAGAATTTGGAAAAAAAAGCATTTACCATATTTTAGAGGAGTCTATATGAGGGACAAACTTCCGAAAACACCTAAACGCAGAGAATACGGAAAGTTAATTTAGACTTATATAGCGGTTATGGTACACATTGGGTAGCATACAACAAAAATAACAACAATATGTTGTTATGATAGTTTTGGAAACCTTCAGCCGCCTCTCGTAATTTTACTGTATTTAGGTGATAATATTAAATATAATTATAAGAGGGAGCAAAATTTTAAATCATTTAATTGTGGACATTTATGTTTAAAATTTCTATGTAATATTTAATAAATAAACACAAATTTAATATTCAATAGTATTTCAGGTTTTATTTTTTATTCTCAAATTTAGCTTATAAATTTTAATATCATGTTCAATATTTTTATTCATTTTTTGACCTAGCTCAAAACAAAGTCTCTTTAAATGTACTTTAACATCCTTCTCATAAAATCCTTTGATATCGTTAACTTGAATGTACGTCTTATTTAAAGCGACACAAGTGGGAATATAATGATTATTATAAAAGTATACAATTTGCTTTTGCTGTATGTTGTTCCAACATATAAAAGTAGTTAAAAGTATTCCAATACGTTTTGCCATTCTTCGGTGGATCATTTAGCAACTTGAAGGAATCGAAAAACTCGTATTGATCTAGTCGAATTTGAATGTAGTCCTTGTAAATTATGAAATGGAGCCATATTTCACATGAGATTGGTATTTCCATTTCAGTCCCCTTTGACGGCAGAGAACTTACTGAAGAGGGACCGAAGAAGAGTGCTTACTGTCAAAATCATGTAAATGGGTTAGAGTGCATCATGTAGTTTTATTTAATTTAATTGTTTACAAATATATAAAGTAAGTATAAAAATTTTTAAACGTTGATGCTTTTCCTTAGTAGGTAACGTAGGATATATATTTATATATATATATTTTTTTTAAGGAACTTGCTATTTATTATTTGCAAATACTCAAAATATAAATAAGGGGAAAGAAGGTGTATAAAAAATATCTGTAGGTAGAATCTGGGTAAGATCTAATCGGCATAGTGAATGATCATGATCCTCAGTTCAGGGTATCTTTGTTATGGCGAATGATGTATCGTTTAACCGTTGAATTGCATCATCTGACAGAGAGTTAATTCTTTAAGTGTATCTCCGTACTTTGTAGATGTTCTCTATGCTCCAATTATGTTGAAGTTTTTGTGCGGTTTCATTTCCTTAATTCTAAGAATTTTTTTAAAATTTAAAAAATTGAACGATGAAATTAATTTTGTATTTGAACTCATCATGGGAAACTTTATTCAAAACTATGCAGTCTCTCCATATTTTACTTTCTATTTATATTGTTTCAAATCAGTTTTTATGACAAATCAGTAAACTTTAAGGCAAAAGGGTAATTGAAATTGATATAGTTTCGTGAACTACAGCGGATGCAGGAGAGGAAGAGTGAGAGAAGTATATCAATTATTTTTCTAATTTTTCGAAAACATACACATACAATGATTCAACAAAGACTGAGTATCAAAGGCTAAGAACTCTAACGATATCGAACAAAGAGAAATTTGTCGCTTAAATACCACACACATCACGTGCCAAAACTAATAAAAATTAATTACCTTGAACAATCTGGGATTTCCTATATTAAAAATATAAAGAAGGGTTTTCAAAGTACCTTTCCACATGAAACGCAAGATATCTTCACGTGCGTCAGTCTAGAGAAAATCTAAACAATCACCGTGTTAACAGAAAATACCAAGGAAATTGTCTTTCAACGTGCCAAATCATGTTCAAAATCATGTACATCCCTACTACAAAATCAAAAACATGTAGATGGAACATTCCAATGAAAGGCTCAGAACTCTGACGAAATTGAGCAAAGCGAAATTGGTGAACGATCGCTAAGATACCACATACATTCACAAGCACCGTGTTGATGGAGATATTCTAAAGAAAGGCTCAGAACTATGACGATCGCTGAAGTAATGACTTCACTCGATGTTTATTCATACACAAATAAAAAAGGGTCACATCACGTACTCATACCCTAGGTAATAAAAATTAATTATCTTGGGCTATCTGAAAACCACATATGATTTCCTATTACCAAATAAAAAAGGGTCACATCACGTACTCATATCAAAGCTAATAAAAATTTATTATATAGGATTTCCTATATCAAAGCTCATTAAACTTGATTAATGTACTTTGACCTGTCAATCATTATCCAGTCCCTGTATTTCCCTACAACTTTTGTGGATGTGCTTTCGGGTCGTAAAACACAATAGTGTGGTAAAAAATAACCACTCGTAATTTTCTAGTCATTGGTTATTTATTCCATATGGCCCATTTCTAAATATTGACGCAAAAAATCGCTGTAATGCATTTTCAACTCGTGATTTTTCTCTAGCTTTCTCTTCAGTGAAAAATATATTTAAAAAGTTTTGCTATGAGACTTGAATTTCCCAAAAGTTTGCCTTTTTTATAGGGCAAGACTACCTAAAACTTTCCCGCTAAAGGTAACTTTGCGTTATTCTCGAACACCTCCTCGCATTTCTTATCTAACACCGTTAGTTTACTAATTTTTGGAATTTCCTCCATTTTCCAAAATTTTTCTAATAACTCATCGCTTGATATGCGAACTATAACTACTGTACTTGATTCTGGTTTGGAACTATCTACCTTCGTCATATAAGACGCAACCCAGCCTAATCTGGTATTTTGCATTTTCGTGCTAGTTATATTATCCATTATGTTTTCTCGCATATGAGGTCAAAAATTAATTAATTGGATAGCAGCTGGTCCACTCCTCAGGGAATGTTGTACTCTGGATCTGCCAAAGTCACATGACTGGGGAAACCCCTTACATCCTGTTTACGTTGGGTACATCTGAAACAAATTCCTTCGTCACAACGGCATTTAGAAACGTCCTATAATTTGTAAATCTATACCTCATATTTATCTAAACTTTCACATTCGCTGATGATTTTTTCATTTGAAGACTTTCAAATTCTTTTTGAATCTCTAACCCATTTAATTTAAGTTTATCTATAAACTCTTTTGATACTATATTGAATTGTGATCCGCCATCTAGTAACACGCGGCACATAAGCCACTGGTTATCCCCATTCTTAACTTTGACTATAGCTGTAGAGAGTAATACACAGGTTTCATTATCCTCTTCATTATTATCAGGACCTGATTTTGAGGGCATTTCTCTCTATGTAACAGGGTGTGATGGTCTCCTTAGCACACCTTCCACAAAAAATTAGTGGTACTTGACTTTCTCACCAGACCAGAGCTCAAACATTTAGAACATACATTGTGTTCCAAGACCTTATCCCATTTCTCTTCTATGGGAAAGCTACGAATTTTAAAACATCTATTAAATTGGCGTTCTACTGAAATTTTTAGCGAACACTTTCATTTTACAGTATTTATTGAGGTATTTACCACTTGGCTTGCCCCCTGAGCATACTGGACTCAATATTTGGGAGTATTTGAGCTCTTTGTTCCTGCCTCACAAGATCTTTGAACACCCGAAGGATTTACCCCTTTTTTATTGCTACCTGTAAATAGTTGGCTTGCCTCCAAGGAATAATGCATTTAGTTAAGTAACTCTAAAAGGTCATCCAATTTTGGTTGATCTCTAGATGTTCCCAAATGCTGTTTAAATTGTATTCTTAGATTTTCATCCAATTTCCGCTGAAGCGCAAAGCATAAAATATCTTTCTGCATTTCTTCGACCTCAATCTTAGCACCAAGTGCTTGTAAACTCTAGTTGACAATTTCTATGAAATTTTTCACACTCCGTGAATTGTAGTATACTAGTAGAGCATCCAGTACAGTTCTAAAATACAATGTTGTTACAACCCTTTTATTGGAAAAGCGTTCACACAAAATATTCCAGGCCGTGTTAAAGTTTTCGTCTTTGGCAGACAACTCTGAAAATTTTCGAGAAGCCTCTCCTGTCAATTTGGACTTCAAAATACACATCTTTTGTGTATTTGAAATTGGCAGTTGCACAAATAACTCCCTGAACGTATCTCATTCCACAAATTTTCCGCTAAAAGTTGTAGTACTTATGGCCGGTAATGTGAACGGGAGAGACTTCACTTCTTTCTTCTATTCTAGGGATTCCTGAATAACGATCCTTCAAGGAATAGAAAATTTCTGTAAGCTTATTAATAGGAAACTCTCCCACATACTGCAGAAAAACTGTTTCTGTAACTCGATATTTATCTTTGACAATATCTAGTGAAATCTCTTCTGAGCACGCCTTTTCGATTGTATGTTCCAAGTCGCTTAAAACGTACTGGAATTTTCGAATAAATTCATGAGTTTTAATGGCAAATGTATGTAACTGGGTGTTTTGTCCATGTTACATCCATGATTTTTTTTAATTCTAAGAAATTTCCGGCATTCTTTGCTTCCATTTTTTTAAAGTAAGGTGGTGGAGCACTTGCGCCTGGCGTAACGCTGCCTTCAGTAACGATTGAATCACTTTTACTTTCATCGTCTACCATAGCTTTAAGCCGACAGTATAATCTCTCAAACATGCCAATCGACTCCCTCACTTTGCGGATAAAACCTCCCTGAAAATATGCGTTTTCTCTAACACATGTGAAGGAGGCCGGAGTTACCTATCATTGGCCTCGAATTCCCATTTATATTCCGTGAAGCAAATCCCTAATTGTCCCCGGATACATAACCCTGAGCTACAAGTAATTCGCTCAGTTAATTATAAATTTTTGTGATTTCCCCACTTATTACCTTCTGCCTGTTGATATTTTCTAGGGGACCCATTAAAAATACAATACAAGTAATTAGAAAACAGCGCTTACCTTTGGATCAGGAATGCTGTGTGCGTATAGATGTTGGGGTTTGTTATATTTTTATCCTTTTTGTAACTTTTATCACTACACTTTAACAGAGAAAGAAATATTTGTTTTCTGTTCTTTTTCTCACATTCACTTATATTTTTTCTCTATTATTATATATACATAATTCTCTTTTTTATGATTTTTGAAATTATTTTAAAAAACACGCGAATTTATTTTAATAGACACATATGTGACAGCGCATAGGGTAAAAAAATCAATTTTCACTTTTTTTTTGATGTGGACAACATCTGAGCATCGAATGAGACCGACCCCATGCCCCAAAAGTGTTCCCTCCCAGAGATATGCGCGTTTTATGAAAGTGATGGTACACCAAAGATACACGTATTTAAATCTTAAAATGGCTCTCCCGAACAAAACTGTTTTTTACCCTAAGGTCCCTTTTTATTATGCGCTGCACATATATAGCTTTTTTCAGGATTCTATTTTATATATATATATATATATATATATATATATATATATATATATATATATATATATATATATATATATATATATATATATATATATATATATATATATATATATATATATATATATATATATATATATATATATATATATATATATATATTTTACTAATGCGTTAACGTTTGCCAATGAGTGTTTCTAGTTACTTAAATCTGGTGGGGGATGCTAGAAATTCAATATTTTTATTTTTCAGGGTCACCAAAATGTAGAGGGACTAGGCGGTTGTAGGAGATCTGGGGTCTAATTACCGCATACGATATCGAGAAGTTACGATATCGTAATCTTATTTTTGGATGACGGCGTTCGATATCGAGTACTTGACATGGAAGTGTCGAATGCAACCATGCGAGTTTTTGCCCGCGTCTATTTTTGTATCGTATACGACAATTTAAAGTGTTATAATTCTGATTGGAGCATAATTTGTGCATTAATTCAAAAACAAAATGTAAGTTTCTTTAAAAATATTAAATAATTGAATAATTATTATGATTTCAAATGTTGTAGGTCAAACTCAAACAAAATAAACTTCCAGCAAAAACTTATTTTGGCCGATTTTATGACAGACCATCCTGATTTGGCCAAGAACAAACTTTCAAATTGTTCACAAGCGAGAGCGACAGTAAGTCGGCTTTGGAACAGTTTAACGACTAAGCTGAATGATTCTGGCCCTCCTGTTAAAACCGCAGCTATGTGGCGAAAGGTATGATTTTCCGATTGAATGTATCAAGATGTTAATTGATTTATTTTTGTTAGGTTTACACTGACCAGAAACATCAGGTGAAGAGAAAGTTATCTTTTAACAAAACTTCCAAGAAGGAAACCGGTAGGGGACCTTTCAAGGAAAAACTGTTAAGTGCTGCCGAAGAGCAAATAGTTGAGGCTGCTGGATTAACTGCCGCAGTCGAAGGTCTCTCATCGGTAAAAACGTTCGGTACATCAATGAATATCGACGAAATCCTAGAGAATATATTGGAAGACTCAAACCATGAAGACGAGAATTTGGCTTCCACAGAAAAAGATGATTTGATAGATTTTACTCCAAGCACGAGTGCACCTCGAAAAAAAATGACAAAAGTCACAAAAACAACACTCTTGGAAAAAACTGTGGAACAAAATGTTGAATGGAGATCAGAGCTGAAAGAATTATTAATTTCAATTCGTGATATAAAAGAGAAAGAACTTAAGATTAATGAGGAAGAACATGCTTTGAATCAAAAATTTTATCGTCTCAAAAAGGAGGAAAATTCACTTCGTTTAAAAGACCATAAAATTAGAGCAGAAGAGCATGCCGCAAGAATAAGCGTGAACAAAGTGGATCTAGAAATAAAAACACTAGAACTGGAAATGTTAATAAACAAATAGTGAAATGTCATGTTTTATGTATTTTATTTTTTAACTTATAGTGAATTAATGATTTAGTTTGTATTCTTATTTTTTGTTATCATTGAAATTTTAAAATGTTTCTGTGTGTGCCTTTTTTAATAGTTAATAAAAATTTATTTTAAAGCTAATTATTAATAAGGGTTGTTTTAATATTATTTCTAATTTGTTCCCCTATTTTTGTACAACGTGTTTCTTCTCCAATGTCTATTTCATAAGTAATTGGCTCTGGATCAGTCTCATTCGTTATATATTGAGGCACTTTAAATTCTATGCAAATGCTGTGCAGAGCAGCTGACACATTTGCAAACATTGCCATTTTTTCTGGACTATATCGACTTCTCTTCCCATTGCTAAGAATTTTCCATCGCGCTTTTAGAATGCCTATGGTGCGTTCTACAATACATCTTGCCTTTGAGTGAACGTCATTAAAATGAGCGTTTGATGTCCCATCCTCAACATTTCTATAAGGTGTTATGCACCATGGTTCTATGGGGTAGCCGGAGTCACCTGGTAGCATAGAAAAATGTTTACACATTTGAATGAAATACAATAGTTAAATGATGTATTGTACCCAAAAGCCAAGCATTATTTTGTTTGTTTTTGTTCCAACTATCCTCTAACATTGCTCGCTCCTCGGAATGCTTCCATATGAAGGAATCGTGTGCAGCTCCGCCATACATACAGTTGATGGCCAGAATTTTATAATCGTGATCGCAAATCTATTTTCAAATTAAATGTTATTAATATCGCGACTTATTTTAAATATCTCAATACTCACTATCATGGCATTGAGGCTGTGATATCCACATCTATTTAAAAACATATGTTCATTTTTGGAAGGTTTTTGCATTCCAATGTGCGTTCCATCTATACAACCAATTACTAAAAATAAGAATATTATTAAATATTTATTATTAAAATTGATTACATTTAAATCACATATACATACCTCCCGGAATGTTGTATTTTGACACAAAAGCTTCTTTGCATTTTGCCGACTCTTCCAATCGAAATGTTATTTTTTTGTGACACAACTTCTTCTCCATTTCTTTTAAAAGTCGGTCTGCGGTTTTGCACAAAGCACTTTGGCTCAAACCAACCAAAAAGTCGTTCCCGACACAGTGCTGGAAGCTGCCGCTAGCCACAAGTGATAGTGTAGCTGCTAACTGTAGAGTAGGTGGTACCGCTGTTGACATATGGCCAGTAAAGTGCAGTTCTGACAAAATATATTTAAAAGCTTCCTTTGAAACACGAAAGCGTTGTTTAAACCTTCAATGTGAAGAAAAACTATAACAGCGGTTGTGGTTTATTAAAATGAGTGTACTTACATATTTTCTGGCAAAGATAAAGGATTGCCTTTATCGCGGATTTGTTTTCTTAAGATGTTTACATTGAAATCATCTTCTGAATCCGACGATGACATAAAAAAACACAATTCCTCATCCATTTTTGCAAAATTTCACTTTTTCACCAAATAAATAACAACATGTTTTGTTTATTCTTAAAGATGGCAAATTTGACATTTTCAAATGTAACAAAATCGATAAATTCGATACTAAATTACGATCGAATGCAATCATCCCAACAATAAATTCGAGTCGTAATTCATGTCGATACGATTCTGCATTCGATAGCGGATGCCGTAATTAGGCCCCTGTTTTATTTTCCAATCTTAAAATTACATTAACTATGTATCTATATACTTTACATGTAAAGTAAACATACATGCCTAAAACACATAATACCAATCACATGGAGTTTCCACGAGCGTTATCCCACGATGCACACAGGCAACGTGGGATCCATACTCGCACACCGATAGAGTGGCACAACCAAGTACGGCCATATATTATGAGGCTAATGATCGACCCTTTTCTTAGGAAAAACCCCGAAAGAAGAATATATCCCTGTATTTTATTATTTATAATTATAATGCGGCTGTTATCTGGACACGCACGATTGATTTTCACTATGGCAATGATTTTGTATCACAACTGATTATATTACATAATATTCTCTACTCGTAAAATACATAATAGTTTTCTGCAGTTTAAATTATCTTCGAGAAAGGTACATTTACTTTATCGAAACTATTTACATTATCTTATGTTTACTAATACAGAACTGTTCATCCTCGTTGCAAATATCTTCGCTTGTTTCACATCAAGGGACTCTCAATTCTGACCACGGGTCCATCTCTTGCCGGATTCATGGTTTAGCGATTGAACATATTCAACTAATTCCTTTGTACAATCTTGTCAATTGGGAATAGATGAAAAAGGGTCGAGAATAAGATAAAATAAGGCAATATCCACTCTGCAACTGTAACTAGTTTGAATATAGAGGAATTTTTAAACAAAATTACTTACATCGCACAAGAAGCAGCAAAACAAATTCCAATTGGAGAGAGGACAATCTGGCAGAGGAAACTTTCTGAAACAACGATACTTCTAATAGGCCAGAGAAACAGAATTCGGAGAAAAATACAAAGAAGTGTCAATCTATCAGAAAGAAATGTATAAATACGTATTCTAAAACAGATGAGTAATATGATAGATAAACACGTGTTACGAGATAGAAATAACAGCTGGTCCAAGTTTATTAAAGAGTTGCTACCTGGTAGCAAAACATTTTGGAGTTTCACGAAAGGAAGAGAGGAGAAAAAGTGAAAACCGAAGGTTGAACGGTAGATGGCGTTGAAATGCACAATAGCATTGACAAATCTAACATAATACCAGATATTTTCGAAAATGCTTATAAAACGACTATAACCATGACCTTCAAAGTAAATGACAAAGTGATGGCACATATGCAACGGTTAAGTTTTCGAATTATACCGGACAACATAAGAATAACTACAAAGGAAGAGATTAAAATGTTTACCAATAAACTCAAAAATTTTAAAGCTCCCGACTTGGATTTTACGGGTATAAATCAATTTTCCTACATATCGGCAAAAGAGTTTTTTGAATAACAGGAACTTCAATGTTACCATCGAAGGAGTTAATTCTACAGAGAGAAATATTCCAGCTCGGGTTCAACAAGGATCAGTGCTTTCAACGATTTTGTATTCCATTTGTACATTAGACTTTAAAGCTGTTAATACGGCTTTAATAGCAAGCGGAAAATGATGCCATAATAAAACGCATGAAAAGACCTCTAGAGCATGCCAACAAATATTTCTCTAAATGAAAAATAAAAATTAAAGATGCGAAAACTCAAGCCATAAGTTTTCCATTTAATAGATCCCCTAAAAAATACCAAACATCCCGCTATGCATTCAAGGAACTGAAACTACCGTATAAGAAAAAGTAAAATATCTGGGTATAACACTAGATAGAAAACTAACTTTAAAAAACCATGTCTTCAACGCCTGCAAAAGGGCTCTTTTCCCTATTTTAAACTGCAGATCTGTACTCAACAATAAAAAGAAGTTGCTGTTGTATAAAATGTGTAAACGGCCAGTAATGACTTATGGCCAATAATGACAAGGTCGTCAAAACGCATCGTTAAAAGCTGCAGATCTTTTAAAACAAGAACCTTATTATATATATATACAATTTATCAAGCCGTTTCTCAACGTTTAGATTACATAGATATTACAAAAAAGATTCCATCAACGAAGTCATTAGTAAATTAACAAAAAGCTTTGAAGATCAAAACAAATCCTCAAACTATGATTTAATTTGTAAGCGTTTATAACTTCTTAACCTACGTCTGCGAAGGTGAAAAAAGTTTTTATCATTAAAACTACAATAGGTTTTTACTATTTTTATCCCTAAAAATATAAATATATATAAAAAAGCCACTTATGCTATAAAAATAAGATTTCAATTGCTGCAATACTTTATGTAAAAACTCAAACTCAGGGCTGCATAGAAACCAATGTTTCACTATTGGTTTCGAAAACGATAAGAAAAAATGCTAACAGCTGATTCGAACATTAGTTTTATTTACATTCGAATGGACAAAACCAACCTGGTTTCATGACACCAATTGATACCAACATTCGTTTGCAAAAACGACAAATAGCAAAACCAACATGGTTTCTATGACAGCCCTGACTATGTACTAAATACAAATTATTTTAAATTCGTTATATTGATAGTTCAATAAATAAATTTAAAAAAAAATCATTAAAAATTACTACCGAAATTCGGAGTCGGTGGTCGCAACTTAAAAGCGCTTACTGCAATTTTCGGACGTAATAATCGTCCCACCCGACAGGCTGTGCTTGCTATAGTGGATAAATTTGGATCCAAATTTTCACTTTTTGGATATTCCGGCGCCAAGAAGACGCCGTACGGTTCGAAGCGACGAAAATATCGCAGCCATAAGTGTATCCGTTCAAAATAAGCGAAATCTGTCGATTCCACGCCTGTGGCGAATTTTGCGAAAATATCTTGGCCTTCATCAAGAACTAAAGCCACATTTGAAACGCCGAAACTTCTCCGATTGGCCTCTTGAAAGTTTTACGAAAATGCACTCATTGAAAAATCATCTTCACTGATGAAGCTCATTTCTTCCTGAGTGGTTTTGTTAATAAACAAAATATACGTTATTGAAGAGCAACAAACACACATGTGCTCCGAGACACAATTTCATCCGCAAAAAAATACTGTGTGGTGTGTTTTCATGCCGGAGGTGTCATTGGGCCTCATTTTTCCGTCGAAGAAGACAATGGCCACCTCGTTTATGCGATTTTTTGTATTTATTTTAATGTGGTCACATCAATTCATTTGTTTATGCCAACAACTTAAGACGAGATAACATCCAAGGCGAAATTGCCAACGTTCCGGTCGAAATGTGTGCAAGAGTGGTGGAAAATTGGGTACAAATAATAGATCGCTGTACACGGGCTCGTAGTGGTGATATGACCGAAATCGAATTTCATTCTTAAAATGTAACATTTTTACTACAACTGGAATAAATTAAAACTCTATATCTTAAATATTCTGTTTTATTAATATATAAAATTGTTATGTCCTCAACGGAAAACATTGTATAAATGTTATGCTTAAAGTTATTGTCGTTTTGCCTCTGAGTTTCCTGTTTGACCGTTTGGTTAAGTCGAATAAAATTATATGCATTCAGCCATGCAGTTCGTTTACTATTGATCTTCTTTCCATTTTTGATGATGTAAACTATAAATAAATTCTTAATCGTTGGATGGTTCGATGTATATCGTTATAATATCTTTAAGATTTTTATTCAAGTTTGCTTTTTGTTCTCTGACATTATTTATTTTCTTATTAAATTCTCTTCTTAATTTTTCTTGTGAATCGAGGATATGTGTTTGTAAGTAAGCTTTGTTGACTGCATCTGTTTCTGCTGACGGCGGTGCCAAATTTTTTATTTTTTATTTTGTATATCGATGTTATTATTCCTATCCATAGTAATTCTAAATACTTTAGTAACATTGCTCCTTAATATAAAAGAACTATTATTAGAAAAGTGACCGAACTTGTCGACGCTCATGTTCGATTAAAAGATTTTTCGGTAATATCAGTAAATTATATCAGCTTCCCTCAGTTCCTCAATTATGGATACTATTTCATTATTATGATTCGTATTACCAGCGCTCTGTGAACCCCACAAAAGTTTAAGACGTTCCGGACTTTTAATAAGACTAAGCATAACATTTGTCTTTCCACGATTAGAAGGGCCCACAATGAGAGCTCTTATGGAATTAGGTAAAAGGAAACTGTGCTTTGTTTTACGTGTTTTTTGATGCCTGAAATCTTAATTTCTCACATTAATATTCTTATCTTGCTTTATTAGACATTTTAGCTACAGATTGTAAACTTATTATATCATTTCAATTTATGTTGAATCATTTCAGAAAAGAAATAAAATGATTGTCTATCATAAAAAGGTTGCTAATAACAAAAATGTAGTTCAAGGGAGTGGGTTGATCAATGACGTAATTCAGAATTTACCTTTTAAATTACATTTACCTGGATATCAATTTTGCGGCCCCGGAAGAAAGTTAGAAAAAAAACTTGAAAGGGGTGATAAGGGTATAAATATTTTGGATCAGGTATGTAAAGCTCATGATATTGCATATACTCAAAACAAAGATTTAAAAAAACGACATCAAGCTGAAAAAGAACTAGAGCTTGGGAAAGAGTAAAGGCTAAAGATAGTAGAAATGGAGAAAAGATAAACGCATTTTTAGTAACAAATGCTATGAAGACTAAAGTAAAACTTGGTATGGGAATAGAGAAGAGAAAACCTAAAACAAAATGTCGAAAAAATATATTTAATACTGCAGTTAAAAGTGCAACTGTAGTCCTAAAGAAAGAAAAACCACATGATATCAACAGTGCCATTCGCCTTACTCAAATGGTTTAGAAAATCGTTTAAAGGTAGAAAATCTCAAGTCAGTATACCTAGAGTAATTCGTGTGCCAAAAGTTGGTGGATTTCTACATACCTCTTATACCTAGCTCTTGGTGCATTGGGAGCATTAACTTCGGGTGCATCTTTCATCGCAAAAGCAATTAGGACCGCTAAAAATGCAAAACAACAATTTGAAGAAAATATGCGACACAACAAGCGAATGTAGGGGATAGCCATGGGAAAAGGACTTTATCTAAAACTATACAAAACGGGAATGGGAATCACATACAACAAGAAATCATCAAAAAAAAACTAATAAAGCAGCTACCCAAAAGGCCTCTAACTGACATCGATATAAGAGAATTTGAAAAAAAAAAACATTTACCATATTTTAAAGGAGTCTATATGTGGGACAAACTTCCGAAAACACCTAGACGCAGAGAATGCGGAATAGTTAATTTGGACTCATATAGCGGTTGTGGTACACATTGGGTAGCATACAACAATATTGAGTACTATGATAGTTTTGGAAACCTTCAGCCGCCTCTCGTAATTTTACTATATTTAGGTGATAATATTAAATATAATTAAAAGAGGGAGCAAAATTTTAAATCATTTAATTGTGGACATTTATGTTTAAAATTTCTATGTAATATTTAATAAAAAACACAAATTTAATATTCAATAGTATTTCAGGTTTTATTTTTTATTCTCAAGTTTAGCTTATAAACTTTAATGTCATGTTCAATAGTTTTTTTTTAATTTTTTGACCTATCTCAAAACATAATCTCGTTAAATCTACTTTAACATCCTTCTCATAAAATCCCTTGATATCGTTAACTTGAATGTACGTCTTGTTTAAAGCGACACAAGTGGGAATATAATGATTATTATAAAAGTAAACAATTTGCTTTTGCAGTATGTTGTTCCAACATATAAAAGTAGTTAAAAATATTCCAATACGTGTAATGTTTTGCCATTCTTCGGTGGATCATTTAGCAAGTTGAAGGAATCGAAAAACTCGTATTGATCTAGTCGAATTTGAATGTAGTCCTTGTAAATCATTAAATGGAGCCATATTCCACGTGAGATTGCTATATAATTAATCTTCTTATCCTGAAATCCACACTTTACTTTCAATTTTTAATTTATAAAATATTCAAATTCGAAGACGACTTCATGGTTTTGATAATATTTCTCCTCCTTCTTAACAGTTGGCTCCATTTAACTTTGATGAGTAAAAAAGCACTGATTGTTTGTCAGGAGATTTATTCGCTATATAAAGGGAAGACTTATTTTAATCTATACTTTAGTTCTTCATAAAACTTCTTCGTAAAATGTTTAAAGTTGAGAGATCTGAAATCGCATTGGTTGATTTCCAATTTTGTCATGGCAATCAGAGTGACATTTACATTAAGGAGTTGGCATTCATACGTGGGGAAGCGTTGCACCCAACTATTTCCATTTCAGTCCCCCTTTGACGGCAGAGAACTTACTGAAGAGGGACGGAAGAAGAATGCTTACTGTCGAAATCATGTAAATGGGTAAGAGTGGAAACATAAGTTATGTTAATGTGGGCGACGTAATTTCTCCATTGAATAACTATAAATACATTTTTGTTTTCGGCAAAGCAAAGAAAGAATTTCTAAACAAATATACCAAAACAACTATTACAAACCTGGAAAAAAGAATTAACTTTAAGAATTTACCAAACTATTATACTTCTTGCATTCTTTATAATTATATGAGAGTTAAATGTGCTCTCAACAATTTATATAAGTTATTTGTTTTTATTGAGAAAAATTATAATCAAATAGAAAACTTTATACTCGATGAAATAGAATACTTAATATAAAAGTAAAAATTATTTTTTTTCATATATGTATCGCGTAATTTTATTTGATTTATTTGTTTACAAATATATAAAGTCAGTATACAAATTTTTAAACGTTGATGCTTTTCCTTAGTAGGTTGCGTAGCATATATATTTATGTATATAATTTTTCTTTAAGGAACTTGCTATTTATTATTTGCAAATACTCAAAATATAAATTAGGGGAAAGTGGGTGTATAAAAAATATCTGTAGGTAGAATCTGGGTAAGCTCTAATCGGCATAGTGGATGATCCTGATGAAGGGTATCTTTGTTATGGCGAATGATGTATCGTTTAACCGTTGAATTGCATCACCTGCCAGAGAGTTAAATCTTTTGGGGAGATATAATATTTTTTCAGCTATCATTAATGCGATTGTATCTCCGTACTTTGTAGATGTTCTCTATGCTCCAGTTATGTTGTAGTTTTTGGTTTCATTTTCTTAATGCTAAGAATTTTTTTAAAATTTAAAAATTTGAACGATGAAATTAATTCTGTATTTGAGCTCATCATGGGAAACTTTATTCAAAACTATACAGTCTCTTCATATTTTACTCGCTATTTTTATTGTTTCAAAACAATTTTACTGACAAATCAGTAAACTTTATGGCTAAAGGGTGAATGCAATTGATATAGTTTCATGTACTACAGCGGATGCAAGAGAGGAAGAGAGAGAGAAGTATATCATTTATTTTTCTAATTTTTCGAAAACATACACACACATACAATGATTCAACAAAGACTGAGTATCAAAGGCTTAAAACTCTAACGATATCGAACAAAGAGAAATTTGTCGCTGAAATACCACACACATCACGTGCCAAAACTAATAAAAATTAATTACCTTGAATAATCTGAAAACTCCAAGGGATTTCCTATATTAAAAATATAAAGATGGGTTCTCATAGTACTTTTCCACATGAAAACGCAAGATATCTTCACGTGCGTCAGTCTAGAGAAAATCTAAACAATCACCGTGTTAACGGAAAACACCAAGGAAATGGTCCCACACTAGAATAGCACACACTCACGGCACCTTTCAACGTGCCAAAGGTCACAGTCACTATTTTCACATACATACATTCAAAATCAAGTACATCCCTACTAGAAAATCAAAAATATGTAGACGGAACATTCTAAAGAAAGGCTCAGAACTCTGACGAAATTGAGCAAAGCGCTGAAATACCACACAAAGTATGGTAAAAGGGACCAAACAGCAAAGATAGTGTTCATAAAAACAATGACGATAAAACATACGAACACGTACAATCTTAAAACGAAAATTCAAAAACAATAACTTGAATACTTCTAAACTCAAGCACAAAGTTGACGATGATAATTTCATAGAAAGGCTCAGGAAATTGACGATTAAATTGAGTTTTAACAAAGAGAAATGAATGATCGCTAAGATAGCACATACATTCACAAGCACCGTGTTGACGGAAATATTGGAATGAAAGGCTCAAAACTATGACAATCGCTGAAGCAATGGCTTCACTTGTTTAATCATACACGATGTTTAATCATACACAAATAAAAAAGGGTCACATCACGTTCCCCATACCCAAGCTAATAAAAAATTTTTATCTAAGACTATCAGAAAACTACATAGGATTTTCCTATACCCAAATAATTATCTTGGACTATCTGAAAATTTTCCTATACCCAAATAAAAAAAAGGGTCACATCACGTACTCATATCCAAGGTAATAAAAATTAATTATCTTGGACTATCTGAAAACCACATAGGATTTCCTATTACCAAATAAAAAAGGGTCACATCACGTACTCATACCCTAGGTAATAAAAATTAATTATCTTGGGCTATCTGAAAACCACATAGGATTTCCTATTACCAAATAAAAAAGGGTCACATCACGTACTCATATCAAAGCTAATAAAAATTAATTATATAGGATTTCCTATATCAAAGCTCATTAAACTTGATTAATGTACATTGACCTGTCAATCATTATCCAGTCCCTGTATTTCCCTACAACTTTTGTGGATGTGCTTTCGGGTAGTAAAACACAATAGTGTGGTAAAAAATAACCACTCGTAATTTTCTAGTCATTGGTTATTTATTCCATATGGCCCATTTCTAAATATTGACGCAAAAAATCGCTGTAATGCATTTTCAACTCTTGATTTTTCTCTGGCTTTCTCTTCAGTGAAAAATATATATAAAAAATTTTGCTATGAGACTTGAATTTCCTAAAAGTTTGCCTTTTTATATGGCAAGACTACCTAAAACTTTCCCGCTAATGGTAACTTTGCGTTATTCTCGAACACCTCCTCGCATTCCTTATCTAACACCGTTAGTTTACTAATTTTTGGAATTTCCTCCATTTTCCAAAATTTTTCTAATAACTCATCGCTTGATATGCGAACTATAACTACTGTACCTGATTCTGGTTTGGAACTATCTACCTTCGTCATATAATACGCAACCCAGCCTAATCTGGTATTTTGCATTTTCGTGCTAGTTATATTATCCATTATGTTTTCTCGCATATGAGGTCAAAAATTAATTAATTGGATAGCAGCTGGTCCACTCCTCAGGGAATGTTGTACTCTGGATCTGCCAAAGTCACCCTTACATCCTGTTTACGTTGGGTACATCTGAAACAAATTCCTTCGTCACAACGGCATTTAAAAACGTCCTCTAATTTGTAAATCTAGACCTCATATTTATCTAAACTTTCACATTCGCTAATGGTTTTTTCATTTGAAGACTTTCAAATTCTTTTTGAATCTCTAACCCATTTAATTTAAGTTTATCTATAAACTCTTTTGATACTATATTGAATTGTGATCCGCCATCTAGTAACACGCGGCACATAAGCCACTGGTTATCACCATTCTTAACTTCGACTATAGCTGTAGAGAGTAATACACAGGTTTCATCACCCTCTTCATTATTATCAGGACCTGATTTTGAGGGCATTTCTCTCTATTAAACAGGGTGTGATGGTCTCCTTAGCACATCTTCCACAAAAAATTAGTGGTACTTGACTTTCTCACATAACCAGAGCTTAAACATTTAGAACATACATTGTGTTCCAAGACCTTATCCCATTTCTCTTATATGGGAAGACTACGAATTTTAAAACTTCTATACAAATGGCGTTCTACAGAACATTTCAGCGAACACTTTCATTTTACAGCATTTATTGAGGTATTTACCACTTGGCTTGCCCCCTGAGCATACTGGACTCAATATTTTGGAGGATTTAAACTCGTTGTTCCTGCCTCACAAGATCTTTGAACACCCGAGGGATTTACCCCATTTTTATTGCTACCTGTAAATAGTTGGCTTGTCTCCAAGGAATAAGGCATTTGTTTAAGTAACTCTAAAAGGTCATCCAATTTTGCTAGATCTCTAGATGTTCCCAAATGCTGTTCAAATTGTATTCTTAGATTTTCATCCAATTTCCGCTGAAGCACAAAGCATAAAAATTCTTGCCTCAATCTTAGCACCAAGTGCTTGGAAACTCTAGTTGACAATTTCTATGAAATTTTTCACACTCCGCGAATTGTAGTATACTGGTGGAGCATCCAGAACAGTTCTAAAATACAATGTTGTTACAGCCCTTTTATTGGAATAGTGTTCACACAAAATATTCCAGGCCGTGACAACTCTGAAATTTTTCGAAAAGCCTCGCCTGTCAATTTGGACTTCAAAATTCACATCTTTTGTGTATTTGAAATTGGCAGATCAATTATAAGTTGCTCAAATAATTCCCTGAACGTATCTCATTCCACAAATTTTCCGCTGAAAGTTGTAGTACTTACGGCCGGTAATGTGAAGGGGAGAGACTTCACTTCTTTTCCTATTCTAGGGATTCCTGAATAACGATCCTTCAAGGAATAGAAAATTTCTGTGAGCTCATTAATAGGAAAGTCTTCCACATACTGCAGAAAAATTGTTTCTGTAACTCTATATTTATCTTTGACAATATCTAGTGAAATCTCTTTTGAGCACGCCTCTTCGATTTTATGTTCCAAGTCGCTTAAAACGTACTGGAATTTTCGAATAAATTCATGATTTTTCATGGCAACCGTATGTAACTGGGTTCTTTGCCCATATTACATCCATGGTTGTACTTGCCCCAGCCGTAACCCTGCCTTCAGTAACGATTGAATCACTTTTACTTTCTTCGTCTACCAAAGCTTTAAGCTGACAGTATAATCTCTCAAACATGCCAATCGACTCCCTCACTTTGCGGATAAAACCTCCCTGAAAATATGCGTTTTTCTCTAACACATGAGAAGGAGGCCGGAGTTACCTATCATTGGCCTCGAATTCCCATTTATATTCCGTGAAGCAAATCCCTAATTGTATCAGCCATTCCTTCAACACGTCCCCGGCTACATAACCCTGAGCTACGAGTAATTCGCTCAGTTCATTATAAATTTTTGTGATTTCCCCACTTATTACCTTCTGCCTGTTGATATTTTTTAAGGGACCAATTAAAAATTTTTTTAAATAAATTTATATAGTACAAGTAATTAGAAAACAGCGCTTACCTTTGGATCAGGAATGCTGTGTGCGTATAGATGTTGGGGTTTGTTATATTTTTATCCTTTTTGTAACTTTTATCACTACACTTTAACAGAGAAAGAAATATTTGTTTTCTGTTCTTTTTCTCACATTCACTTATATTTTTTCTTTATTATTGTATATACATAATTCTTTTTTTATGATTTTTGAAATTATTTTATAAAACACGCGAATTTATTTTAATATACACATATGTGACAGCGCATAGAAAGGGACCTAAGGGTAAAAAAATAAATGTTCACTTTTATTTTTGATGTGGACAACATCTGAGCATCGAATGAGACCGATCCCATGCCCCAAAAGTGTTCCCTCCCAGAGATATGCGCGTTTTATGAAAGTGATAGTACACCAAAAATATACGTATTTAAATCTTTAAAATGGCTCTCCTGAACAAAACTGGTTTTTACCCTTAGGTCCCTTTATATATATATATATATATATATATATATATATATATATATACATATATATATATATATATATATATATATATATATATATATATATATATATATATATATATATATATATATATATATATATATATATATATATATATATATATATATATATATATATATATATATATATATATATATATATATATATATATATATATATATATATATATATATATATATATATATATATATATATATATATATATATATATATATATATATATATATATATATATATATATATATATATATATATATATGTGACCCGGTCTACGAAAAGGGACCTTCGGTGTAAAAACAAGTTTTCGAGAAAACAGCTGTTAAAGATAAACAAGTCATGTGAAATGAGTGTAGATGAAGAGGTTAGTTTCGTTCTTTGACAAACTTCTTTACGAGTTGGAAACTTCTGCTTTGCGCCATTAGAAAGAGCACACTTTAGTCTATCCGAATCGCCAAAACCAACGCGTTAACGTTTGCCAATGAGTGTTTCTAGTTCCTTAAATTTGGTGGGGGAAACTAGAAATTCAATATTTTTATTTTTCAGGGTCACCAAAATGTAGAGGGACTAGCGGACTAGGCGGTTGTAGGAGATCTGTTTCATTTTCCAATCTTAAAATTACATTAACTATGTATCTATATACTTTACATATAAAGTAAACATACATGCCTAAAACACATAATACCATTCACACGTAGTTTCCACGAGCGTTAACCCAAAGAGTATATATATTAATAGAGAATTCGTTAACTTCGAATCTTAACTGTTCGAATGACGAGCTAGATATGGGATTACTTGGGCATTGTTTTTGAGGGAAATTTTATTTGGTTGGCGGGCATTATTCTATGAAAAAGTCCCATTTTTGAAAAATTGTATTTGAGAGCGAAACTTGAAATCAACCAAAAAAGAAAAAATATTTATGAATGAAATCAAGCAAAAAAGAAAAACAATTATGAATGGTTGGTGAGAAAGTGGGTGGGTGGGCGAGACGATGGCTATAAAGAACCACAACAACAACCATTACCAAAACGTATGAAATAAATTGTGAAGCACCAGGCGCACAGAAAACATCACACGACATTCGGTCGCCTGGTTTGCTTTTTTATTTGCTTCATTGTTTGAATGTTCAATCGTACGTACATACATATGAAAAAAAAAAAGAAAGCCAATAGAAGCCGTAAACGGTATGTGTGTACGTACGTATGTGTGCTGTTGTACAAGTAGTGGCTGCGCAAGGAAATTGCTCTGCTCGCACACACCAACACAAAGGCGTGTGTGTGTGCGCAGAGGAATGTGACACTCGTACAAAAGGACAGAAAATCTGTTGACAGAGAAAAAAGTTTGAATATTCGTACATGCGAGTATGTTTATTTTGTTTTCGATTTGGTTTGTTTATTTTATGCGAGCCTGGTATTTTGATTTCTTCACAACATGAGGAAAGCGGTCTTTTGGGGCCTTTACCGAAAAAAACACGCCATCCCCTACATACCCCCATTCCCTCTACCCTCCAGCAATATGAAAATCGTCATTAAATGGCATTTAACCCCCCATCAACCCCAACTATTTTTACACACAAAGGAAGTTTTTTGTTTGTATGTATGTATAAGTATGTATGTATGTATGCTTACAAAAAAATTCTTTAAAATTTCAATTTATTTCAAACAACAACAACAACACAAACTCTTATTGAGATGTATGTATGTATTCAATAACATGTGACCCCTCCCCCAGCTCCCCACCCCTCACATCTAACAATCAATACAATTTTTGTACTTTTGGTTGAAACTGAATTTTGGCAACATGGAATTTCTGAAATCAATTTCAAGAAAGTTACAATTTTCCAATTTTGGCTTTTTTCTTCTTCCTCCCCCATAATCCTACATACATACATATATTATGAATGAAGACACCAACTGTTTTTTCTTTTGGCCTAGTAATATTTGAATTGGTGTGTGTATGTGGTATGTATGTATGTATGTAGTTATGTATGTCAACAAACGTTTTCAAATATTTTTTCAGCAACAACAACAATATTTGCGAAAATTTCTACAACTACAAACAATAACAACAACAAACCAAACTCGCAATGAAACGTATGTATGTACATATGTATGTTTGTAATCAAAAACCTGTTTCCCTCCTCTTACTCCTCACCCCTCTCCTCTATCAATCAAGAATATTTTTTCAGTCTTTGAACTTTTTGTGGAAATTTGAAATTTGCCAAAGAAAATTTCTAGAAATTTGCAAATTGAATGAAAGTAACATCTTTTTTTGCTTTGCGCCTGGTAATTTGAATTTCTTATGTCTTTGCACAAACGTTTTTTTCATTTACCAAGACAGAAAGAAAGAAAAATGAAACAAATTTTGTGGAAGTTTCTAGATTCCAAAACAACAACAACCTCATTTCCCTCCCCCAACTCGTCACCCCTTAGCTCTATCAATTAAGGTACATTTTTCATTATTTGTGAAAATTTGAAATTTGGCAACAACGAAGTTTCTGAAACCAATTTCTTAAAATTTATAAATTATCAATTTTTCATTTTAGAAATTACTACGTTGCCAAATTTCCACAAATAAATCTAATATTGACAAATTTTAAGTTAATAGTGATGAGGTGAGGTGTGGGGAGGAGAGGTTGTTGAACCCATACAAAATGCTGTTGTTGTTTTGAAATCTAGAAAAGACATAAGAAATTCAAATTACCAGGCGCAAAGCAAAAAAAGATGTTACTTTCATTCAATTTGCAAATTTCTAGAAATTTTCTTTGGCAAATTTCAAATTTCCACAAAAAGTTCAAAGACTGAAAAAATATTCTTGATTGATAGAGGAGAGGGGTGAGGAGTAAGAGGAGGGAAACAGGTTTTTGATTACAAACATACATATGTACATACATACGTTTCATTGCGAGTTTGGTTTGTTGTTGTTATTGTTTGTAGTTGTAGAAATTTTCGCAAATATTGTTGTTGTTGCTGAAAAAATATTTGAAAACGTTTGTTGACATACATAACTACATACATACCACATACACACACCAATTCAAATATTACTAGGCCAAAAGAAAAAACAGTTGGTGGAGGAAGAAGAAAAAAGCCAAAATTGGAAAATTGTGACTTTCTTGAAATTGATTTCAGAAATTCCATGTTGCCAAAATTCAGTTTCAACCAAAAGTACAAAAATTGTATTGATTGATAGATGTGAGGGGTGGGGAGCTGGGGGAGGGGTCACATGTTATTGAATACATACATACATCTCAATAAGAGTTTGTGTTGCTGTTGTTTGAAATAAATTGAAATTTTAAAGAATTTTTTTGTAAGCATACATACATACATACTTATACATACAAACAAAAAACTTCCTTTGTGTGTAGAAATAGTTGGGGTTGATGGGGGGTTAAATACCATTTAATGACGATTTTCATATTGCTGGAGGGTAGAGGGAATGGGGGTATGTAGGGGATGGCGTGTTTTTTTCGGTAAAGGCCCCAAAAGACCGCTTTCCTCATGTTGTGAAGAAATCAAAATACCAGGCTCGCATAAAATAAACAAACCAAATCGAAAACAAAATAAACATACTCGCATGTACGAATATTCAAACTTTTTTCTCTGTCAACAGATTTTCTGTCCTTTTGTACGAGTGGCACATTCCTCTGCGCACACACACGCCTTTGTGTTGGTGTGTGCGAGCAGAGCAATTTCCTTGCGCAGCCACTACTTGTACAACAGCACACATACGTAAGTACACACATACCGTTTACGACTTCTATTGGCTTTCTTTTTTTTCATATGGATGTACGTACGATTGAACATTCAAACAATGAAGCAAATAAAAAAGCAAACCAGGCGACCAAATGTCGTGTGATGTTTTCTGTGCGCCTGGTGCTTCACAATTTATTTCATACGTTTTGGTAATGGTTGTTGTTGTGGTTCTTTATAGCCATCGTCTCGCCCACCCACCCACTTTCTCACCAACCATTTATAATTGTTTTTCTTTTTTGCTTGATTTCATTCATAAATATTTTTTCGTTTTTGGTTGATTTCAAGTTTCGCTCTCAAATACAATTTTTCAAAAATGGGACTTTTTCATAGAATAATGCCCGCCAACCAAATAAAATTTCCCTCAAAAACAATGCCCAAGTAATCCCATATCTAGCTCGTCATTCGAACAGTTAAGATTCGGAGTTGACGAATTCTCTTTTAATATATATACTCTTTGCCCACGATGCACACAGACAACGTGGGATCCATACGCGCACACCGATAGAGTGGCACAACCAAGTACGGCCATAAATTATAAGTCTAATGATCGGCCCTTTTCTTAGGAAAAACCCCGAAAGAAGAATATATCCCTGTATTGTATTATTTATAATTACAATGCGGCTGTTATCTGGACACACACGATTGATTTTCACTATGGCAATGAGTTTGTATCACAACTGATTATATTAATATTTTCTACTCGTAAAATACATAATAGTTTTCTGCAGTTTATATTATCTTCCAGAGAGGTACATTTACTTTATCGAGACTATTTACATTATCTTATGTTTACTAATACAGAACTGTACATCCTCGTTGCAAATATCTTCGCTTGTTTCACATCCAGGATCTCTCAATTCTGACCACGGGTCCATCTCTTGCCGGATTCATGGCTTAGCGATTGAACATATTCAACTAATTCCTTTGTACATACTTGTCAATTGGGAATAGATAGGAAAATGGGTCGAGAATTAAATAAGACTATATCCACTAGTCCACTAACTAGTTTGAATATAGAGGAATTTTTAAACAAAATTACTTACATCGCACAAGAAGCAGCAAAACAAATTCCAATTGGCAGAGGAAACTTTCTGAAACAACGATACTTCTAATAGGCCAGAGAAACATAACTCGGAGAAAAATACAAAGAAGTGTCAATCTATCAGAAAGAAATGTATATTCTAAAACAGATGAGTATTATGATAGATAAACACGTGTTACGAGATAGAAATAACAGCTGGTCCAAGTTTATTAAACAGTTGCCACCTGGTAGCAAAACATTTTGGAATTTCACGAAAGGAAGAGAGGAGAAAAAGTGAAAACCGAAGGTTGAACGGTAGATGGCGTTGAAATGCACAATAGCAATGACAAATCTAACATAATACCAAATATTTTCGAAAATGCTTATAAAACGACTATAACCATGACCTCCGAAGTAAATGACAAAGTGATGGCACATATGCAACATAAATACAAAGGAAGAGATTAAAATGTTTACCAATAAACTCAAAAATTTTAATGCTCCCGGCTTGGATTTTACGAGTATAAATAAATTTTCCTACATATCTGCAAAGGAGTTTTCTGAGTAACAGGAACATCAATGTTATCATCGAAGGAGTTAATTCCACAGAGAGAAATATTCCAGCTCGGGTTCAACAAGGGTCAGTGCTTTCAACGATTTTGTATTCCCTTTGTACATAAGACTTTAAAGCTGTTAATACGGCTTTAATAGCAAGCGGAAAATGATGCCATAATAAAACGCATGAAAAGACCTCTAGAGCATGCCAACAAATATTTCTCTAAATGAAAAATAAAAATTAAAGATGCGAAAACTCAAGCCATAAGTTTTCCATTTAATTGATCCCCTAAAAGAATACTAAACATCCCGCTATGCATTCAAGGAACTGAAATTACCGTATAAGACAAAGTACAATATCTGGGTATAACACTAAATAGAAAACTAACTTTCAAAAACCATGTCTTCAACGCCTGCGAAAGGGCTCTTTTCCCTATTTTAAACTGTAGATCTGTACTCAACAATAAACATAAGTTGCTGTTGTATAAAATGTGTATACGGCCAATAATGACTTATGGAGTCTGGTACAGTAAGGTCGCCAAAACGTATCGTAAAAAGCTGCAGATCATTTAAAACAAGAACCTTATTATATACAAGTTACCAAGGCGTTTCTCAACATTAAGATTACATAGATATTACAAAAAAGATTCGATCAACGAAATCATTAGTAAATTAACAAAAAGCTTTATCATTAAAACTGCAATAGGTTTTTACTATTTTTATCCCTCAAAATATAAATATATATAAAGAAGCCACTTATGCTATAAAAATAAGATTTCAATTGCTGCAATACTTTATGTAAAAACTCAGACTCAGGGCTGCATAGAAACCAATGTTTCACTATTGGTTTCGAAAACGATAAGAAAAAATGCTAACAGCTGCTTCGAGCATTGGTTTTATTTACATTCGAATGGACAAAACCAACTTGGTTTCATGACACCAATAGATACCAACATTCGTTTGCAAAAACGACAAATAGCAAAACCAACATGGATTCTATGACAGCCCTGACTATGTACTAAATTAAAATTATTTTAAATCTGTTATAATGATAGTTCAATAAATAAATTTAAAAAAAAAAACATTAAAAATTACTACCGAAATTCGGAGATGGTTGTCGCAACTTAAAAGCGCTTACTGCAATTTTCGGACGTAATAATCGTCCCACCCGACAGGCTGTGCGTGCTACAGTGGATAAATTTGGATCCAAATTTTCACTTTTTGGATATTCCGGCGCCAAGAAGACGCCGTACGGTTCGAACCGACGAAAATATCGCAGCCATAAGTGCATCCGTTCAAAATAAGCCAAATCTGTCGATTCCACGTCGATCTCAGGAATTGGGCATCTCTCCAGCCACACTGTGGCGTATTTTGCGAAAATATCTTGGCCTTCATCAAGAACTAAAGCCACATTTGAAACTTCTCCGATTGGCCTCTGGAAAGTTTTACGAAAATACACTCATTGAAATATCATCTTCACTGATGAAGCTCATTTCTTCCTGAGTGGTTTTGTTAATAAACAAAATATACGTTATTGGACAGCAACAAACCCACATGCGCTCCGAGACACAATTTCATCCGCAAAAAATTACTGTGTGGTGTGTTTTCATGCCGGAGGTGTCATTGGGCCTCATTTTTCCGTCGAAGAAGACAATCGCCAAGTAACTGTCAATGGAGCGCTATCGTGCCAAGCAAAAAAAATATTAAATATTTTTGGCCAGAATTAGATTAGCTTAACAACGCCGATATGTGGATTCAACAAGACGGTGACACTTACCATACAGATTTACTGAAAAGCAAATTCGGTGAACGTGTTATCTCGAGAAATGGTCCGGTCTAATGGCCACCTCGTTTATGCGATTTTATGCCATTGGATTTATTTTAATGGGGTCACATCAATTCACTTGTTTATGCCAACAACTTTAGATGAGATTAGAGAAAACATCCAAGGCGAAATTGCGAACGTTCCGGTCAAAATGTGTGCAAGAGTGGTGGAATATTGGGTACAAAGAATAGATCGCTGTACACGGGCTCGTCGTGATCATATGACCGAAATCGAATTTCATTCTTAAAATGTAACATTTTTACTACAACTGGAAAAAATTTAAACTCTATATCTTAAATATTCTGTTTTATTATTATATAAAATTGTTATGTCCTCAATGGCAAACATTGTATAAATGTTATGCTTAAAGTTATTGTCGTTTTGCCTCTGAGTTTCCTGTTTGACCGTTTGGTTAAGTCGTATGAAATTCTATATTTTTGCCACTTTTTTGTTTCGGTACCCGAATTCATTATAAAAAATGATTTTTTTGTTTTTCGGGAGTGGAAAACATAACATAAAAGTTATAAATGATTTTTTACTAATTATAAGGGGTGTTCCAAGTAGATATACTTTTCTCAATAGCCTTTTTTTGACAGATCACGTATGAGTCGTGTCTTGCTCTCATGTTATTTTTGTTTAGTATTGTTTGGCATTTAATCATAGAAACAACGTTTACAAATCGTCCAACTTTAATACGAAAATTCACGTTCTGTGAGGAATGTGTTTCGTGCACTTCGATGAACTTATGGTCAACATAATAGGCCTACTGAGCGTACTATTCGCAACACCAACATTTGTTATTGTATAATATTCGACCGAATAGATCACGTCCAGCATGCAGTGACGAAAATGTAGCGGCCGTAGCTGAGAGTGTACACCAAGACCGTGGAGAGTCGATTCGGCGCCGTTGGCAGCAACTCGGTCTGACGTTTGGAACTACTTGGCGCATTTTATGTCGAGATCTTAAATTGAAAGCGTACAAAATACAGCTTGCGCAAGAACCGAAGCCGCACGATGTTCCCAAGCGAAATTGCGTCACTCTATGGGCTCTTGAAAAGTTCCAAGAAGATTCGAAGTTTTCGAGCCAAATTTTGTTCAGCGATGAAACCCATTTCTGGCTCAATGGATATGTAAACAAGCAAAGTTGCCGCATTTGGGACGAATAGCAACCAGAAGAGGTTCAAGAGCTGCCACTTTATCCAGAAAAAACAACGGTTTGGTGTGGTTTATGGGCCGGTGGAATCATTGGTCCATTCTGAATGATGCCGGTGAGAACGTAACCGTCAATTGCGATCGTTATCGTGCCATGATAACCGACTATTTCATGCCTGAAATTGAAGTTGTGATCTCGGCAAAATTTGGTTTCAACAAGACGGCGCCACTTCACACGCATCGCATCAATTAAGGGATTTATTGAGAGAACACTTAGGTGAGCAGATAATTTCACGTTTTGGGCCGGTCGATTAGCCACCAAGATCGTGTGATATCACACTGTTAGAATTTTTCCTGTTGGGATATGTAAAGTCTAAAGTTTATGAGGACAAACTTGCTTCGATTCAGGCCTTGGAACGAAACATCACGCGAGTCATTCGCCAGTTACCAGTCGACTCAACTTTTGACAGACATAATCTTCAAAAAATAAATGCCAAATAATGTTCTTTCAAATTATAATAAACATTCTCCATTCAATTCTCCACCATTTTTTGTGATTTTTTAATTAAATTATATGTGTCAATATAATTTATTTTGTTTATTGTGTTCGGGGGTTTCCGTTGAATCATATTTTCCGCCCTGCATACTCACAGTTATTTTTTTAATGGAATTGGGTTAAAGATTGTTAATTTCAGTTTTTGTCACCACTATGGCACAATGGCAGCTTTAATTTTTGTGAAAGAGGGACATTTGAGTTTCCAATTCGTCTTCATTTTTTATATCCTTAGCATACTTTGTAAAAATCATAAATTTAATAGGAGGAGTTAGTGGTTTGTGCTTCCTAACTTTCGATTTCCGGATGCCCATTCATGCTTTAAGTTGTCAGAGAACCATAACCATTTTCTTTAAATTGGAGAAAAACAGCACACGCGGCTTTTCTTGGACATTTATACCGCGCTCCACATATGGGAGGCGTATGGGATCCAGCCGTGAAGATCATGAAGTTTCACTTGAAGAAAGTTTCAGATAATATTTCATTCACATTTGAAGAGTTTACTACGAGGCCAATATCTCCAATGTCTGAAAGCCCATCATAACTATTACCGCTCACACCGATCACTTTCTATGTGGTGCCCCACTCATGGCTCATCTTGAGGCCCCAACTGAACCCCCATAACATAAATCGCTGGAAAAGACTAAAAGCAATTCAGCACTTATTCAGCCATAGATGAAAAGCTGAGTACATCACCGATCTCCAGAAAAGATACAAATGGAAGACTACAGGACACAATATTAAAGAAAACGATTTCGTCATCAACAAGGACGACTCCCTTCCGCTGGGGCCGTATAACCAAACTGTTCGACGGAAAAAGATAACCACGTTCGCGTATCGGAAGTTAAAACTCAAAATGGTAATATAGTACGCCCAATCGTAAAACTCTGTATTTTGCCAAATGCACCAACTACGCCCGACAATAAACTTTATCATAATCCTCCAAACAACAAATATTGATCGTTTTTAGGAAACATTGTTTGGGATCATACTTTTCTTTCTAAATCTCTTCCTTATATCTTACCAAAGTTTCCTTTGGCAACCCTGTCGTGATACTTGCAATTATTCAGTGCTCCGCACTACTAAATTTTAAATAATTACTTTAAAAAAGTTAAAGTATTATTTATCCGTCTTCAAATTAATAACAATCACTAGAAGTGTTTTTTACTTAGTTTGGTGATATAGTGCCGTCCAGTGTTTTATCAAATATCATAATATTTGTGCTTTTTATTCTTGTTGAGTGCTGTTTTATTTTTACAACAACAACATTGTGATAATTTAAGCTGCAATTGTTGGTAGCTTATTTTTGTGCATTTTGCTTTGTCTTTAATATTGGTTTTGTGTTTCTTGAGTTTTGGAGTGTTGCCACTGTTTTCTTTTTGTTTTTCCCTTTTTGTGTACTTCACAAATCTAATTTTAATCACTATATACATATAGATTTTTTTTGTTGTTGTTATTTTATAATTTAATAAAAAAAGAACATGACTTGCACTCTCATAGGTTGCAATTTAACATCCAACGAGAGAATGATTGGTTGCTAGATATGTGGTATGTTTGGTCATACCAAATGTGCCGGCGTTTCTGCTCGTGCCGCTGATGCCATAGGTCAAAATAATGGCATCAGATGGTGTTGCCCGCGGTGTAGAAGAATTGATATACAGTTTTATAAATTCTTCAAAGATACACTTGCGGAAGTATCCAAGATGTGATTGGGGTTATTAAGCATTCAGACGAAAGAAATCGTCGAGGAAAAATTCTCCCAAGCTGACGGAAAGAACATTCGCGGTACCTGTAACGGAACAGGTTAACGATATGCCGATGGATGTGGGACCGTCTTTTGGCGGAGAAGAAATTGCTTGTGCAGTTAGACTTATGGATACTGCTGTTAAAAACCGGAAGGAGCACCGAACTCAATTTCAGCTTTGAGTGTGAACCTGCAGACACCGGTTTTAAAATGTCCTACTACTGTCAGTGAGGTGTTCATTGACGTTGAGGCCGGAGAGAGGCCGGTTATTCAAACGGTTGATTTGGCCTGTTCGTCAAGTAATAGCAGACCTAGAAAATTGACAGTCATTCCAGCGAGAAGGACTATCTTTATTTCTCGGTTTGCCCCTGACACCGAAATAGATGACATAAGTTATTATATGAAGTCGAAGTTGGAAGGTGACTTTGATTTGAATATTTTTAAATTTAACTCGTCTTCTAATCATTTATCCTCATTCAAGATAAATGTGTCAGAAGATATCTTCGATAAGATTGTTGACCCTAAATTTCGGCCGGACAGGGCGCTTGTCAAGGAGTTTGTTCAAAGAAGTAATAGAGGAGGGAGATCTAGGTTAGCGAAATTGCCAGCTAAGTCTACAAACTCTTTAAAAAACTAGATAAGGTATACACTATAGCTTACCAAAACGTAAGAGGTTTAAAAACTAAATTAAGTCGCTTATTTGTTGATAGCTATAACTTCGATTTTGATATTGTTGTTTTTTCTGAGACTTGGTTAAAAACTGATATTTTGAACTCTGAGGATCTGTGTAATAATTATACAATTTATAGAAAAGATAGAACAGAGAAAATCGGTGGTGGTGTCTTAATTGCGGTTTCCTGCTGCGTATTTTTTTTCGATGAATTTAACAATTTGGAATTTATTGCAGTTTGTGTTGCATTGGGATCTAAAAAACTTTTTATTACCTGTTCCTACATTCGTCCTTCGACCGATTTGGATGTTTATAATGAACATTTGACTGCCGTTAGAAAAATAATTACAAGTATGAATGAGTCTGATATTATCCTAAAATTGGGAGACTTCAACTTATCTTCTGTATCATGGCATATGTTGCCTGATTCAGAAGCACTTACTCCTCTTACTAACAGTGATTGGACCACTGATGTTGCTGGCCTATTGGCAAAAATGAATTTGTCTCAGTTTAATAATACTCTTAACCAGAATGGAAGATTCTACGTTCATTTGAAGTTTTGAGAATACATCCAATTTCTACTCCGGAGGACAACCACCACCCGACTATAGGTATTTCATTTTCAGTTACATTACCTTACCAATCACCATCTCCTAGTCCTGCTGGAAATCGTTCTAGATTTTGCTTCAAACGTTGTGATTTTCATAGACTTAATTCCCTATTATTATCTGTTGATTGGAGTGCTATCTGCTGTTGTAGTACTATTGCGGAATTTGATTTTGCTGTTAAGAAATTGTATGACATACTACATGAATTTGTATCTAAAACAATGCCTATGGAACCCATTGTAGTAGAAAAAACTATGCCTTGGTCTTCTATGGAGTTATGTAGATTAAAAAACATAAAGAGTAAATCATTTAAAAGATTCAAAAGAACAGGACTAACTGCTGATTATGGTAGACATTCCATAGCGAGACAACGGTACAATATCGAGGCTCGTCGATGCTATAGGTCGTACTTGACAAGAGTTAGGGACAATTTTAAAAAAGACCCTAAATCATTTTATCGATTTTTTAATTTAAAACGTCGAACATCTTCTAAGCCATCGAGAATAAAATTTAATGGTGTTGAGTTCTCAAGCGATCAGTCTATTGCAAACTGTTTTGCTGACTTTTTCGAAAATACGTATTCACTACGTTCGTTTAATCCTGCAATTCCGTACCCTTACAAAATCTCATCAGTAGGTCAAATAGTTCCACCTTTTTAGATTTTTCACTTATTGAATTAAACTTGCATCGTCTTAAACCCACTAGTACTTCTGGACCCGATGGCATTCCGAATGTTTTATTGAAAGGCTGCTCGGAATCCCTGGTCTTACCCTTATCCTTATTTTTTAATTCATCATTACAATTGGGGTACTTTCCTGATTTATGGAAACGGTGTTACTTGTTTCCACTTCACAAATCTGGTAGTCTGTTGGATGTATCGAACTATAGAGGGATTGCTAAATTAAGCGCAATTCCTAAGTTATTTGAAAAAATTGTAAGAAATTTTGTTTCACATAATGTGGCGCCCATACTCCATCCATGCCATCATGGATTTCGTAAGGGTCACTCTACTATAACAAATCTACTTCAGTTTTCCTCTGAAGTTATAGATGCATTTATTCGTCGCAAGCAAACTGACGTTATATATACTGATTTTAGTAGGGCATTTGATAAAGTAAACCACAGACTATTACTATTCAAGTTAAACAAAATTGGTTTTAGTAATAATTTCATAAATTGGCTTTCCTCCTACCTAATTGGGAGGGAACAAGTAGTTTTATTTGAAAAAAGTCTTTCCAGATCAATTCGTATTTCCTCTGGTGTCCCACAGGGCAGCCTTGGACCTATTCTCTTTTTACTATTCATTAACGACTTGCCCGACTCTATTATCAACTCTAATTTACTAATGTTTGCAGACGACGTTAAATTATTTTCCTCTTATGCTAGCTTTGCGGACAGTCACATACTGCAGGATGATTTGGACAGATTTAGTACTCGGTGTGAATTTAATTTTATGGAATTAAACCTTAAAAAGTGTGCCTTTTTAGACGTATTTGCTTTTCTAGACGTAGTTTGTTGGCTACTAAATTTAATTTATGTGGTTCTGAATTGGCATCGGTTGATTCATTTATTGATCTCGGTTTTATGATGGATAGAAAGTTGAATTTTACTAACCATATCATTACTATGGTAAATAAAGCGTATGGTGTCTTTTATTTTGTGAAACGCTGGGCAAAAGAGTTTACTAATCCATATACTACGAAACAGCTTTATATTTCCCTAGTTAGACCAATTTTAGAATATGGATCAGTGGTTTGGGATCCCCAATATGATTACTATGTTAACAAAATTGAGTCCGTGCAGAAAAAATTTTTAATATTCTGCTTAAGAGGTCTTCACTGGAATACTGGTTATGAACTTCCTTCTTATAATGGCAGGTTAAATCTTACTAAATTGCCCTCATTGAAGAGTAGGCGAACTATGATGAATACGATGATGGTATATAAAATTATATGTGGGGTTGTGGCTTCTGAATACTTAATATCAACAATTTCTATTAACGTCCCATTTAGACCTACTAGATACTATCAGTTCTTACACTTGGATTTTCAAAGGCACAATTATGCATGTGGTGACCCATTTCGTATAATGTGTGCTGATTCTAATTCGTTATATCATTTAATTGATTTCTCCTTAGGTTTTGATTCATTAAAAACTGTAATAATTTTTTATTTAAACTCATTGCACCAAGGCTCATTGTCTTCATAACAACCACCGCCCAAAGAACATGCAAAACGTGCGATCGCTAAGCTCGATTCATATGCCATTACCTCATCATATATATTTAGACCCATATTCATTTATTTTAATGTATTTATTGCAAACATAATATAAAAAAAATAATGTGAGAAGGAGTAGTTGTTAGCGCCTTCGCCTTTATTTAAGTTCCTAACAAGTGAAAATAAGTCGTTTTAACAACTCTGGTTAAAAAGGTCGATTGGTAGAAAGTGAAGGGACATAACACTGTTAAACACCATACAAACGATTTTCGCTAGAGTGTTCTAGTCTGCATTCATCAACCATCGAAAAATCTCTTCATAATGAGTAAAGCGGGCTTTGGGCCAATACATCATGCGTAAACAAGATCAATACGCTATAAATCATTAACAAACTATCCGTAGATTGTTCAAGAGCGATGTGGACTTTGAAAGAGCAGTCTTTACCATAAAAGGGAAAGCACTGGAAAACATCAGCATTCTTGTTCACACCATATCTCCCATCCCAACAACCTATGCGGTACACCAGAGTGAAGTGAACGCCAAACAAGAATCAAAGCCATTCATAGACACACACTGATGTCGTTTGCACGATAAAATATAATAGTTATCCCTTAGCTTAATAAAAAGTCTTGCATAATTTTAGATCAAAAGAAACCATGACACTCAACTTATGGCAAATGCATACTGTGAACCATAAAAATGTATAGAAAAATTTATCATCTGGTATTTCTTAATACGATTATGTTCATAAACTTGGATACAGCAGGGAATATTGAATTAGGCCTGAGGTCTTCAATGTGAGAGTTGCAGAACGTAGGTACTGTGCTAACTTTAAAAAAATACGATAAGTGGGAAGTTGATTTATGTAACTCTTAACGAAACTAGTAAATACTCGTATGTATAACAACTATTTTTTACAAATGTTTATTTCTTTTTAGGACCTTTATGAAAATGTTGACTATGGAGTGCTGCAGCCTACTACGAAAATTAAAGTTAAGGTTAATCCCTCAGGAGTTGTCATGCTGAAAGCTGAGGCTCAGCCTGACCAATAATGAGAGCTTATATATGTATATAAAAAGATAAAATATGTTCGTGTCTAAACATTATTTGAAAGTGCAACAGAAAACAGCAATTACTATTAACAACAATTCAGAATCCATTAGAACGCAAATGTAAGGCTTTTGTAAATGATTTGTTGTCGGATTATTGGAAATTGTGCACAATAAAATAAAAAAGTGGCGACCTAAGAGCGGGAAGGTCCACTACTACAAATTTTACAGGAGAGACAAAAAATTTTCTGTTAATTTTTTTGCCAAAGAATTCTTTGAAACTTTAACTCAAATTTGTAACCTTTTTTACGTCCGGTCCGCACGCGTTTATGTTGTCCGTGTTATAATTGTTTTCCGTTCTTTTAAAAATACAAAAATAACATATAGAAAAGAAAAAACAAAAGTTTCGTCCGTCTCTTTAAAAGAAAAAACCGTGCATTAAACTGAACAACCACCAAATCAACAAAAAAATTAAAAGATTACACAAAAATAACCAAACCCCAATTTAAAAACGATAAACATATCATAATACAATCTCACAAGAAGATTTCTCTTCTAAACGAAACCAAAAATAAAATCAAAAAAATCAACCAACAAGAACAAATGAGTCTCTCTTCTTGGTGCATAACTCCCTCTGGGCTAAATTCAAGATAGAAACGCACGTACTACATTTATTTACAGAAGTCCAAATACAGAAAGGGAAGCTTCCATTGACGGCTTCGACGCCCTTTCTGATTCAATAACAAAAGTTTTGGAGAGTTATCTGGATGGTGAAATTGTCGTTGCTGGGGTTTTAATGTCTATAACTCGGCCTGGCTTTTCCATTCGAGCCAAACAACTCCGGAGGGCCAATACGCCGAGCTCTTCGCCGCGCAAAACGACTTGACGTAATTAGTGAATGAACCGACACATATTCCGTGTGTCGAATGGCATCAACACAACATACTTGACCTTTTCTTATCTTCACACCCTGGAAAGTACGATGTTAATGTCCTTGCATCTCTTGGCAATTCCGATTTACTGTACTGTTTCAGCATCTTTTTCGTATTCCGCTCGCCAGACATCACTTTGGCATCGCCTGGTCTGATCAACGATGTCACCTGGCAACCCGCCATCTCACTAGGATCGGACCACCTTCCCATAATTCTTTACATAAATAGACCACCCGATTTCATAACCTCTGAACGCCGTACGTTTCTCAATCAAAAAAAGTCTGATTGGGAGGCCTTCAGAGAAGCTACCAACCGCAGCTTTAATAATCTAGCTATTCCGTCGGACGTTCGCGTAGCCAAGAAAAAGTTTCGGGCCATCATTAACGCAGCAGCCGCTTGCCATATCCCTGCTGGTCGAATACCCGAAGTACGACCAAACATCCCAGAAGAGGCAGCGGGACTCGCAGACGAGCGTGATGTCTTTCGTCGCTCCAACCCTATTGACGCTAGAATAAGGGATCTCAACTTTGAGATCAGTAGGTTGGTCAAGGAATATAAGCGGAACAAATGGCTAGACCACTTAAAGCAGTGCAACTTGAGTTCCAGAATTGGTAAGTTGTGGACAACGGTCAAATCACTCTCTAACCCTGTAAGGAAGGATGATCGGACAGCTGTCACGTTCGGTGATAGAACAGTGACAGATCCGAAGCGGTGCGCGTATTATTTTAACCGGCTTTTTATTGATCACCCAGATAGTGATAAGGCGAAAAGGAGAGTATTGCGTCGTATCCGCGCTCTCCGAGTCGAAGAGGCACCACCACAATTTACCGTTGGCGAAGTTGCCCATGTCATCCGCAGCGCAAAGTCAGTAAAGGCGCTGGGTCCGGACGGAATCTCAATGCTGATGTTAAAGCACTTGGATACCCCGGGAGTAGAGTACATGACCAAAGTGCTCAATCTGTCGCTAGCCACTTACGAAGTTCCCGATGCCTGGAAAAAAAGGCAGAGTGGTCCCGCTACTGAAGCCAGGCAAAGACGCAAGTAAAGGAGATTCGTACAGGCCGATCTCCTTGCTTTCTCCAGTAGCAAAGACGCTTGAAGCACTGCTCCTCCCCAGCCTGATCGAACACTTTCCTAGTGCTGATCATCAGCATAGATTCCACAAGCAGCACAGCACAACAACTGCTTTACACGCCATCACCACACGTATAAGTCGCTGCCTTAACCAGAACAAGCTTAACGACAGGACGGTCCCCGTGGCTCTTGACCTTACAAAAGCCTTCGACACGGTTAATCATGCCACTCGAGGAGATTGAAGAAACCTCCCTTCCGCCCAGTTTGAAACGTTGGGTCTTAAACTATATGTGTGGGTGCCAGTCATATGTAGAATTTAAAGATAGAAAGTCGAAGCCCCGTAGAGTTAAACAAGGAGTGGTGGAGTTTTATCCCCGGCTCTGTTTAACCTCTACCTCTCTAAAAATTCCTGCACCACCTGACTGCGTTGAAATTGTGTCGTACGCTGACAATTGCACAATTCTGGCGTCAGGACATAAAGTGGATGACATTTGCGAGAAAATCAACTGTTACGTCACTAACTTAGCACGTTTCTCCACACTGTTTACTGCTTGGACCGCAGAGGTGCGGTTGTCACTCAATGTGAAAGTCGATGACGTCAACATCCCGACCACCAACTACCCCAAAATCCTTGGGTCACATTGGACAGCCTTTTTAGATCCTCTGCACATGCTACAGCTATCTGCGATAAACTCAAAAGTAGGAACAAAGTCCTCAAGTCACTTACCGGCAGTACTTGGGGAGCCGACAAAGAAACCTTGTTGACCTCTTACATAGCGATAGGTCGGTCTGTAGCAAACTACGCAGCACCAGTATGGTCGGCGAACGTGAGTACGACGCACTGGAAGAAAATTCAGACTTGCCAGAATGCTGCCCTTAGAACATCAACAGGGTGTCTTCTTATGTCTTCTGAGGATCATCTACATGAGGAGACGAAGGTCCTTACCGTGCGCAGACACAATTTCCTGTTGTCTAAGCAATACCTGCAAGGGTGTTTTCGCAGCAGTCATCCTAACCACCATCTCTTGAACAGGATGCCTCCACCCAGGCAGATCAGGTACGATCTTCATGATCTAGAGAGAAAGGTCCAGCGGTATAAGAGAGAACCTTTAGATCATCGAAACTATCAGGCAGGTTGGAACAACATTCACGCCGATGATGTCGCAGCAGCAGTACCGTGTGAATGTAGTGCTAGGGTAACAAACCCCGGAGATTTCACCTGAGGAGAAGGTACTACCTCGGCAGACGCGCGTGGTTCTGGCGCAGCTGAGATGTGAATGGTGCAGCCGCCTCAATTCTCACTGGGTCCCGCCTGCCATCAGGGACCACATGATGTACTGCACCTCTTCAATTGTCCGGCCAAGCCCACTCAGCTGACCCCCAGGTCTCTGTGGACGCATCCAGTTCAAATGGCGCGTTTCCTTCACCTAGATATTCACCTAGATCCCCCATAGACGAACAAGACTTCAAAATAAATATATTGTTGTTACAACAACAACAACTTGACGCAATTAGTGAATAAACCGACATATATTCCGTGTGTCGAATGACATCAACACAATATTCTTGACTTTTTGTTAACTTCACACCCTGGAAAGTACGATGTTAATGTCCTTGCACCTCTTGGCAATTCCGATCACTGTACTGTTTCAGCATCTTTTTCGTATTCCGCTCTTCGTGTCGCTTGGATACCAGCCCCAAAGTGGACAATTTTTATATACGAAAATGCGCGTTGAGATGAATTCCACGACTTTTTCCAGCAATTTAATTGCTCGCTTTCTCTAGCCTTTCTCGATAATAACATTAATGCTGTGGCTGAAACGATCGAAAATATAATTTTATTTGGAATAAAGACGTTTATTCCAACTAAAATTATGTCGGGTAAACCAGCCAAAAACAGTTGGTTCAATCAGACATGCAATAATTCTGTCAGACCTAAAGAGGAGGGGTTTAGAAATTGGCGTTTCAACAAAAACGCAAATACTGAACTGCTGCGTAAACAGACAAGAACTTCGTGTGCCAGAGTGCTTAGGCGTAAAAAGTTTCTTTATGAGCAACGTCTCCGCACAAAAGTTCTTACTTCTCCCAGGGAGAGTAAGAGCTTTAGGTCGTTTGTTAGAAGAGTAAAAGATAGTTCTTCATTTATCCGCACTCTTGTTAAAGACAGTCAGCCATTCACAGACCCGGTTGATAAAGCTAACCTATTGGCTGAAATGTTTGCAGAAAATTCTTCCTTGCCGGAAAGCAATCAACCACTTCCCGTGGTCGAAATCGTACCTAGTTCCATGACTGAGATATTTACTCGAACTCGTTGAGTTAAAAGGGTTCTTGCGAATCTCGATGTTAGTAAGTCCCCAGATCCGGATGGTATCTCGGCACTAGCCCGTCCATTACGCAACCTTTTCAACCTTTCTTATCGACCAGGAGTCTTCCCATCGTGTTAGAAGGTTGGATATCTCCAAGGCCTTAGACAGAGTTTGGCACGGTGCTACTGAAGCCAGGCAAAGACGCAAGTAAAGGAGATTCGTACAGGCCGATCTCCTTGCTTTCTCCAGTAGCAAAGACGCTTGATCGAACACTTTCCTAGTGCTGATCATCAGCATAGATTCCACAAGCAGCACAGCACAACAACTGCTTTACACGCCATCACCACACGTATAAGTCGCTGCCTTAACCAGAACAAGCTTAACGACAGGACGGTCCCCGTGGCTCTTGACCTTACAAAAGCCTTCGACACGGTTAATCATGCCACTCTGTTCGAGGAGATTGAAGAAACCTCCCTTCCGCCCAGTTTGAAACGTTGGGTCTTAAACTATATGTGTGGGTGCCAGTCATATGTAGAATTTAAAGATAGAAAGTCGAAGCCCCGTAGAGTTAAACAAGGAGTGGTGGAGTTTTATCCCCGGCTCTGTTTAACCTCTACCTCTCTAAAAATTCCTGCACCACCTGACTGCGTTGAAATTGTGTCGTACGCTGACAATTGCACAATTCTGGCGTCAGGACATAAAGTGGATGACATTTGCGAGAAAATCAACTGTTACCTCACTAACTTAGCACGTTTCTCCACACTGTTTACTGCTTGGACCGCAGAGGTGCGGTTGTCACTCAATGTGAAAGTCGATGACGTCAACATCCCGACCACCAACTACCCCAAAATCCTTGGGTCACATTGGACAGCCTTTTTAGATCCTCTGCACATGCTACAGCTATCTGCGATAAACTCAAAAGTAGGAACAAAGTCCTCAAGTCACTTACCGGCAGTACTTGGGGAGCCGACAAAGAAACCTTGTTGACCTCTTACAAAGCGATAGGTCGGTCTGTAGCAAACTACGCAGCACCAGTATGGTCGGCGAACGTGAGTACGACGCACTGGAAGAAAATTCAGACTTGCCAGAATGCTGCCCTTAGAACATCAACAGGGTGTCTTCTTATGTCTTCTGAGGATCATCTACATGAGGAGACGAAGGTCCTTACCGTGCGCAGACACAATTTCCTGTTGTCTAAGCAATACCTGCAAGGGTGTTTTCGCAGCAGTCATCCTAACCACCATCTCTTGAACAGGATGCCTCCACCCAGGCAGATCAGCTACGATCTTCATGATCTAGAGAGAAAGGTCCAGCGGTATAAGAGAGAACCTTTAGATCATCGAAACTATCAGGCGGGTTTGAACAACATTCACGCCGATGATGTCGCAGCAGCAGTACCGTGTGAATGTAGTGCTAGGGTAACAAACCCCGGAGATTTCACCTGAGGAGAAGGTACTACCTCGGCAGACGCGCGTGGTTCTGGCGCAGCTGAGATGTGAATGGTGCAGCCGCCTCAATTCTCACTGGGTCCCGCCTGCCATCAGGGACCACATGATGTACTGCACCTCTTCAATTGTCCGGCCAAGCCCACTCAGCTGACCCCCAGGTCTCTGTGGACGCATCCAGTTCAAATGGCGCGTTTCCTTCACCTAGATATTCACCTAGATCCCCCATAGACGAACAAGACTTCAAAATAAATATATTGTTGTTACAACAACAACAACTTGACGCAATTAGTTAATAAACCGACATATATTCCGTGTGTCGAATGACATCAACACAATATTCTTGACTTTTTCTTAACTTCACACCCTGGAAAGTACGATGTTAATGTCCTTGCACCTCTTGGCAATTCCGATCACTGTACTGTTTCAGCATCTTTTTCGTATTCCGCTCTTCGTGTCGCTTGGATACCAGCCCCAAAGTGGACAATTTTTATATACGAAAATGCGCGTTGAGATGAATTCCACGACTTTTTCCAGCAATTTAATTGCTCGCTTTCTCTAGCCTTTCTCGATAATAACATTAATGCTGTGGCTGAAACGATCGAAAATATAATTTTATTTGGAATAAAGACGTTTATTCCAACTAAAATTATGTCGGGTAAACCAGCCAAAAACAGTTGGTTCAATCAGACATGCAAGAATTCTGTCAGACCTAAAGAGGAGGGGTTTAGAAATTGGCGTTTCAACAAAACGCAAATACTGAACTGCTGCGTAAACAGACAAGAACTTCGTGTGCCAGAGTGCTTAGGCGTAAAAAGTTTCTTTATGAGCAACGTCTCCGCACAAAAGTTCTTACTTCTCCCAGGGAGAGTAAGAGCTTTAGGTCGTTTGTAAGAAGAGTAAAAGATAGTTCTTCATTTATCCGCATTCTTGTTAAAGACAGTCAGCCATTCACAGACCCGGTTGATAAAGCTAACCTATTGGCTGAAATGTTTGCAGGAAATTCTTCCTTGCCGGAAAGCAATCAACCACTTCCCGTGGTCGAAATCGTACCTAGTTCCATGACTCAGATATTTACTCGAACTCGTTGAGTTAAAAGGGTTCTTGCGAATCTCGATGTTAGTAAGTCCCCAGATCCGGATGGTATCTCGGCACTAGCCCGTCCATTACGCAACCTTTTCAACCTTTCTTATCGACCAGGAGTCTTCCCATCGTGTTAGAAGGTTGGATATCTCCAAGGCCTTAGACAGAGTTTGGCACGGTGCTACTGAAGCCAGGCAAAGACGCAAGTAAAGGAGATTCGTACAGGCCGATCTCCTTGCTTTCTCCAGTAGCAAAGACGCTTGAAGCACTGCTCCTCCCCAGCCTGATCGAACACTTTCCTAGTGCTGATCATCAGCATAGATTCCACAAGCAGCACAGCACAACAACTGCTTTACACGCCATCACCACACGTATAAGTCGCTGCCTTAACCAGAACAAGCTTAACGACAGGACGGTCCCCGTGGCTCTTGACCTTACAAAAGCCTTCGACACGGTTAATCATGCCACTCTGTTCGAGGAGATTGAAGAAACCTCCCTTCCGCCCAGTTTGAAACGTTGGGTCTTAAACTATATGTGTGGGTGCCAGTCATATGTAGAATTTAAAGATAGAAAGTCGAAGCCCCGTAGAGTTAAACAAGGAGTGGTGGAGTTTTATCCCCGGCTCTGTTTAACCTCTACCTCTCTAAAAATTCCTTTACCACCTGACTGCGTTGAAATTGTGTCGTACGCTGACAATTGCACAATTCTGGCGTCAGGACATAAAGTGGATGACATTTGCGAGAAAATCAACTGTTACCTCACTAACTTAGCACGTTTCTCCACACTGTTTACTGCTTGGACCGCAGAGGTGCGGTTGTCACTCAATGTGAAAGTCGATGACGTCAACATCCCGACCACCAACTACCCCAAAATCCTTGGGTCACATTGGACAGCCTTTTTAGATCCTCTGCACATGCTACAGCTATCTGCGATAAACTCAAAAGTAGGAACAAAGTCCTCAAGTCACTTACCGGCAGTACTTGGGGAGCCGACAAAGAAACCTTGTTGACCTCTTACAAAGCGATAGGTCGGTCTGTAGCAAACTACGCAGCACCAGTATGGTCGGCGAACGTGAGTACGACGCACTGGAAGAAAATTCAGACTTGCCAGAATGCTGCCCTTAGAACATCAACAGGGTGTCTTCTTATGTCTTCTGAGGATCATCTACATGAGGAGACGAAGGTCCTTACCGTGCGCAGACACAATTTCCTGTTGTCTAAGCAATACCTGCAAGGGTGTTTTCGCAGCAGTCATCCTAACCACCATCTCTTGAACAGGATGCCTCCACCCAGGCAGATCAGGTACGATCTTCATGATCTAGAGAGAAAGGTCCAGCGGTATAAGAGAGAACCTTTAGATCATCGAAACTATCAGGCAGGTTGGAACAACATTCACGCCGATGATGTCGCAGCAGCAGTACCGTGTGAATGTAGTGCTAGGGTAACAAACCCCGGAGATTTCACCTGAGGAGAAGGTACTACCTCGGCAGACGCGCGTGGTTCTGGCGCAGCTGAGATGTGAATGGTGCAGCCGCCTCAATTCTCACTGGGTCCCGCCTGCCATCAGGGACCACATGATGTACTGCACCTCTTCAATTGTCCGGCCAAGCCCACTCAGCTGACCCCCAGGTCTCTGTGGACGCATCCAGGTTAAATGGCGCGTTTCCTTCACCTAGATATTCACCTAGATCCCCCATAGACGAACAAGACTTCAAAATAAATATATTGTTGTTACAACAACAACAACTTGACGCAATTAGTGAATAAACCGACATATATTCCGTGTGTCGAATGACATCAACACAATATTCTTGACTTTTTCTTAACTTCACACCCTGGAAAGTACGATGTTAATGTCCTTGCACCTCTTGGCAATTCCGATCACTGTACTGTTTCAGCATCTTTTTCGTATTCCGCTCTTCGTGTCGCTTGGATACCAGCCCCAAAGTGGACAATTTTTATATACGAAAATGCGCGTTGAGATGAATTCCACGACTTTTTCCAGCAATTTAATTGCTCGCTTTCTCTAGCCTTTCTCGATAATAACATTAATGCTGTGGCTGAAACGATCGAAAATATAATTTTATTTGGAATAAAGACGTTTATTCCAACTAAAATTATGTCGGGTAAACCAGCCAAAAACAGTTGGTTCAATCAGACATGCAAGAATTCTGTCAGACCTAAAGAGGAGGGGTTTAGAAATTGGCGTTTCAAGAAAAACGCAAATACTGAACTGCTGCGTAAACAGACAAGAACTTCATGTGCCAGAGTGCTTAGGCGTAAAAAGTTTCTTTATGAGCAACGTCTCCGCACAAAAGTTCTTACTTCTCCCAGGGAGAGTAAGAGCTTTAGGTCGTTTGTAAGAAGAGTAAAAGATAGTTCTTCATTTATCCGCACTCTTGTTAAAGACAGTCAGCCATTCACAGACCCGGTTGATAAAGCTAACCTATTGGCTGAAATGTTTGCAGGAAATTCTTCCTTGCCGGAAAGCAATCAACCACTTCCCGTGGTCGAAATCGTACCTAGTTCCATGACTGAGATATTTACTCGAACTCGTTGAGTTAAAAGGGTTCTTGCGAATCTCGATGTTAGTAAGTCCCCAGATCCGGATGGTATCTCGGCACTAGCCCGTCCATTACGCAACCTTTTCAACCTTTCTTATCGACCAGGAGTCTTCCCATCGTGTTAGAAGGTTGGATATCTCCAAGGCCTTAGACAGAGTTTGGCACGGTGCTCTCGTATCGCAGCTTTCTAAGAGATCGCACTATATGAGTTGTTGTAAATGGGTCCTCATCCAACAAACATAGGTTGACTGCAGATGTAGCACAAGGCTCTGTCCTTTCTCCATCTTTATTTGTTATTTTTACTGACGATCTTTTGGGTCAGACCGTGAATCCATTCTACTCTTTCGCGGATGACAGCAACCTCTGTCATTCGTATTCATTCGACCGTAGGCCGAGTCTTCATGATATTGAGGACAAAAGGCGAATGATGGATGAGACACTTGGCCGGGATTTACAGGCTATTTCCGGATGGGGTCGAGTGAATATAGTAGATTTTAATGCGCGTAAGACACAGTGCTGTTTCTTGTCTCACAAGCGATTCATTGACCTATCAGTATCGTCATTATCTATCGATGGTATGGATATCGAACAATCCGATGCTTTTGATGTTCTGAACATGAAAATACAATGTGCCGCTCGTTGGGCGAGGCGTGTATTCTTGGACATTCTAAAGCGGTCCAAGAAATATTTCGCTCCTTCTGATCTCTTAGATATCTATACAACCATCAACCGGCCAAAGATGAAATACAACTCCCATATATGGACAGGTGCTCCAAAGCATCCTTGGAGCTACTTCACCGTGTTCAAAGGATGGCGATGGAGTTGATAGGTGACAGAAGGGTATTCAACTATATTGTCTCCCTGGAGCATCGTCGGAATGTGGGTTGTGTGTCGCTATTCTATCGTTACTTTTATGGTGTACGTTCTTCAGACATTCGTAGTCTTATTCCTGACGTGAGGATGTTTGGCAGGGATACACGACTTTCCAGGAATTCACACATATTTGTTATCGATTGGCCGGTTGACCGCACTATACACTACAGATTATATTCGTTTGTCGGCCGCACTGTCCGTATGTGGAATCGACTTCCGGCGAATGTATTTCCCACCAATTACGACATCAATAAATTCAAGTCAAATGTCAACAAACATTACTCCCTCTTTCCCCCTTGAACTCCCTTACTTTCCACTCATCAACGCAGTGCATCGCATGTAAACGGGATAATCCCTGAGAGTTGGTCAAAGAAAAAGTTATTAGAAGAAAATTGGTCTCCATTTGTAAAGGCCTTCTTCGAGGAGTAGCTTGGTTTCAAAAAGAACAATCCCTTAGGAAGGGCCCATACCCCATAGGTACGAGTATACACCTAAGCCAGTAAACGATTGTGCACCTTTAAATACGTTCTGTGTCGTCTACAAAACTTTTGATCCTCGTTCTACAACACCCCTTTATTTAGGAAAATGATTCCATTGGCCGAAAGATGTTGTCTCGATTTCGTAAATGCTGGTCATTGGCACACAACGTGGTCAATCGTATCAATAATGTTGTGTGGTTTAGTGGTGAGTAGACGATAACAGCGCCTTATATCAAGTCGGACTCGATATGTGAATGCTAGTACAGAAGGAATATACTTCGTTGGGGCTATATACAAATAGGACCTTTATATACATATTACCCAGTTTCACCAGAGTTAAGTATTGATAAATCTCTTGAATCTTCCTGTTTAAATTCTTTACAGAAACACACTTTCTCACATTTTTCCAGTAAAGCGAGAAAAAAACATATTTTGTATGTAAGCAAAATAAGTTATTATAAGGACTATACTTTATTAACACTAAAACTAGTCTACAAAATTAGTGATTAACTATTATTTACAAAAATGGCAAAATTTGAAACAAAAATCTCACGGAGAACAGCCTCTATCAACAAGCGAAAATCAGGCGAATTTTTTATTTGAAGTAAATCTAAAGATATCTACAATACCAACGAGGAGTAAAGTCTTACAAAAAACAAAAGTTTCGTCCGTCTCTTTAAAAGAAAAAACAGTGCATAAAACTGAACAACCATCAAATCAACAAAAAAATTAAAAGATTACACAAAAATAACCAAACCCCAATTTAAAAACGATAAACATATCATAATACAATCTCACAAGAAGATTTCTCTTCTAAACGAAACCAAAAATAAAATCAAAAAAATCAACCAACAAGAACAAATGAGTCTCTCTTCTTGGTGCATAACTCCCTCTGGGCTAAATTCAAGATAGAAACGCACGTACTACATTTATTTACAGAAGTCCAAATACAGAAAGGGAAGCTTCCATTGACGGCTTCGACGCCCTTTCTGATTCAATAACAAAAGTTTTGGAGAGTTATCTGGATGGTGAAATTGTCGTTGCTGGGGTTTTAATGTCTATAACTCGGCCTGGCTTTTCCATTCGAGCCAAACAACTCCGGAGGGCCAATACGCCGAGCTCTTCGCCGCGCAAAACGACTTGACGTAATTAGTGAATGAACCGACACATATTCCGTGTGTCGAATGGCAACAACACAACATACTTGACCTTTTCTTAACTTCACACCCTGGAAAGTACGATGTTAATGTCCTTGCACCTCTTGGCAATTCCGATTTACTGTACTGTTTCAGCATCTTTTTCGTATTCCGCTCGCCAGACATCACTTTGGCATCGCCTGGTCTGATCAACGATGTCACCTGGCAACCCGTCATCTCACTAGGATCAGACCACCTTCCCATAATTCTTTACATAAATAGACCACCCGATTTCATAACCTCTGAACGCCGTACGTTTCTCAATCAAAAAAAGTCTGATTGGGAGGCCTTCAGAGAAGCTACCAACCGCAGCTTTAATAATCTAGCTATTAAGTCGGACGTTCGCGTAGCCAAGAAAAAGTTTCGGGCCATCATTAACGCAGCAGCCGCTTGCCATATCCCTGCTGGTCGAATACCCGAAGTACGACCAAACATCCCAGAAGAGGCAGCGGGACTCGCAGACGAGCGTGATGTCTTTCGTCGCTCCAACCCTATTGACGCTAGAATAAGGGATCTCAACTTTGAGATCAGTAGGTTGGTCAAGGAATATAAGCGGAACAAATGGCTAGACCACTTAAAGCAGTGCAACTTGAGTTCCAGAATTGGTAAGTTGTGGACAACGGTCAAATCACTCTCTAACCCTGTAAGGAAGGATGATCGGACAGCTGTCACGTTCGGTGATAGAACAGTGACAGATCCGAAGCGGTGCGCGTATTATTTTAACCGGCTTTTTATTGATCACCCAGATAGTGATAAGGCGAAAAGGAGATTATTGCGTCGTATCCGCGCTCTCCGAGTCGAAGAGGCACCACCACAATTTACCGTTGGCGAAGTTGCCCATGTCATCCGCAGCGCAAAGTCAGCAAAGGCGCTGGGTCCGGACGGAATCTCAATGCTGATGTTAAAGCACTTGGATACCCCGGGAGTAGAGTACATGACCAAAGTGCTCAATCTGTCGCTAGCCACTCACGAAGTTCCCGATGCCTGGAAAATGGGCAGAGTGGTCCCGCTACTGAAGCCATGCAAAGACGCAAGTAAAGGAGATTCGTACAGGCCGATCTCCTTGCTTTCTCCAGTAGCAAAGACGCTTGAAGCACTGCTCCTCCCCATCCTGATCGAACACTTTCCTAGTGCTGATCATCAGCATAGATTCCACAAGCAGCACAGCACAACAACTGCTTTACACGCCATCACCACACGTATAAGTCGCTGCCTTAACCAGAACAAGCTTAACGACAGGACGGTCCCCGTGGCTCTTGACCTTACAAAAGCCTTCGACACGGTTAATCATGCCACTCGAGGAGATTGAAGAAACCTCCCTTCCGCCCAGTTTGAAACGTTAGGTCTTAAACTATATGTGTGGGTGCCAGTCATATGTAGAATTTAAAGATAGAAAGTCGAAGCCCCGTAGAGTTAAACAAGGAGTGGTGGAGTTTTATCCCCGGCTCTGTTTAACCTCTACCTCTCTAAAAATTCCTGCACCACCTGACTGCGTTGAAATTGTGTCGTACGCTGACAATTGCACAATTCTGGCGTCAGGACATAAAGTGGATGACATTTGCGAGAAAATCAACTGTTACCTCACTAACTTAGCACGTTTCTCCACACTGTTTACTGCTTGGACCGCAGAGGTGCGGTTGTCACTCAATGTGAAAGTCGATGACGTCAACATCCCGACCACCAACTACCCCAAAATCCTTGGGTCACATTGGACAGCCTTTTTAGATCCTCTGCACATGCTACAGCTATCTGCGATAAACTCAAAAGTCGGAACAAAGTCCTCAAGTCACTTACCGGCAGTACTTGGGGAGCCGACAAAGAAACCTTGTTGACCTCTTACAAAGCGATAGGTCGGTCTGTAGCAAACTACGCAGCACCAGTATGGTCGGCGAACGTGAGTACGACGCACTGGAAGAAAATTCAGACTTGCCAGAATGCTGCCCTTAGAACATCAACAGGGTGTCTTCTTATGTCTTCTGAGGATCATCTACATGAGGAGACGAAGGTCCTTACCGTGCGCAGACACAATTTCCTGTTGTCTAAGCAATACCTGCAAGGGTGTTTTCGCAGCAGTCATCCTAACCACCATCTCTTGAACAGGATGCCTCCACCCAGGCAGATCAGCTACGATCTTCATGATCTAGAGAGAAAGGTCCAGCGGTATAAGAGAGAACCTTTAGATCATCGAAACTATCAGGCGGGTTTGAACAACATTCACGCCGATGATGTCGCAGCAGCAGTACCGTGTGAATGTAGTGCTAGGGTAACAAACCCCGGAGATTTCACCTGAGGAGAAGGTACTACCTCGGCAGACGCGCGTGGTTCTGGCGCAGCTGAGATGTGAATGGTGCAGCCGCCTCAATTCTCACTGGGTCCCGCCTGCCATCAGGGACCGCACGATGTACTGCACCTCTTCAATTGTCCGGCCAAGCCCACTCAGCTGACCCCCAGGTCTCTGTGGACGCATCCAGTTCAAATGGCGCGTTTCCTTCACCTAGATATTCACCTAGATCCCCCATAGACGAACAAGACTTCAAAATAAATATATTGTTGTTACAACAACAACAACTTGACGCAATTAGTGAATAAACCGACATATATTCCGTGTGTCGGATGACATCAACACAATATTCTTGACTTTTTCTTAACTTCACACCCTGGAAAGTACGATGTTAATGTCCTTGCACCTCTTGGCAATTCCGATCACTGTACTGTTTCAGCATCTTTTTCGTATTCCGCTCTTCGTGTCGCTTGGATACCAGCCCCAAAGTGGACAATTTTTATATACGAAAATGCGCGTTGAGATGAATTCCACGACTTTTTCCAGCAATTTAATTGCTCGCTTTCTCTAGCCTTTCTCGATAATAACATTAATGCTGTGGCTGAAACGATCGAAAATATAATTTTATTTGGAATAAAGACGTTTATTCCAACTAAAATTATGTCGGGTAAACCAGCCAAAAACAGTTGGTTCAATCAGACATGCAAGAATTCTGTCAGACCTAAAGAGGAGGGGTTTAGAAATTGGCGTTTCAACAAAAACGCAAATACTGAACTGCTGCGTAAACAGACAAGAACTTCGTGTGCCAGAGTGCTTAGGCGTAAAAAGTTTCTTTATGAGCAACGTCTCCGCACAAAAGTTCTTACTTCTCCCAGGGAGAGTAAGAGCTTTAGGTCGTTTGTAAGAAGATTAAAAGATAGTTCTTCATTTATCCGCACTCTTGTTAAAGACAGTCAGCCATTCACAGACCCGGTTGATAAAGCTAACCTATTGGCTGAAATGTTTGCAGGAAATTCTTCCTTGCCGGAAAGCAATCAACCACTTCCCGTGGTCGAAATCGTACCTAGTTCCATGACTGAGATATTTACTCGAACTCGTTGAGTTAAAAGGGTTCTTGCGAATCTCGATGTTAGTAAGTCCCCAGATTCGGATGGTATCTCGGCACTAGCCCGTCCATTACGCAACCTTTTCAACCTTTCTTATCGACCAGGAGTCTTCCCATCGTGTTAGAAGGTTGGATATCTCCAAGGCCTTAGACAGAGTTTGGCACGGTGCTCTCGTATCGCAGCTTTCTAAGAGATCGCACTATATGAGTTGTTGTAAATGGGTCCTCATCCAACAAACATAGGTTGACCGCAGATGTAGCACAAGGCTCTGTCCTTTCTCCATCTTTATTTGTTATTTTTACTGACGATCTTTTGGGTCAGACCGTGAATCCATTCTACTCTTTCGCGGATGACAGCAACCTCTGTCATTCGTATTCATTCGACCGTAGGCCGAGTCTTCATGATATTGATGACAAAAGGCGAATTATGGATGAGACACTTGGCCGGGATTTACAGGCTATTTCCGGATGGGGTCGAGTGAATATAGTAGATTTTAATGTGCGTAAGACACAGTGCTGTTTCTTGTCTCACAAGCGATTCATTGACCTATCAGTATCGTCATTATCTATCGATGGTATGGATATCGAACAATCCGATGCTTTTGATGTTCTGAACATGAAAATACAATGTGCCGCTCGTTGGGCGAGGCGTGTATTCTTGGACATTCTAAAGCGGTCCAAGAAATATTTCGCTCCTTCTGATCTCTTCGATATCTATACAACCATCAACCGGCCAAAGATGAAATACAACTCCCATATATGGACAGGTGCTCCAAAGCATCCTTGGAGCTACTTGACCGTGTTCAAAGGATGGCGATGGAGTTGATAGGTGACAGTAGGGTATTCAACTATATTGTCTCCCTGGAGCATAGTCGGAATGTGAGTTGTGTGTCGCTATTCTATCGTTACTTTTATGGTGTATGTTCTTCAGACATTCGTAGTCTTATTCCTGACGTGAGGATGTTTGGCAGGGATACACGACTTTCCAGGAATTCACACATATTTGTTATCGATTGGCCGGTTGACCGCACTATACACTACAGATTATATTCGTTTGTCGGCCGCACTGTCCGTATGTGGAATCGACTTCCGGCGAATGTATTTCCCACCAATTACGACATCAATAAATTCAAGTCAAATGTCAACAAACATTACTCCCTCTTTCCCCCTTGAACTCCCTTACTTTCCACTCATCAACGCAGTGCATCGCATGTAAACGGGATAATCCCTGAGAGTTGGTCAAAGAAAAAGTTATTAGAAGGAAATTGGTCTCCATTTGTAAAGGCCTTCTTCGAGGAGTTGCTTGGTTTCAAAAAGAACAATCCCTTAGGAAGGGCCCATACCCCATAGGTACGAGTATACACCTAAGCCAGTAAACGATTGTGCACCTTTAAATACGTTCTGTGTCGTCTACAAAACTTTTGATCCTCGTTCTACACACCCCTTTATTTAGGAAAATGATTCCATTGGCCGAAAGATGTTGTCTCGATTTCGTAAATGCTGGTCATTGGCACACAACGTGCTCAATCGTATCAATAATGTTGTGTGGTTTAGTGGTGAGTAGACGATAACAGCGCCTTATATCAAGTCGGACTCGATATGTGAATGCTAGTGCAGAAGGAATATTCTTCGTTGGGGCTATATACAAATAGGACCTTTATATACATATTACCCAGTTTCACCAGAGTTAAGTATTGATAAATCTCTTAAATCTTCCTGTTTAAATTCTTTACAGAAACACACTTTCTCACATTTTTCCAGTAAAGCGAGAAAAAAACATATTTTGTATGTAAGCAAAATAAGTTATTATAAGGACTATACTTTATTAACACTAAAACTAGTCTACAAAATTAGTGATTAACTATTATTTACAAAAATGGCAAAATTTGAAACAAAAATCTCACGGAGAACAGCCTCTATCAACAAGCGAAAATCAGGCGAATTTTTTATTTGAAGTAAATCTAAAGATATCTACAATACCAACGAGGAGTAAAGTCTTACAAAAAACAAAAGTTTCGTCCGTCTCTTTAAAAGAAAAAACAGTGCATAAAACTGAACAACCATCAAATCAACAAAAAAATTAAAAGATTACACAAAAATAACCAAACCCCAATTTAAAAACGATAAACATATCATAATACAATCTCACAAGAAGATTTCTCTTCTAAACGAAACCAAAAATAAAATCAAAAAAATCAACCAACAAGAACAAATGAGTCTCTCTTCTTGGTGCATAACTCCCTCTGGGCTAAATTCAAGATAGAAACGCACGTACTACATTTATTTACAGAAGTCCAAATACAGAAAGGGAAGCTTCCATTGACGGCTTCGACGCCCTTTCTGATTCAATAACAAAAGTTTTGGAGAGTTATCTGGATGGTGAAATTGTCGTTGCTGGGGTTTTAATGTCTATAACTCGGCCTGGCTTTTCCATTCGAGCCAAACAACTCCGGAGGGCCAATACGCCGAGCTCTTCGCCGCGCAAAACGACTTGACGTAATTAGTGAATGAACCGACACATATTCCGTGTGTCGAATGGCAACAACACAACATACTTGACCTTTTCTTAACTTCACACCCTGGAAAGTACGATGTTAATGTCCTTGCACCTCTTGGCAATTCCGATTTACTGTACTGTTTCAGCATCTTTTTCGTATTCCGCTCGCCAGACATCACTTTGGCATCGCCTGGTCTGATCAACGATGTCACCTGGCAACCCGTCATCTCACTAGGATCAGACCACCTTCCCATAATTCTTTACATAAATAGACCACCCGATTTCATAACCTCTGAACGCCGTACGTTTCTCAATCAAAAAAAGTCTGATTGGGAGGCCTTCAGAGAAGCTACCAACCGCAGCTTTAATAATCTAGCTATTAAGTCGGACGTTCGCGTAGCCAAGAAAAAGTTTCGGGCCATCATTAACGCAGCAGCCGCTTGCCATATCCCTGCTGGTCGAATACCCGAAGTACGACCAAACATCCCAGAAGAGGCAGCGGGACTCGCAGACGAGCGTGATGTCTTTCGTCGCTCCAACCCTATTGACGCTAGAATAAGGGATCTCAACTTTGAGATCAGTAGGTTGGTCAAGGAATATAAGCGGAACAAATGGCTAGACCACTTAAAGCAGTGCAACTTGAGTTCCAGAATTGGTAAAATGTGGACAACGGTCAAATCACTCTCTAACCCTGTAAGGAAGGATGATCGGACAGCTGTCACGTTCGGTGATAGAACAGTGACAGATCCGAAGCGGTGCGCGTATTATTTTAACCGGCTTTTTATTGATCACCCAGATAGTGATAAGGCGAAAAGGAGATTATTGCGTCGTATCCGCGCTCTCCGAGTCGAAGAGGCACCACCACAATTTACCGTTGGCGAAGTTGCCCATGTCATCCGCAGCGCAAAGTCAGCAAAGGCGCTGGGTCCGGACGGAATCTCAATGCTGATGTTAAAGCACTTGGATACCCCGGGAGTAGAGTACATGACCAAAGTGCTCAATCTGTCGCTAGCCACTCACGAAGTTCCCGATGCCTGGAAAATGGGCAGAGTGGTCCCGCTACTGAAGCCATGCAAAGACGCAAGTAAAGGAGATTCGTACAGGCCGATCTCCTTGCTTTCTCCAGTAGCAAAGACGCTTGAAGCACTGCTCCTCCCCATCCTGATCGAACACTTTCCTAGTGCTGATCATCAGCATAGATTCCACAAGCAGCACAGCACAACAACTGCTTTACACGCCATCACCACACGTATAAGTCGCTGCCTTAACCAGAACAAGCTTAACGACAGGACGGTCCCCGTGGCTCTTGACCTTACAAAAGCCTTCGACACGGTTAATCATGCCACTCGAGGAGATTGAAGAAACCTCCCTTCCGCCCAGTTTGAAACGTTAGGTCTTAAACTATATGTGTGGGTGCCAGTCATATGTAGAATTTAAAGATAGAAAGTCGAAGCCCCGTAGAGTTAAACAAGGAGTGGTGGAGTTTTATCCCCGGCTTTGTTTAACCTCTACCTCTCTAAAAATTCCTGCACCACCTGACTGCGTTGAAATTGTGTCGTACGCTGACAATTGCACAATTCTGGCGTCAGGACATAAAGTGGATGACATTTGCGAGAAAATCAACTGTTACCTCACTAACTTAGCACGTTTCTCCACACTGTTTACTGCTTGGACCGCAGAGGTGCGGTTGTCACTCAATGTGAAAGTCGATGACGTCAACATCCCGACCACCAACTACCCCAAAATCCTTGGGTCACATTGGACAGCCTTTTTAGATCCTCTGCACATGCTACAGCTATCTGCGATAAACTCAAAAGTCGGAACAAAGTCCTCAAGTCACTTACCGGCAGTACTTGGGGAGCCGACAAAGAAACCTTGTTGACCTCTTACAAAGCGATAGGTCGGTCTGTAGCAAACTACGCAGCACCAGTATGGTCGGCGAACGTGAGTACGACGCACTGGAAGAAAATTCAGACTTGCCAGAATGCTGCCCTTAGAACATCAACAGGGTGTCTTCTTATGTCTTCTGAGGATCATCTACATGAGGAGACGAAGGTCCTTACCGTGCGCAGACACAATTTCCTGTTGTCTAAGCAATACCTGCAAGGGTGTTTTCGCAGCAGTCATCCTAACCACCATCTCTTGAACAGGATGCCTCCACCCAGGCAGATCAGCTACGATCTTCATGATCTAGAGAGAAAGGTCCAGCGGTATAAGAGAGAACCTTTAGATCATCGAAACTATCAGGCGGGTTTGAACAACATTCACGCCGATGATGTCGCAGCAGCAGTACCGTGTGAATGTAGTGCTAGGGTAACAAACCCCGGAGATTTCACCTGAGGAGAAGGTACTACCTCGGCAGACGCGCGTGGTTCTGGCGCAGCTGAGATGTGAATGGTGCAGCCGCCTCAATTCTCACTGGGTCCCGCCTGCCATCAGGGACCACATGATGTACTGCACCTCTTCAATTGTCCGGCCAAGCCCACTCAGCTGACCCCCAGGTCTCTGTGGACGCATCCAGTTCAAATGGCGCGTTTCCTTCACCTAGATATTCACCTAGATCCCCCATAGACGAACAAGACTTCAAAATAAATATATTGTTGTTACAACAACAACAACTTGACGCAATTAGTGAATAAACCGACATATATTCCGTGTGTCGGATGACATCAACACAATATTCTTGACTTTTTCTTAACTTCACACCCTGGAAAGTACGATGTTAATGTCCTTGCACCTCTTGGCAATTCCGATCACTGTACTGTTTCAGCATCTTTTTCGTATTCCGCTCTTCGTGTCGCTTGGATACCAGCCCCAAAGTGGACAATTTTTATATACGAAAATGCGCGTTGAGATGAATTCCACGACTTTTTCCAGCAATTTAATTGCTCGCTTTCTCTAGCCTTTCTCGATAATAACATTAATGCTGTGGCTGAAACGATCGAAAATATAATTTTATTTGGAATAAAGACGTTTATTCCAACTAAAATTATGTCGGGTAAACCAGCCAAAAACAGTTGGTTCAATCAGACATGCAAGAATTCTGTCAGACCTAAAGAGGAGGGGTTTAGAAATTGGCGTTTCAACAAAAACGCAAATACTGAACTGCTGCGTAAACAGACAAGAACTTCGTGTGCCAGAGTGCTTAGGCGTAAAAAGTTTCTTTATGAGCAACGTCTCCGCACAAAAGTTCTTACTTCTCCCAGGGAGAGTAAGAGCTTTAGGTCGTTTGTAAGAAGATTAAAAGATAGTTCTTCATTTATCCGCACTCTTGTTAAAGACAGTCAGCCATTCACAGACCCGGTTGATAAAGCTAACCTATTGGCTGAAATGTTTGCAGGAAATTCTTCCTTGCCGGAAAGCAATCAACCACTTCCCGTGGTCGAAATCGTACCTAGTTCCATGACTAAGATATTTACTCGAACTCGTTGAGTTAAAAGGGTTCTTGCGAATCTCGATGTTAGTAAGTCCCCAGATTCGGATGGTATCTCGGCACTAGCCCGTCCATTACGCAACCTTTTCAACCTTTCTTATCGACCAGGAGTCTTCCCATCGTGTTAGAAGGTTGGATATCTCCAAGGCCTTAGACAGAGTTTGGCACGGTGCTCTCGTATCGCAGCTTTCTAAGAGATCGCACTATATGAGTTGTTGTAAATGGGTCCTCATCCAACAAACATAGGTTGACCGCAGATGTAGCACAAGGCTCTGTCCTTTCTCCATCTTTATTTGTTATTTTTACTGACGATCTTTTGGGTCAGACCGTGAATCCATTCTACTCTTTCGCGGATGACAGCAACCTCTGTCATTCGTATTCATTCGACCGTAGGCCGAGTCTTCATGATATTGATGACAAAAGGCGAATTATGGATGAGACACTTGGCCGGGATTTACAGGCTATTTCCGGATGGGGTCGAGTGAATATAGTAGATTTTAATGTGCGTAAGACACAGTGCTGTTTCTTGTCTCACAAGCGATTCATTGACCTATCAGTATCGTCATTATCTATCGATGGTATGGATATCGAACAATCCGATGCTTTTGATGTTCTGAACATGAAAATACAATGTGCCGCTCGTTGGGCGAGGCGTGTATTCTTGGACATTCTAAAGCGGTCCAAGAAATATTTCGCTCCTTCTGATCTCTTCGATATCTATACAACCATCAACCGGCCAAAGATGAAATACAACTCCCATATATGGACAGGTGCTCCAAAGCATCCTTGGAGCTACTTGACCGTGTTCAAAGGATGGCGATGGAGTTGATAGGTGACAGTAGGGTATTCAACTATATTGTCTCCCTGGAGCATAGTCGGAATGTGAGTTGTGTGTCGCTATTCTATCGTTACTTTTATGGTGTATGTTCTTCAGACATTCGTAGTCTTATTCCTGACGTGAGGATGTTTGGCAGGGATACACGACTTTCCAGGAATTCACACATATTTGTTATCGATTGGCCGGTTGACCGCACTATACACTACAGATTATATTCGTTTGTCGGCCGCACTGTCCGTATGTGGAATCGACTTCCGGCGAATGTATTTCCCACCAATTACGACATCAATAAATTCAAGTCAAATGTCAACAAACATTACTCCCTCTTTCCCCCTTGAACTCCCTTACTTTCCACTCATCAACGCAGTGCATCGCATGTAAACGGGATAATCCCTGAGAGTTGGTCAAAGAAAAAGTTATTAGAAGGAAATTGGTCTCCATTTGTAAAGGCCTTCTTCGAGGAGTTGCTTGGTTTCAAAAAGAACAATCCCTTAGGAAGGGCCCATACCCCATAGGTACGAGTATACACCTAAGCCAGTAAACGATTGTGCACCTTTAAATACGTTCTGTGTCGTCTACAAAACTTTTGATCCTCGTTCTACACACCCCTTTATTTAGGAAAATGATTCCATTGGCCGAAAGATGTTGTCTCGATTTCGTAAATGCTGGTCATTGGCACACAACGTGCTCAATCGTATCAATAATGTTGTGTGGTTTAGTGGTGAGTAGACGATAACAGCGCCTTATATCAAGTCGGACTCGATATGTGAATGCTAGTGCAGAAGGAATATACTTCGTTGGGGCTATATACAAATAGGACCTTTATATACATATTACCCAGTTTCACCAGAGTTAAGTATTGATAAATCTCTTAAATCTTCCTGTTTAAATTCTTTACAGAAACACACTTTCTCACATTTTTCCAGTAAAGCGAGAAAAAAACATATTTTGTATGTAAGCAAAATAAGTTATTATAAGGACTATACTTTATTAACACTAAAACTAGTCTACAAAATTAGTGATTAACTATTATTTACAAAAATGGCAAAATTTGAAACAAAAATCTCACGGAGAACAGCCTCTATCAACAAGCGAAAATCAGGCGAATTTTTTATTTGAAGTAAATCTAAAGATATCTACAATACCAACGAGGAGTAAAGTCTTACAAAAAACAAAAGTTTCGTCCGTCTCTTTAAAAGAAAAAACAGTGCATAAAACTGAACAACCATCAAATCAACAAAAAAATTAAAAGATTACACAAAAATAACCAAACCCCAATTTAAAAACGATAAACATATCATAATACAATCTCACAAGAAGATTTCTCTTCTAAACGAAACCAAAAATAAAATCAAAAAAATCAACCAACAAGAACAAATGAGTCTCTCTTCTTGGTGCATAACTCCCTCTGGGCTAAATTCAAGATAGAAACGCACGTACTACATTTATTTACTGAAGTCCAAATACAGAAAGGGAAGCTTCCATTGACGGCTTCGACGCCCTTTCTGATTCAATAACAAAAGTTTTGGAGAGTTATCTGGATGGTGAAATTGTCGTTGCTGGGGTTTTAATGTCTATAACTCGGCCTGGCTTTTCCATTCGAGCCAAACAACTCCGGAGGGCCAATACGCCGAGCTCTTCGCCGCGCAAAACGACTTGACGTAATTAGTGAATGAACCGACACATATTCCGTGTGTCGAATGGCATCAACACAACATACTTGACCTTTTCTCAACTTCACACCCTGGAAAGTACGATGTTAATGTCCTTGCACCTCTTGGCAATTCCGATTTACTGTACTGTTTCAGCATCTTTTTCGTATTCCGCTGGGCAATTTTTATATACGAAAATGCGCGTTGGGATGAATTCAACGTCTTTTTCCAGCATTATAATTGCTCGCTTTCTCTATGCTTTCTCAATAATAACATTAATGCTGCGGCTGAAATGATCGAAAATATAATTTTATTTGAAATAAAGACGTTTATTCCAACTAAAATTATGTCGGGTAAACCAGCCAAAAACAGTTGGTTCAATCAGACATGCAAGAATTCTGTCAGATCTATAGAGGAGGGGTTTAGAAATTGGCGTTTTAACAAAAACGCAAATACTGAACTGCTGCGTAAACAGACAAGAACTTCGTGTGCCGGAGTGCTTAGGCGTAAAAAGTTTCTTTATGAGCAACGTCTCCGCACAAAAGTTCTTACTTCTCCCAGGGAGAGTAAGAGCTTTTGGTCGTTTGTATGAAGAGTAAAAGATAGTTCTTCATCTATCTGCACTATTGTTAATGACGGTCAGCCATTCAAAGACCCGGTTGATAAAGCTAACCTATTGGCTGAAATATTTGCAGGAAATTCTTCCTTGCCGGAAAGCAATCAACCACTCCCCGTGGTCGAAATCGTATCTAGTTCCATTACAGATATTTACTCGAACTCGTTGAGTTAAAAGGGTTCTTGCGAATATCGATGTTAGTAAGTCCCCAGACCCGGATGGTATCTCGGCACTAGCCCATCCATTACGCAACCTTTTCATCCTTGCTTATCGATCAGGAGTCTTCCCATCGTGTTAGAAGGTTGCGAACGTCCAGCCGATCCCTAAAAAGGGTGACGCCAATATTCCTGCGAATTATCGGCCCATTGCGATTGTCTCTGCGCTCTCCAAGGTAATGGAGAGCATGGTCATCCACCATCTTATGGGGTATCTGCAGTCCAACGACCTACTTAATGATCGGCAGTTTGGCTTCTGTAGAAATCGCTCTACGGGAGACCTGATGACTTTCCTATCAGAGCGTTGGAATCCGTCCACCCACCACTTTGGTGAGAGTTAGGTCGTGGCTCTGGATATCTCCAAGGCCTTAGACAGAGTCTGGTACGGTGCTCTCGTATCTATGCTGATCGCATTTGGTGTCGGTAATACTTTTGCTCGATTTATATCGCGCTTTCTTAGAGATCGCACTATAAGAGTTTTTGTAAATGGATCCTCATCCAATAAACATAGGTTGACCGCAGATGTACCACAAGGCTCTGTCCTTTCTCCATCTTTATTTCTTATTTTAATTGACGATCTTTTGGATCAGACCGTGAATCCATTCTACTCTTTCGCGGATGACAGCAACCTCTGCCATTCGTATTCATTCGACCGTAGGCCGAGTCTTCATGATATTGAGGACAAAAGGCGAATTATGGATGAGACACTTGGCCGGGATTTACAGACTTTTTCCGGATGGGGTCGAGTGAATATAGTAGATTTTAATGCTCGTAAGATACAGTGCTGTTTGTTGCCTCACAAGCGATTCATTGACCTATCAGTATCGTCATTATCTATCGATGGTATAGATATCGAACAATACGATGCTTTTGATGTTCTGAGCATGAAAATACAATGTGACGCTCGTTGGGCGAGGCGTGTATTCTTGGACTTTCTAAAGCGGTCCAAGAAATATTTCCTCCTTCTGATCTCTTCGATATCTATACAACCATCATCCGGCCAAAGATGAAATACAACTCCCATATATGGACAGGTGCTCCAAAACATCCTTGTAGCTACTTGACCGTGTTCAAAGAAGGGCGATGAAGTTGATAGGTGACAATAGGGTATTCAACTATATTGTCTCCCTGGAGCATAGTCGGAATGTGAGTTGTGTGTCACTATTCTATCGTTACTTTTATGGTGTATGTTCTTCAGACATTCGTAGTCTTATTCCTGACGTGAGGATGTTTGGCAGGGATACACGACTTTCCAGGAATTCACACATATTTGTTATCGATTGGCCGGTTGACCGCACTATACACTACAGATTATATTCGTTTGTCGGCTGCACTGTCCGTATGAGGAATCGACTTCCGGCGAGTGTGTTTCCCACCAATTACGACATCCAGAAATTCAAGTCAAATATCAACAAACATTACTCCCTCTTTCCCCCTTGAACTCCCTTACTTTCCACACATCAACGCAGTGCATCGCATGTAAACGGGATAATCCCTGAGAGTTGGTCAAAAAAAAAAGTTATTAGAAGAAAATTGGTCTCCATTTGTAAAGGCCTTCTTCGAGGAGTTGCTTGGTTTCGAAAAGAACAATCCCTTAGGAAGGGCCCATACCCCAAAGGTACGAGTATACACTTAAGCCAATAAACGATTGTGCACCTTTAAATACGTTCTGTGTCGTCTACAAAACTTTTGATCCTCGTTCTACACACCCCCTTATTTAGGAAAATGATTCCATTGGCCGAAAGGTGTAGTCTCGATTTCGTAAATGCTGGTCATTGGCAAACAAAGTGCTCAATCGTATCAATAATGTTATGTGGTTTAGTGGTGAGTAGCCGATAACAGATTTCTTTATCATCCCTATGGAAAAAATCATTATAAAGAAAAGGTATGAACTCAGTACTGATCACTAAACTATATACCTATCCTATTTAAGTAAACCTCCTCAAAAGATTAAGGCATGCCTTACAACCAAGATCATTAATTGGCAACATTTCAGACACATAATAAATAACACAATAAATCTATTGAAGAACGAAATACTTAAATACTTGACTGCGAGTCAAAAGGCAGCATGCGATAGCACGCTTCAACAACCTCAATCACGACAAAGTCTAACATACTTACCTAGTTAAATATATGGAGAACGTGACAATCAAGTCGATCAATAGAAGAAACTTTAACAATACGAGTATTACAAAAACAGTGAGTAGAAAACTTCAGAAGTTTAAACAACGCAAATTGCATTCAAACTTTTCTGATCTTAGCTACGACAGCAAAACTAATTACTCCTTATGGACATTCCCTTGACAGTCGGTTTTAGATTATTATTTTAGATTGCAATGGTAAATGGGCAAAAAGCAACATCAAAAGCAAGTGTCTTTGCCGAACATCTACAAACTATATTTTCCATCCAAAATACAATTAAAATAAACAACAGTAACTGTTTGGAAAAAATCGAATGTGTTCCATTTAGGAAAATTAGTTCCAAAGAAGTTTACAACGCAGGTAAATGTCTACCCAATAAAAAGTCCCATGGAAATGGCCTGTTATGCCAGATCTATGCTAACGCTAATATTCAATGCTGTTTGAGTCTAAAGCATATATCGTCATGTTGGAAAATAGCTGATATTGATATGATAAACAAGCCTGCGAAAAAGACCAATTACGTTAAATCGTATGGACAAATATCTTTACTTCCTGTAATTGAAATTTTTTTGAATAACTTGTTTGTATTAGACTGGAGTTCTTTATTCAAGAGAAGAAAATTATACCAGATCATCAATTTGGATTCAGAATAAAACACTAAACAGTAGAACAAGTTCAACGAATTAGGCAAGTAGTTAAAAAGGTTATGGAAAAGATTGAAGTAAGCTTTGCTGTATTCATAGATATCTCACAAGCCTTTGATGAAGTCTGTCATATTAGCCTCCTTAATAAATTACGATCCAGCAAAGTGTGCATGTTTTTTGTGCGTACACATACTCACTCATACATGCGTTGCACATTAGGGCGTACCAAACCTTTTTTAATAGTTTTTTGTTTTTATTTATTCGGTCTTTTATCATTATTATGACTTGAACAGTTTTTATTCTGGTTCGAGACCTTTTTGTTGTTTCTCTTTCAAATCGGAATTATTTTTTGGGAGAGAAAATTTCTTGACTTATATAATCAACAGCTTGATTTATATAATTTGGTCGAAGAAATTGCCACTTGTAAAACTTATTCAAAAATATGGTGGCGACATTCAAGGGACATTATATTACGTCCCAATTTCATCCCTAGTAGTGTAGTATAAGCTCCATTAAAACAGCCGGTGTTTGAATTTGCTGTATCAAATACGAAACCTTGAATTTTATCCAGCAATCCCCATTTCTCCAATGTGTCGAAAACTGCACTTGAAATTTCCCGCAGATAATGTCTTTTCCGTAGAATTTGACCTCGACTTTTTTCTTTCGGTTTGGCGTCGGTGTCATCGGTGATACAACAAACTTATCCAAGTCCGGACATATATCAAACAATTCAGAAGATTTATTCTAAATTTTTTATAATTCCAATCCCAATTTGGATACTTTGATTGATGTATCTTGAAGAATTTGTAAAACTGACTATCACTTCTTCTACACTGCGGGCAACACCATCTGATGCTATTATTCTGGCCAAAGCCATTAGCGATGTTAAATGTGATGTTAATTACAAGCAATGAGAGAGAAACTCATTACGAAACCGTTTTATTTAAATATATTATTTTTAGCTCGTTTGTTTTACTTCGGTCTGTTGCTTTTACACATTGAACAGGGATTAAATATAGATGCATGAGGTCTTGAGCCGGTTAATTCCTCTTCAATGTGTAAAAGCACTAAACCGAAATAAAACAAACGAGCTAAACATACGTACATGCACGGCACGGCACACAAGTTGACATAGTCAACTAAACTCTTTTTACAACACACACACGTTGTAAAAGAAATCTATTGATGGCTCTCGATGTGGAGTCTCTTTAGAGGTGGCAAGAGTGAGTTATATTTTCGTGGGCAATTGTGTAAAGAAAACTTGAAATGTAAGGTTTACAGCAGTAGTTCTCATTCGTTTGGGGAGAGCCTGGCCTTATAGAGTTCGGTTTTACTTTCAACAATTGCGGCAAAGCTTTCTGAAGAGGGTTGTCACGGACCCGAAATCATGATAAAAACAGTGTGCAGCCACGAAAATCAATGTCACTTTACCATTTTGTTAAAAACTTGTGTTTTAAAAATATTATTTATATGAAACGAAAAGGGTGTAATTTGTATACTACACAAGAGATTACAAAATTATATAAGGAAATGGGAAAAAAATTAAAACTCAACATTAATATCCTCAAAACAAATAAAAAAAAGCAATTGATCTTAAATTAACGCAGATGTTTTTGTTATAAAAACTCATCAAAATCAAGAATTAACAGCACAAATACAATTATATTTATTAAATCAGAGGATACGAGTAGAACTATATCACTAAACTACGTAACAAAAACTTCTAGATATTATATTATGGTGAGAGTAACATTGCAACCTATATATAATTAATTTTTTCCTGAAAGGAAAAAAGTTTGCCGTCGTACGTCTCAACATTCTATGCATTTTAGTGATCTTCTTCTTACCCAAGGGAATTTTTTGATTTCTTTGCATTCGTTAAGACGCAGGGCACACAACTTTCCTAACTTTACCTGTGAACACCGGAATATATTATAGTTTTTCTAATCGATCCCTCTACTGCCGGTTCCATGTACCGAATTGACCCGAAGCAAACACGTCAGCCGGGGGAGTCGCTTCAACAATATCTGTTTTTTGGTGGTCTTTTTTGTCGTGGGAGCAGCACTTCCCGGAATGCCTGCTCCGAATATAACTGGCCCGAGCCGGGATCGAACAAATCCCCATACCTTGCATCTGTTTGGATTGTCAGAACCGTATACACCATCGTGTTCAGTCTGTAAGGTGTAATCGTTGCATAGACTGGAGGCACTTCAGGAGCTGTTCAGGTCTGAACCACATCAGGGAGTATAGCGAAGCGGACTTTGTTGCCTCATGCTGTACCAACGAAGTTAGTAATCAGCCTCCAACTATTCCTCCAACAGCATCAACATATAGAGCATTTAACACCACAGATTGCTGTTGCCACCCCTTACAGTGCATCAATTTTGCAATTTCATAGCAATGGTCTACGCAACAAAATCAGTGATGTAATGAATTTATGAGTTGGAGAAAAATTATGGTGGCTGTGATCCCAGTACTAAGCTGAATGCCACCAGCAGCCTGCACAATTGCGACGGATACAACGTGCTACGTAAGGGTCGCAGCAGAAGTGGGGGTTGGGGAATTGTTTTCCTGTTACACCATTCTGTGCAGTGCATACCTATTCCCTGATACCCATATTTCTGTCCTTAAATAGGCCATCCGAATTTATAACCTCTGAAAGCCGTACGTATCTCAATCAAAAAAGGCTGATTGGGATGCCTTCAGAGAAGCCACCAATCGCAGCTTTAATAATATAGCTATTCCGTCGGATGTGCGGCTAGCCGAGAAAAAGTTCCGGACCATCATCAACGCAGCAGCCTCTCGCTATATTCCTGCTGGTTAAAAACCCGAAAAACGACCAAATTTCCCAAACAGAGGCAGCGGGACTCGCACACGAGTGTGATGACTTTCGTCGCTTCAACCCTACTATTCTAGAATTAGGGATCTCAACTCTGAGATCAGAAGATTGGTCTCCGAATATAAGCGGAAGAAATGTCTAGATCACTTGAAGCCGTTCAACTTCAGTTCCGCAATTGGTAAGTTGTGAACAACGGTCAAATCGCTCTCTAACCCTGGACGAAGGGATGATCGGACAGCCGTCACGTTCGGTGATAGAACGAAGAGGTGCGCGTGTTATTTTAAACGCATTTTTATTGAGCATCCAGAGAGTGATAAGGCGAAAGGGAGAGTATTGCGTCGTATCCGCGCTCTCCGAGTCGAAGAGGCACTATCACAATTTACCGTTGGCGAAGTTGTCCATGTCATCCACAGCGCAAAGTCATTAAAGGTGCTGGGTCTGGACGGAATATCAATGCTAAGTTTGAAGCACTTGGATACCCCAGGAGTTGAGTACATGACCAAAGGGCTCAATCTGTAGTTACAATCTAACAACTGCTTTACACGCCATCACCACACATATTAGTCGAGGCCTTAACAAAAACAAGCCCAACGACAGGGCGGTCCTTGTGGCTCTTGACCTCACAAAAGCCTTAAACACAGTCAATCATCTCAATGTGCTCGAGGACATTGAAGAAACGTCCCTTCCGCCCAGATTTAAACGTGGGGTCGTAAACTATATGTGTGGGCGGCAGTCATATATATAATTTAAAGAAAGAAAGTCGAAGCCCATTAGAGTTAAACAAGTAGTTCCCCAGGGTGGAGTGATATCCCCTGCTCTGTTTTACCTCTACCTCTCTAAAATTCCTGTACCACCAGATGACGTCAAAACTGTGTCGTACGCTGATAATTGAACAATTGTGTCATCAGGACCTAAATAGGGTGACATATGCGAAAAAATAAACTATTACCTCGCAGACTTAGCACGCTTTTTCACTGTACGGCGTATGAATATATGAAATATATGTCACTCAATGTGAAAGTCTTACAGTGTATGTATTGCTAGGGGAACCATCCCCGGAGATTTCAACTGATGAGAAGGTACTACCTCGGCAGACGCGCGTGGTCCTGGCTCAGCTGAGATCTGGATGATGCAGCCGCCGCAATTCTTATTGGGCACGAATTGATGCTAACGTTACTGAAATTTTTCCACCATCAGGGACCACATGACGTGCTGCACCTCTTCAATTGTCCGGCCAGGCCCACTCAGCTGACTCCCAGGCCTCTGTGGACGCATCCAGTTCAAGTGGCGCGTTTTCTGTACCTGGATATCGAAGCAGATCCCCTATAGAGGCACAGACTTCGAAATAAAATATATTGTAGTTACAACGACAACAACAATGTTTCTTTTAATTTCTTTTGTCTGTGTGCTTATCCTATTTTTTCATCCTACATATGTCAAGGAACTACAATCAATAATCACAGCATCTAGTTCTTTCGTCACATCCTTCCGCCTCAAGAAGTTGGTGAATTAAACTGCATTCCACCCCATACATGAATCACGGCAAGGCGTACAAAAAGTCTCATTCATTTCACTGTTTTATATTGAATATGGTACGAAAACTGCGGTAGAACATGTCCCATCAAAGAGCAACAAATAGTTACTATCTTAAATAATATTCAGAGAAAACGAACGCTCCATTTTTTCAAACCACCAACTACCGCTAACAAAGGCTGTTTTGATAAGTGTGGTTTTCAATTGGCCAAACTTTTTTCGGAGTTGGTCTTTTTGACAGTTGTCACTTGATTTACGCTCAGTTTAGTTGCCATTTCATAACAAATAGACTTACTCCGGAGCAACGTTTGCAAATCGTAGTGAATAGGTCAAAAAGGGATGGCCACCGATTCTGATTTTTACAAGAAAATTTTGTTCAGTGATGAAGATAACTTTTGGTTGAATGGGTACGTTAATGATTAAAATTGTCGCATTTGGAGTAATGAAAATACACAAGCCGTTACATCCTCACAAAGTCACTGTTTGGTGTGCACTATGGGCAGAGGGAATAATTGGTACATATTTCTTCAAAAATTAAGCCGACCTTGCTGAGGGCATCCTTTGTTTCCGGCGCTGCATGCTATACAGCCAACGAAACAATTAAGTTATTGAAGGAAACTTTGTGTGAGCGCATTATCTCGCGTCTTGGGGCTGTAGTATGGCCTACAATATTGTGCGATTTAATACCGCTGGACTTATTTTTATGGGTTTATGTTTAGTCGCTTGCAGCGTTACCGTTGTGCCACTAAAGTAGCAATTTTGCCCCTTTTTTTACGCATTGATACTTTTGTGCCACTTTTTTATTGTGATACTAAATGTGATACATTTTGAATTTTTGTGCCTCTTTTTATACTTTTGTGCCACTTTTTGAAAAACTACATTGATTTTTTTGTGAACGCTCTAGTCACACTACAAAGAATGACATAAAAAAGCGTCGTACGCAGCGATTATGAATTAGGTGGTTTACATCAAGGTTTATAAATACAAGGTTACGCCATCAGCAAAAATTGCCGTTAGGTGACGTAGTTGGTGACAAACATCAAAAAGAAGTGGGTTGCCAGCTCTATGTCTGCCTACTTTTAGTTAACAAAGCTAAGATTTCATGTGAAAAATGTACATATTGCAGTGAGTTGGCAACCCTACAGCTGAAATCACTTTGTCAGATTTGTGAAGAAATAAAACAACAAATCGAAACGTAAACATTAAGTGTGCAGTGGGCAAATGTATGAAAACCAACAGTAAAAAATATGTGAGTATGTGTATAAGTAACATTTTTATTGTTTGATTAGAAACATTTAGTTTGTGTTTTTAATCCATAGAAGTGTGACAAAAATAGGAGAAAAAACAAAATAGTAAAAATGAAGTGTGCAGTGGCCAAATGTTTGGAAAATAATTGCAAATTGATGGCAAAAATAGTCAATTGTCCCACTGTTATGAATACACAAATATTATCAGCTGTTAGCTCGAAATTTTTAGCCAATAGGAACAAAGTTTGCGTGACGTCATTGGTGACAAACGTCAAAAACAGAAAAGGGAAGGGGGCTGGGATGGCGTAACCTTCTATACATAAACCTTGGTTTACATGATATGCACAGCGTTTGTCAATTAGGTGCTTTAAGTGATACTCGCATCTGTCAAAGCTGTTGGCATCTTTTTGTGTCAGGTTAAGAAGAAAATCTTTTTGTGTGTGCGAAAATTAATACGCGGAATTTCTTTTGATTGCTACCACTTTTCTTGTCTGTTTTTTGTTAAAGTTGTTAATATTGCGAAACCAAGCCGGCTACGAAAAAATATATTATATTGTAGACAACCTGTTTCGCGAATGTAATCCCTTATGGATAGGTAAGTACTTTTTTTTTGATAATCATTAAATTTATGAGTTGACTTTTATATCTTATATAGGTTTATAGTGAAAACGAAAAAAAATTCGAACATGAGCCATCTACATCAAAACAGGCGGCGGTTGAAACAGGTTATGACTCCCACTTGCGGGCCAGTAGTTCGGAGTCGGCAGACAACTCTGACTCCCAATCGGGAGAAATTGCCACGGAATTGCAAAAGGCAAAAAATTTCTAGGAGCTATTCCAAGGAGTGGGAGATCCATTACAAATGGATAAGACAGGACGAGGAGACAAAACGTAGAGTTAGAAGATTGGATTCCCAGTGCAGATCTCATTCTAAAGTATAGAAAAGAAGTTACAAACAAGTAACTAAAAATAAATAAATGTGATTTAATATAATTTTTTTTAGTTAAGCACTCAAATTAATTGTTTTTTTTTTTTAAACTAATTCAGTTTTTTAGTTTAGTACATACATATATGTACGCGAATGAATTGTTTTTGTTAACGAAAACTAAAAAATTTGATTTAATTTAGTTATTTTAGTTGAGTATAGACTTATGTACTTAAATGAATTGTTTTGTTTCCTTTTTATATTGTTTTTTTTTAAAAAAAAATAAAAAAATGTGCCACTTTATGTGCCACTTTTTCAAAATAAATGTGCCACTTTTTTTTAAAAAATCCCCTTTTTGTGATACCTTTTGAAATTTTCCAACGGTAACACTGGTCGCTTGCCTACGCACAAAAGACCGACACGATTGACGCCTTGAACGAGAATATTCGACGCGTTATCGCTGACATACGGCCCAAATGCTGCAAAAAGTGGTCGAATTCTTAAGCATTGAACAAGGATTAAAGCGGCTCAAGACCTCTTGCTTCTGTATTTAAATAGAAGACAAGTTTTTAACAAAATGGCAAAGTGACATTGATTTTCGTGGCTGCACAATACTTTTATAATAATTTCGGGTCCGTGACAACCCTCTTCAGAAAGCCTTGCTGCAATTGTTGAGAGTAAAACCGAACTCTATAAGGCCAGGCGCTCCCCAAACGAATGAGAACTACTGTTTTAAACCTTACTTTTCAAGCTTTCTTCACACAATTGCCAACGAAAATATAACTCACTCTTGCCACCTCTAAAGAGACTCCACATCGAGAGCCATCAATAGATGTCTTTTACAACAAGTTTTTTAAAAGCCCCAGTACAAAGGTAATAAAATTTGGTTAACTATATGACGATATACTGTAGACCATTTAGTCCCTATACTAATGGTTTTAGGCCCAAAAACGGCTTTCGGAATAAATGGACAAATCTATACAATTTTCTGAGCCAAAAATAAAAAAAATATTTTCGTTATTTGGCTAAATGTGGGTGACGTTCACATGGGGCGAAAAGTTGGACCATTTAAGCATGATCATATGGGTACCAAAAACAATGAAATTTCCATACAAATTCGAATATCACATTAGTATTAAAACTGGGAAATTTAGAGCACGTCCAAAAAATCTATTTTAATTGTTTTTTATAAACATCCAGAAATGCAGGGTATAATATAGTCGGCCACCGCCGACTTCCGTTTTTTTACTAATTTAGTTTTTTATATGCCAAAAAATTTTGTAGATCAAATATTGAATAATGCTGGAATCTCCTAATGATGGTCGCGTTCAAGATGAATGATTCTTTTTTTAAATCCACATAATTTTAGTGAGCGGGAGCGCTGATCTGTTAAGCTTACAAGAGTTGACGGAAAGTGAAAATTTTGGTTTCTTAATATTTGGTGATTTCCCACTACTTCTGGTAGCATTCATGGCGGGGAGATTAAAAGAAACGCCTCCAATGTCGGATGAGCGTCTCTTCAAATTGCATTTTTTATTGAATCTTTTATTAGAAATTGAAATAACAATAAGTATACTTTCATATCTTATGCTAGGTTTTAATAACTAAAGGTAATTGACAGTAATAAAACCAAAAGATATTTATAGTTCCAATCATATTTTAACATTATATCTCTTTTAATGAATTCTAAGAGGTTTAACACTGGTATTTCGAGGAATATTAGCAATATTTATGGGAATTGGCGGGCAACCTTCTGAGTCCATCACTTGCCGCTAACAGATGTGTTTCTGTCATTGCTCATTCATAGTCAAAGGGTGAATAATTACTTTAAATTTGTTTACAACAAAAACTATCAAAAAACATAAAACAACAACATTAAACGTGTACGTGCACTAAATGTTAAGAACGAGCAAGTCGTCACTATCAACAATAAAACAGCAAAATCTAATAATAGTGAACACTCCAACAACTATTTTTATCCGCTACAAACTATCAAAGATGACATTAAGGAAGTTGATAAATTATCGACACCGCTAAAAGTTTAAACTCCACAAATTACTGTGTTAAAATGTAAAGCAATCAGATTGCAAGATCGTTGTAATCAAACAAATGGACAAATTATGTTATCCGAAAAATATCAATTGGCGTGAAACCTTTTTTTTAAACCCAACAATGATATAGTTACAATCTACAACGCTCTTTAAGATAAGTACGATTTTTTTCCTATGCTACTTATATAAAAAAAAAACAAAAAACCATTTAAGGTTCTGTAATTTGTGTTGGACAAGCGCGTTCTTTTATTAAAGACAGTCTATCCCGAAGACAGTCGATCTCAATGAAAGAACTTAGACTAAACCAAAAGCAGTAAGTCGAAAATACCCAGTGATATAACTGACAGATGTCTCTAGTCGCTGCAACGTAAACATTTTTTGTGCGAGTAGTGCTGGTCCATACAAAACATACGATTGTAAGGAGACTATTATCAAAAATGCAAATTGTAGTGAAGCACGCAAAGCAAACAGAACTATTTACAAATGCGTGAACAGATACGAACGACATCTCGCCGATCTGGACTCTGAACTTCCATCTGCGAGCGAAGCTTTCTAAACAATCTGAATCAAACCAGACCTCCTACATCTTTGTGGTAGCCGCTAAGTTTTACACAAATAAATCCAGATTAAAACAATAGCTCCAATAATTGCTTTCGCCTGAAGAAATCAAAAATGTGACTTTGGAACTAAGTACAAACCTAAGTCGAAATTAGCCAGATAAGTTTGAGTTAATCACAAGTTTAACCTGTAACTTTTTATCGTAAATGACTTCCGATATTTAAATAATCAAACATATTTGTAATGCTAGAGGCATTAAAAACAAGAGTTTAGAATTGTTTGAGTTTCTTATTGAAGGTAAAATACATATTTGTATAGTTTTTACATTTTATCGTATATAGGAATGACCGAAAACTCATTCGAACTCATTACAAACCTCCCGATCTTAAACACTAACTTATTTGAAATTATTGCTGTTAAAATTTTCACTTCTACTGACTGTGTAGACATCTATTCAAATCGTATCAATTATTTTCATTGGATATAATTAATAATTATTAAACTTGTCACAGGTGATAAATTCATTCTTAGTGGCAATTTTAATTGTAGGCATTCATACTGGGGTTGCTTACACTCTAAATGTTATTCCAGAACATGACTCCTTCAATTTCATTATCCCAAGTGACCACTCCTATGTCCCTTCAAAAGAAACAGACAGAGTACGACTCTTGATCTATTTCTTATGAATATGACTGATAGAATCTCTTCATCTGAAGAAGTGAATGATTTCAGCTCGGATCATTTGCCACTACAAGCTATGCTGTATAGTAATCATCACTTTTTTCTTTAAAATATTGACATAATGTTAACCACTTTCCCAACGGTTTTGAATGATGCAGTAAGCGACGTGTTCCAATAAGACGGCAATCTAGAGCGAGAACCTCGTTTCCAGTGAACATCAAATATTTAATTTGACTTAGAAATAACCATAGCCGAATATGGAAAAGACATAGGAACATAATGCACTTTAATCAGGAGAAAGCTCGCAATATTACAATTAGTAATGATTGAGAAGTTTAGGAATTCATCCTGGAATCAAATGCTTTCCAAAAAAGATAAACGGGTATCTTCATCCTGGAATTTATTTAAAATGTTAAGAAATAAAGTCTAACCGAATTCCCGTTCTGAAGCATGACGATACACGTTTTCCCAGCAATTCTAAAAAATGAGAGTTATTGCCTCATAAGCTCGTCGGGCCGTTTCAAAATAAATATGTCGAAAATATTGCATACTATCAAATCATTGAAGAAAAGAAAATCTCCAGGAATTGACGGCATCAACAACAGATATTTCAAGGCTCTACCTAAAAAAGGTGTTAAATTCTTGACAATACTCGTAAATTCTTGCTTGTGGTTTAGTAACTTTCCTCAGGAATTCAAGAAAGCGGAAGTCATTCCTATAAGTGCGAGGGTTGCTATTTATATTTCGGGTCCGGCAATAAAAACACAATAATTTATCATTGGAAATGGTTTTATTGTTTTTCAAAATATTCTCCTTTAAGATCACAACACTTTTGCATGCGCACAAACCAATTTTCGAAGCACTTTTTCCACTCCGATTGAGACACCTCCAAAACATGATTTTTGAACGCTTCAACAGCTGCTTCGGGCGATGAAAAACGTTGACCACGCATTTTTTTCTAAATGCTAGGGAATATTGGATGCCAAATCAGGGCTGTACGGTGGATGGCCCATCAATTCGACATCTTGAGTAGATAGCTCGCGTTGTCGTGATGCAAAATGATCCGTCTTCTCTTATTAGCTTTCCCTATTTCTTCAAACACTGTTGGCAAACAAAGGTTGTATACCATCCCGAATTGACCGTCCTACATTCCACTAAAGGCACTGTGGCATCATGGCCGGTTATACAGAATAAAAACGCAATCATTTGCTTCGATGTATATACTTCTTCCACATACAACTTTTGTTGGATTTGGTTCGTCTTGAATGACCCATACGGTCGATTGTTGTTTCGGGTTCATATGATTCGTCACCTGTGGCTTTATTATACACTGCCTTTGAGCTACCACAGTTATACCTTTTCACCATCTCTTTGCACCAATCCATACGAGCCTTTTTTGAGCATTCGTCAAATTATGTGGGACCCAACGAGAACCAATTTTTTTCACGACCAAAAAAACATGCAATATTTTATTGATGCTTGTCATACTAATGCTTAAGACCCTTTTTTCGGAGTTGATTTTTTCCCAGTTGTCACTTGAGTTACGCTCAGTTAAGTTTGCCATTTCATAACAAATAGACTTACTCCGGAACTGTAGGGTCGCTCGTAGCCTTTGTAAAATTATTTTTCTAATTATCTAAAATAAAAATGTATTCTAGAAGCTTTCTGAAGTTTTAACTAAGGGTCTGCAGTTTAATGCGAGGAAACGCTATCGCCCGATGGACATGCATTGTGCAGGAGCACGTATATAGGATTTGTTGGTCAGCACAGTATTCCACTTCGGTCGATAATGCAGTACTCTGTTTAGTTTACAGTTTTTCTACTTATTATGTGGGTGGTAATATGTGGTAGTGTGAGAAATATTTAAACTTCTACAAAATGTGATCGAAACTTCGTCAAACTAACGTAACCATTCCATGTAAACTTACTTTATAAATAGCCCTGATTTCGTTGGGAAAGTCTGTCAATTTCTGTATTTGTCTTGGCGCTGCAAATTGATAGTTACACTCTCGCAACGACATCGAGTTTTTTGTATATTGGCATACGGAGTAAGTTCCATAAAGCAATTTGTATAAATATTTGCTTTAATTTATAAATTATTTGCGAATCAATGAAGTAGATTTATACTTGGAAATCATTGAAAAAAAGAAACGGAATGCAGGAAAAACTTCGGAAAAAATAATTAATATTATTATTTCATAATTTGATGGTTTTTCGTTAAATTTTAGCCAAATAGAAAGGTAACTAATTGAACCACAAATCTAGCAAACAGAAACACTCCAATAATTTATTTTTTTTCTGTATACAGCATATCACTACTCTTATCAAGAACCAGCATTAGTGACTCCACCGGCATTCTACATGGGCACGGGCAACCCTCATGGATAAACCCGCAACATTTTCTGTTTTCTCTCTTCATAACATTGGATCCATCACAGAAACCATCGTCAAAGTACCCATCAAAGTAAAAGTGATTAAAATAGCTAAAAAAAATTAATGTAAAGTGGTGAGTTTTGGGTTTAAAATCGGATGACGAGTAGTTGTCATCGACGATTAACGATGAAAACAACAAGAAAGTTAGTGCTACAAAGCGGAAATCCCTTGAAGGGTCTTTCATTGTTGGAGCCGTAAAAATGTAAGTGAGTTTTTACATTTTTAGTGTAGCTTACTTCAGCTTCACCACCACCCATCAATTTTATTTGTGCAAACTATCTTATTATTTGTTAATAGCAGTTCTACAAAAATGGGAGAATTTTAGGAAATTGAAGTGTGGCTTGACTGTGAATATTGAATGCAATCAGTATCAATACAATTTGCGAACTCTTCATGAGTTTTTCCAGCTCTCCAATCCGTGGTGAATAAGCACAGCTCGCTAAGTAAGCTTTAAGCAACTCTAACGTTCGTGGTTCAACTCCTGCCTTAGCCCATTGAGCATATTTTTTATTACGTTTTATTTCTCAGTTATAATTTTTTTAAAATACTTAGTTTATTTTGCTTGCATTCTATATTCCACTACGTCGAAACGATTATTATTTCTTTTTTTTGTGGATATCGTTCTAATAATTATTGCCAAGGATCAGTGATCAAATCTCAGATTACGTATAATCCTATCGTTTTTTTCGGTCGTTTCAAATATTTTAATTCTTTTTGATATCAGCACTGATATGCAATAAGCCTCATTGCGTACAGAAAGAAATGCTTTCAATAATTAAAAGAATATAATTTAACCTAAATAAGATTACAATTTTTTTATTTACTTTGGACAGCCCAGATTACACCCCTGTTTACTTCAATTGTTTTTTTATTTTTGCTATCATTTTTTTTAAATGATTTTGATGAGTTTTTTTCCAATTCGCATTTTAATTATTTCCTTCGACTCCTGAACAAGTTCTATTTCATTTAAACAAAAAATTTTGCATGCTTATTAATTATCCTGTGATATCCAAACTGGATATATTTTATTTCAGCTTGTTTTTTCTCCCTTTTTCGTCGATACCTACAATTTTTGCTTAAGTTTTGACAAAATCTGTCAATCGTAAGTTTTTCCTTCTTCTTCAATTAATTTTCTTTAGTTTTCAATATAAACTTGTTTTTTGTTTAAATGATAAGTCATTTAATGTTTCTGTTAAATTTAGGTTGAATTACTTATGTTAGTTAACTGTCGAATAAATATTCGCAATATTAATATTTTAATTCTTGTTTAATAAACATAATGAAGTCCTAAATGTAAAATTTTTGATTTCCTAAAGGTCCAGTGAGTAGGTGAACTTTAAGGGGCCATGAAAACATATTCAGCTTTTTTTTCACTCATGGTCATAGTTGGGAGGGGAACGTTTGGTGTCAACATCCATGCACCTGATTTCTGTCAAGAAGTTCTTGTTTTCTATTTTCTTTTGGTCGGTTCATGTTATCTATGTCTCTTTTGTGTCCTATGTCCTTCTATCCTTAAAATGCACGCAACCATTTAAATAGTTATCTACTGTAGACATTTGATGAGTAACTGAGCCCAAGAAACCCCCATATGCCGATTTGACGGAAGCTAGGAACTAGATGTGTGCTGCTACGAACTTGCTCAAACAAATCATGCCTCAATTAAGACTGTTCTTTAAGAGTTGTATGTTACAGAATAAATATTTTTGGCGCCCAACGTGGGGCCCTCACATTTTAAATTATCCGATCACTTTTTCATCTTTGGATTTTATTCAAAATTTTTTTGTGGATCCCAAAATTTATTTACTACTTTTTGTGTGACTTCCTTTTTTTCTTTGCTTCTTCTGTTTTTCTTGTCGACTGCTACGTATGAGTAATGTGGTGTGTTGGAAGATGACATATTCATCATACTCCTTGTTGTTAGATATTTGGTATTTTAAGTGTTATCATTGCTTCTACTTGTGATTACTGAAGTTGCTGCTACTGGATATAAAATGCTGTTATCAGACCGTTTTCATATGTAGTGGTAATACTCGTACCCAATTGGTTTTGTTTAGGTTCGGCGGACATGACTTTTTTTTGGATATACTTCGAATAAGTACCGCTTAAACTGCACTTCTGTGTCTCTTAAATTTTCTGCTGTCTTCTCTTTATTTAGTTTGATTTTCTCCTTAAACGATCTAGGACATTGACATTTAATTTTAACCCTTGCTCATCTGTTGTTTTGGATATCTAGATCTGATTATTTTTGATTCATTCTAGCATTTCCCGATTTCAATTGAAATATATTTGTTCCAAAACACATAATTTGTGTTTATTACCCAGTTATTAGTTTTGTTGTCTCAATATTTGAATTTTGTTCTATATTTTGGTTCGCTTCGTTGAAATTTATTGGGCCAAGATAGAGATATCTTTTACTTTGAAATTTCCGGTTGATATTCTGAGGTTTTTGCAATGTCTTTACGACGAAGCATGGGTGATTTGGCAGCTGTTGGCACGGCACCAAATTGTGGCATTTGTAATGCATACATCCTGTTTGACAAAACATTGTTAAACAAATCAAAAATATCCCACTTGTGCTGAAGCTTTGAATTCCATAAGTGTTTCAACTGCAGCTTATGCAGGTAGACCCATTTCGCCAATGACCACTTGATCTCAAACTCATCGAGCTTTAGAATTCGACTCGAGTCGTTCTGGTTTACAGGCAGGGGCTCCTGCCAACTCTTCACTAATTCATAATCAAAATGAAGGAAATGCTTGGAATTCTGGCTCTGCTCCAGCCCCCCAAGCTACTGCTAATAGATCAGGACCAATTAAGAGGCGTTGAAGCTGCTGCTGTTAGTGCACAACAGACCGTGATGATGAGAAACTTTAGTAAGCAATTATCAAAAATGATTGAAACTAGTATACAGGCAGGGTTAAGTCTCTTAAACGTAGCGCCTCTGAATCCTATTTCTCAAAATCCAGGAGATCGTGGATCACATACACCTCAGCCTTCGGCTTTTGAGGTTCATCTTAGGCCACAACTCTTCCCCATTAGTTCGTCCGGACAAAATTGGACACATAGCCCACAACTGGAGAGTTACAATTTCTGGCAATCGGAACGGGATATCTATTGAAATTTGTTTGTATAGAGTAGGGGCATTGACCAAAGAGAGGCTGAATGGTAATTTCGACTTGTTATATCAACACATATCAGCTCTTTTCGACTCACAAGCCAATGAATGGTATTGGATATACCATAAGTCGGTTTCTAAGATTCGTTGGCCTAGATAATGTGCTGCTTTGAGGCAGCGATACAAAGATTCTCGAACCGATGTGGACTTGCGAGAGTTAATAAGAGATAGGAAACTAAAGGCAAATAAAAGTTTCGACTCGTTCTATTAAGCTATCGTGGATATTTTCGATAGATTATCTTAGCCTTTAGATGACAAATATTAAAAGAGATCCTCAGGCGTAAACTTTTACCGAATATTCAGCACGAGATACTAAATAATCCCATTTATTCAGTTTCCCAATTATTGAGTTTACGGGATATCTGTCGTCGGAGGGAATTTTTTGTTCAGGATATTAGTAAATGGCATCCTTCTTCAAAAACCCATCAACAGCCTAAGCAAATTTACGAGCTTATAAATGATTGTGACGAATCTTCTGGAGGTGAAGAAATTTCCGCAATTTCATTAACTTGTTGGAACTGTCAAAAAAATTGACACATGTATCATGATTGCTTGGTAGAGCGAAGTGTTTTTTTGCTTTGGATGTGGTTCTCTAATTCAAAAAACGTGAAATCGAGTGCACTGAAAAGTGTACACAAACCGACAAAATCCTTCGGCAAGAACGCCGATTATTTCATGATGCAATCCCACGACAGTCTGTTCTATGCACCGGATTGACCCGAGGCAGCAATTCTTCGGCCAAGGGCTGTCACCTCGGCACTGTGTGTGCCGCTACAACAACAACATTAATTCATGATGATCATTCTAGAATTTCAAACTAACCACAAGATTTTACTTTCAAAGAACGACATACATTCAGTACACCTGTTACCATTTTGAAAGCTATACCTAAATCCCATGGCCTTGATAAGACAGAACACAATATTTCGACTGACCGCAATGATGATATAGTTAACATTGAACAAACGGATGGTTCAATACTTCCGATAATGAACTCAAAAACTGTAAAGAAAATTCACCCACCAACGTATTTCAAGTCATTTCATGTGCACTTAGCAGAATACGAGGCTAAGAGAGCTGAAATATTTAATTAAACATTACCTTCACTTAAAAATATAAGATCAAATGAACGTATGAGGAATTTTTGAAAAAATGTCATTAATACTCGCCGTGATCTTTTGAGCACCGTGTACGATAAGCCTAATGACATACGGCCGTACGCGGCAGTGGTTCTGTTTGTAAAAACAGTGAGTGGTTTGTTGGAAATGGGGGCGTCCGCTAGCTGCCTATGTTCAGAAGCTGTTAGGTAGTTTCTAGATTCCAATATTAGGTTTAAGAAGAATAAATCGTATATAAAAACAGCGGATGGCAAAAACCAATGTGTTCTCGACACTGTACAGACAAATATAACTTGTAGGGGAATAACGAAGAAAATTATTTTGTATATAGTGCCTCATCTGTCTCAGAATCTATATCTTGGCGTGGACTTTTGGAAGTCATTCAATTTATTACGAGTCCCAAAAAGTTTTTGAGGAATTGAAGTCCATAATGACAACCGCACAAGTGCTGCATAGTCCCAATTTTACACAGCTATTTACCTACATTGTGATGCTAGCAGTATTGGGATAGGAAGCGTCTTGGTCCAGAAAACTGCGGACGGCAACGAGTTTCCGATAGCATTTATGTCGAAGAAACTCAATCAAGCCCAACGCAAATACCTAGTCACCAAAGAAGAATGTTTAGTAGCAGTGCTAAACATTAAGAAATTTAGAGCTTATGTGGACGGGCATGAGTTCACAGTCATGCATCTTTGAAGTGGCTCATGTCCCAAACGGATCTCAATTCGCAATTGACTTTGAAACTTCAAGGTTTCCAATTTAAGATTGAGCATAGGAAAGGTATTCCGAATGTTGTTCCTGATGCGCTTTCTCGTACTTAAACTGGGGATTTGTCCGATCTTCATAGTATTGAATTATCTGCTTTAGACAGGACTGGAATTTTCGTGGATTTACAATCCGAACATTTTAAAATGGACCATACAATGATTTGCTAGACAATGTCAAAAAGTCTTTGGATAAAACTCCATGGTTAAAAATTATAGATGGTTATTTGTACAGACGGGCAGAACATTGTACTGGACACCAGTTGCGAGATGACTTTGCGTGAAAACTTTGGATTCCCAAAGAGATGGTCAGAGAGGTTATAGAAAAGGCACATGATAGTCCCCTTTCATCACACGGAGGCATCAATAAAACCTTAGAAATGATACGGCGGTTTAACTTTTGGCCTAATCTTGTAAACGTTGTTAAAACTACAAAACGAGTGCGACATTTGTTAAAGCACCAAACATCCCAAAATTATGGTGCCCCAAGCAAATGCGTCTGAACGGGTCAAACGTTCAGAACTATCTGCAAATCGGGCATACATAACACACGTCCAAACTGATTGGGACGAGTACCTCAGCAGTATTAGTTGTTCATTGCGTTCATCGGTACTTGCTTCCATAGGTACATCGCCTTATTACCTAACCTTTAAACAACATATAGTTACGAATGGCCATACTAATTCATTACTACGTAGACTGGGAATGTTGGAAGATAAATCGGTTCGATTCGGTAAGGAGGATACCTTAACGACAATAAGGGGTAGAGCTGCTAAGAACATATCGATTGTGTGGGTGGTAATATGTGGTAGTGTGAGAATTATTTAAACTTCTCCAAAATTTGATCGAAACTTCGTCAAACTAACGTAACCATTCCATGTAAGCTTACTTTATAAATAGCCCTGGTTTCGTTGGAAAAGTCTTTCAATTTCTGTATTTGTCTTGGCGCTGCAGATTGATAGTTACACTCTCCCAACGACATCGAGTTTTTGTATATTGGCATACCAAGTAGTTTCATAAAGCAATCTGTATATCTATTTGCTTTAATTTATAAATTATATGCCAATCAATGAAATAGATTTATATCTGGTAATCAGTGAAAAAAAGAAACGGAATACAGGAAAAACTTCGGAAATAATAATTATTATTTTTATTTCATAACTTGAAGCTTTTTCTTAAAATTTTAGCCAAATAGAAAGGTAACTAATTGAACCACAAACCTACCACACAGAAAGACTCCAATCATTTATTTTTTTTTTGTATACAGCATTTCACTATTCTTATCAAGAACCAGCATTAGTGAATCCACCGGCATTCTACATGGGCACGGGCAACCCTCATGAATAAACCCTCAATATTTTCCGTTTTCTCTCTTCATAACATTGGATCAATCACAGAAACCATCGTCAAAGTACCCATGAAAGTGATAGTGATTAAAATAGCTAAAAAATCTTCAATTTAACCTTATTTTAGCTTTCTTTGAAGCTAAAGTCTAAATATTAAAACTTTCGGGAAGAAAAAGGAACGAATCGTTTTCATTTTGAATAATCTAAAATAAAAAAAATTCTTAAAACCATTATAAGGGATAAAAACGTTTGTTTAAACAATTATTGACCTAGATGAAGTTCGCAAGTTTATAAGTTATTTATTAAAACGTATCTTTTTCTAAATATTCAACGGTGTAAATGTACAAATATCGATAAAATCAAAAGAAAAGAACATTAAATTCAAAATTAATATAAAGTGGTTAGTTTTGGGTTTAAAATCGGTTGACGAGTAGTTAATTTTTATTTTAATTATCGTGTTTGTTCTGCCTTTTAATCGACGACTAACTCGAAAACAATAAGAAAGTAAGTGCTACAAAGCGTTGGAGCCGTAAAAATGTAAGTGAATTTTTAATTTTTTAGTGTAGTGTACTTCAGCTTTACCACCATCAATTAATATTATTTGTGCAAGCTATCTTACTATTTATTAACAGTAGTTCTAAAAAATGGAAGAGTTTTTGAAAATTGATGCATGGCTTGAAGGTGAATATTGAATGCAATCAATATCAATAAAATTTGCGAAATCTTCACGAGTTTTATCAGCTCTTCAATCCGTGGTGAATTAGCAGAACACTCTACGTGAGCTTTAAGAAACTCTAACGTTTGTGCTTCAACTCCTGCCTCAGCTCATTGAGCATATTTTTTTATTACGTTTTATTTATCAGTTAAATTTTTTTTAAAATACTTAGTTTATTTTGCTTGCATTCTATATCCTACTACGTCGAAACGATTATTATTTGGTTTTTTTTTCGTGGATATCGTCCTTATTATAATTTTTGCCAAGGATCAGTGATCAAATCCCAGATTACGCGTAATCTTATCGTTGTTTTCGGTCGTTTCAAATATTTTAATTTCGATTTAAACTCTTTTTGATATCAGCACTGATATGCAATCAGCTTCATTGCATACAGAAAGAAATGCTTTCAATAAAGAATATAATTTAACCTAAATAAGATTACAATTTTTTTTATTTACTTTGGATAACCCAGATTACACCCCTGTTAATTTCACTTGGGTTTTTTCATTTGTGCTATATTTTTTTTTAAATTATTTTGATGAGTTTTTTTTCAATTCACGTTTTAGCTATTTCCTTTGACTCCTAACCAAATTCTATTTTTTTTAAACAAAAAAATATAATAACCCTGTGATATCCGAACTGGATATATTTTATTTCAGCTTGTTTGTTTTCTCTCTTTTTCGTCGATATCTACATTTTTTGCTTTAGTTTTGACAAAATCTGTCAATCGTCAGTTTTTCATTGTTCTTCAATTAATTTTCTTTAGTTTTTAACATAAACTTGGTTGTTTGTTTAAATGATAAGTCATTTAATGTTTCTTTTAGATTTTGGTTGAATTACTTATGTTAGTTAATTGTCGACTAAACATTCGCAATATTAATAATTTAATTCTTGTTTAATAAACATAATGAAGTCCTAAATGCTAACAGTCCAGTGAGTAGGTGAACTTTAAGGGGCCATGAAAACATATGCAGTTTTCTTTCACTCATGGTTGGGAGGGGAACGATTGGTGTCAACATCCATACACCTAAGAGTCAAGAAGTTCTTGTTTCTATTTTCTTTTGGTTTGTTCATGTTATCTATATCTCTTTTGTGTCATATGTCCTTCTATCCTTAAAATCCTGCACGCTTCTGCTTGTGATTACTGGAGTTGCTGCTACTGGATATAAAATGCTAGAATCAGACCGTTTTATATGCAATGGCCCGTGTTTAGGTTTGTTTGTTTAGGTTCGGCGGAAATGACTTTTTTTTTGATATACTTTGAATAAGTACCGCTTAAACTGCACTTATGTTTCTCTTAAATTTTCTGCTGTCTTTTCTTAACTTTTGTTTGATTTTCTCCGTAACCGATCTGGATCTGAATATTTTTGCTTCATTCTAGCGTTTTCCGATTTTGATTGAAACATATTTGTTCCAAAACACTTAATTTGTGTTTATTACCTACTTATTAGTTTTGTTGTCTCAATATTTGCATTTTTTTCTATACTTTGGTTCGCTTCGTTTAAATTTATTTGGGCCAAGATAGAGATTTCTTTTACTTTGAAATTTCCGGTTGATTTTCTGAGATTTTTGCAATGTCTTTACGGCGAAGCATGGGTGATTTGGCAGCTGCTGGCACGGCACCAAATTGTTGCATTTGTAATCACGAAATTGGTAGTAGTAATTGTGCATACATCCTGTTTGACAAAACATTGTAAAACAAATCAAAAATGTCTCACTTGTGGTGAAGCTTTGAATTCCATAAGTGTTTCAACTGCAGCTTATGCAGGTAGACCCATTTCGCCAATGACCACACGATCTCAAACTCATCGAACTTCAGAATTCGACTTGAGTCGTTCTGGTTTACAGGCAGGGGCTCCTGCTTACTCTTCACCAATTCATAATCAAAATGAAATGAATCAGAAAATGCTCAGAATTCTGGTTATGCTCCAGCCCCTCAAGCTACTGGCAACAACATTTTTGTTTAAAGCTGCAGTCAATAAATGTCCGGTACGTCGTTTGAAAGCCCCAAGTCCCAAGTCTTTTTTAATGATTCGACTCATGGACTCTTGCGTGATATTCATGCTTTATGCACCGGTAGACGAACATGCGGCTAATCCCTAGTGACCGGAGTTTTTTTCATTTCACACTTGAAAAGCGCTATTACAGCGATACGGTTCTCATTATCTGACCACTCCAAGATGAAAGTTGAAACAATTTTAAAATCCCGTTACAGACTAACGCTTTTGAGGTTAGCTTTCAAAACCCATATGACATTAACGGGGTATGTTCAGTTCTACTATTGAAATGGGTGTGTTCAATGTTGTAACAGTATTTATGTCCTTACTACGTATATCTCTTTTGTGTCTTATGTCCTTCTATCCTTGAAATCCTGCACGCAAACATTTAAATAGTTATCTACTGTAGACATTTGACGAATAGCTGAGCATTGAAGGCCCAAAAAACCCCCATATGCCGACGATACAGAAGCCGAAAACTAGATGCGTGCTGCTACGAACTTGCAAGCAAATCATACCTCAATTAAGGCCGTTCTTTAAGAGTTGTATGTTACAGAACAACGTTTGAAAATCGTAGTGCAGCCCACATGTGGTCTTTGGACTCAAGAAGGTAGTTTCCGAATTTTTGCAAAAACAAAATGGACGTGTGAGGAAATCCTTAGTCTGTACCATGGACTGATAACCTGATAAAGTAAACTAAATTGGTGCCGGAAATAGTTTCTTATGCAAAATCCGTCGAAATAATATACCGGCTTACGTTGTTAACCAAGATATAATTGATACCTTAAACATTATTTAAGCTTTGACTTTTAAGCTTTGGGTTGATAACGTAGTCCATGTTTCTATTCTAAAAATAAGTCTATTAACTTGCAATATGGTTCTAACAAAAAGTATAGCAAATTTTAAAATAGTTTTCACGGCCCAGGAAATTTTTACCAGCTTTTGCAGGAAACGAAAAAGACTGAAAAAAAAACTCTTTACATATTGCATCCAATGTTGATAAAATTAGTCAGAAGTAAATTTTTTTGACCAAGGACGAACTTCATTGAAGTTAAAAAAATCGGTTCATATTTGGATATAGCTCCCACACATACGTTAATTTGATTTTTATATTTTTAGCTCTAGAAGCTACATCTTTGACCCAATCTTGATGAAATTTAGCACGAGTAAATTTTTTGGACCTCTAAAGGACGTTATTAAAATTTAAGAAAATCAGTTCAGATTTAGATGTAGCTCCAACACATATATTCATCCGATTTTATGTTTTTAGCTCTAGAAGCCACATATGACACCCAATCTTAATGAAATTTAGCACAAGTTAATATTTTTAGACCAAAGAAGAACTGAAATTGAAGAAAATCTGTTCAGATTTAGAAGGAGCCTATTGAAATTGAAAAGAAACCGGCTAAGATTTAGATATACTTTAGTTCCCCCACACATATGTTCATCCAATATCTATGTTTTCAGCTCTAAAAGCCACGTTTTGCTTTCAATAATAATTGGAGTTATCAATCTAGGTTTTATTAAAGCCCCAGTAAAAAGTCCGCCCGATCTGATTTCAATTAAATTTGGTAAACTATATGACAACGTTCTTCCGACCATTTAGGCCCATTTGTTTTATATAGACCCTACACAAATGACTCAGAGCCCAAAAAACGGCTTTCGAAATAAATGGACATATAAGTATATATGTATACAATTTGCTAAGCCAAAAAAAGCTAAATCTGGGTGACGGCCGAAAAGTTGGAACAAATGAGCATGAAAATGTGGGTACCAGTTAACAATAAAATGTCCATACAAACTAAAATATGACATTAGTATTAAAACTGGATAAATTTAGAGCACGTCCAAAAATCTATTTTAATTGGTTTTTATAAAAATCCAGAAATGCAGGGTCTAATATAGTCGGCCACCACCGACTTTAGTTTTGTTGCTAGTTTAGCATTTTGGAAGTGCGTCTATATGCCAATTTTTGTAGAGCAACTGTTGAACAATGCTTGAATCTCCTAAAGATGGTCTCGTTTCCGAGATGTATGATTCTTTTTAAATTCACATCATTTTAGTGAGCGGGAGCACTGATCTTTTTAGCTAACAAGAAGAACAACTTTGGTTCCATTTGGTGATTTTCCACTATTTCTGGAAGCATCCATGACCGGGAGATTAAAAATCCGCTTTCAATGTCGGCTGAGCGTCTGTTATTCTTCTAATTGCATTTTTTATTGGATCTTTTATTAGAAATTTAAATTACAATAGGCATACAAATATTATGCTAGGTTTTAATAACTAAAGGTTATTGAAGTAAAAAACCAAAAAGTATTTATAGTTAGAATTCCAATCATATTTTAACATTTTATCTCTTCTTATTGTTCGTTCGATATTCATTAAATCTACAGTGGATCATCTAATAGCCGTCGGTGGCTTTGTTATCTTCGTTGTTAGTAGCAATATAAAGATTCTTGTAGATGTTAGCGTTCCAAATGAACTAAAGTGCAACGGTTATCTGTCGTAGAACATTGGACTTACGGCTACGTAATTTACATACTATTTACATTTGATGATCAGCAGAACCCCAAATCTGGATGCTACATGTCCATATGGGTTTTTATCAAAGTCTTAAAAACGAGAATTGTCTATGGGTATGACAGACCGAGGGCCGATCAGCCATTAGAGTAAATGGCACGACCTTGTGAGACGGCCGTTCAAATGAATTCCAAGAGGTTTAACACTGGTATATCGAGTCATATTAGCACTGTTTATGGTAATTGGCGGGCATCCTTCTGAGCTCATCACTTGCCGCTAACAGATGTGTTTCTGTCATTGCTAATTCATAGTCAAAGTGCGAATCATTGCTTTTCATTTGTTTACAACAAAACCTAACAAAACACATAAAACAACAACATTAAACGTGCATGTGCACAAAATGATGGGAACAAGCAAGTCGTCACTGTGAACAATAAAACAGCAAAACCAAATAAAAGTGCAGCAAATAGTGCACACTCTAACAACTATTTTTGTCCGCTACAAACTATTGAAGATGACATTAAGGAAGTTGAAGTAATATCGACACCGGAAAAAGTACACACTCCACCAATTACTGTTTTAAAATGTAAAGCAATCAGATTGTATGATCATTAGGGATGGGATAGTGTTGTATGGAGATTCTTCGTAGTATGATTTGGGTATGACTCACCCCCTTATTTTGTGGGGTTTGGAATAAAAGTGAGTGAGCCAAAATATGAGGGGGTGAGCCGTATTAAAATCGAAAACTCGAGCACTATCCCACCCCTAATGATCATTGTAATCAAACAACTTGACAAATTTTGCTATCAGAAAAATATCAATTGGCTTGAAACTTTTTTCGAACCCAACAATTATATAGTTACAATCTACATACCTCTTAAAGACAAGTACGAATTTTTTTCATATGCTACTTATATAAAAAAAAAACAAAAACCATTCAAGGCTCTGTTGTTTGTGTTGGACAAGCGCGATCTTTTATTAAGAACCAAATTACCGGCTTGGCCCTGAAATGTTTAGACGTAATGCTACTACAGAAGAAAGGTGCTGGCATCGACTTCCGAAGACAGTCGATCTCAATGAAAGAACTTAGACTAAACTAGAGGCAGTAAGTCGAAAATTACCCAGTGATATAACTGACAGATGTATGCTAATGGTTCTAGTCGCTGCAACGTAAAAGTTTTTTGTGCGAATTGTGCTGGTCCATACAAAACATCCGATTGTAAGGGGACTCTTATCAAAAGTGCAAATTGTAGGGAAGCGCGCAAAGCAAACAGAACTATTTACAAATGCGTGAACAGATGCGAACGACATCTCGCCGATCTGGACTCTGAACTTCCAACTACGGGCGAAGCTTTCTAAGCAATCTGAATCAAACCAGACCTCCTACATATTTGTGGTAGCCGCCAAGTTTTACACAAATAAATCCAGATTAAAACAATAGCTCCACTAATTTTTTTCGCCTGAAGAAATCAAAAATGTATCTTTGAAACTAAGTACAAACCTAAGTCGAAATTAGCCAGATAAGTTTGAGTTGATCACAAGTTTAGCCTGTAACTTTTTATCGTATATGACTTCCGATATTTAAATAATCAAACATAATTGGAATGCTAAAGGCATTAAAAACAAGAGTTTAGAATTTATCTAGTTTCTTATAAAAGGTAAAATACATATCTGTCTAGTTTTTACATTTTATTGAATATAGGAATGACCGAAAACTCATTCGGACTCATTACAAACCACTCCCGATTATAAATACTAACTTATTTGAAATCATTGCTGTTAGAATTTTCAATTCTACTGACTGTGTAGACATCTACTCAAATCGTAGCACTTATTTTCATTGGATATTATTAAACTTGCCAGAGGTGATAAATTAATTCTTGGTGGCAATTTTAATTGTAGGCATTCATACTGGGGTTGCTTACACTCTAAATGTTATTTCAGAACAAGACTTCTTCAATTTCATTGTCCCAAGTGACCACTCCTATGTCCCTTCAAAAGAAACAGACAGAGTACGACTCTTGATCTATTTCTTATGAATATGACTGAGAATAACTTTTCATCTAAAGAAGAATAAACTTTAATCAGAAGAAAGCTCGCAATATTTAGTAATGAGATTGAGAAGTTTAGGAGTTCATCCTGAAATCAAATGCTTTCCAAATAAGATAAAGGATTATCTTCACTCTGGAATTTATCTAAAATTTTAAGAAAGAAAGTCTAACAGAATTCCCGTTCTGAAGCATGACGATACACGTTTTACCAGCAATTCTAAAAAAAGGCGAGTTATTGCCGCATACATGGATATAAGCCCTTCGGAGCGTTTCGAAATACATATGTCGCAAATACTGGATACTATTTAATCTTTCAAGATCAGAAATTCTTCAGGAACTAACGACATCAACAACAGTTGTCTCAAGGCTACCTAAAAAGACAATACTCGTAAATTCTTGCTTGTGGTTTAGTAACTTTTCTCAGGAATTCAAGAAAGCGAAAGTCATTCCTATAAGTAAGAGTAAAAAACCAAATGGCTGCCCGTTTCGTATCGCCCAATCAGTATATAATCATCAGTCAGTAAAATCCTACAGTAGGTTCTCAAGAATAAACTCACGGTTTTTGTGGATGTAAATGAAATATTTTCCTCGGAACAATTCGGACTCCGAAGGGATCATAACACAATCGAACCGCTTAAGCGAATAAAGAAAACAGTAAAATCTAACTTCAAACAACAGAAGTCTACTAGTATGATCCAGCTGGACATCAAGGCAGCTTTTGGTTCCGTGTGGCATGACGATCTTATTTATAAAATGATCAGGCTTAATTTCCCAAATTAACACATATAATAATTCAAAGCTTTTTAAAAAATAGAACGTTTGAAGTCTTTATTAATACAAATTCCTCATCAGTTTGCCGTATCACAGCTGGCTGCCCACAGGGATCATGCCTCTCGCCATTACTATAAAATATGTATAAGTATATATCTGATATCCCGAGACTAAACAAATGCTTAATACCAATTTTTGCTGATAATACTGCGATTTTAAGCTCAGAAATCCTAAACGAAAAATCTTGATGAATAGTGAAAAGAGCCAGGCAATTTACTTCACAAGGAAACGTTAAGAATGGTTAATTCCACAAACTATCATTATTGTAAATAACATTGAAATAAAATGGAACAAGTAGTTAAATATCTAGTAATAATGCTAGATACAAACATAAAATTGATTTGAATTGGCGAGCAAGTATCTCTTCTCAGAGTAAAAGTGACGTGAGTGCTCTTTGTAGATTTTCCTATATCTTTCCATATCCTACCATTATGACGTGTGACTGCAATTAATTGAATGCAACTTATGCATTTTATAAGTAATTCCAGCTTAAAAATGCGGTATCATCTACAAATATAGAAGTGTGTGTGTATCAATACTTGTAGGTATATCTGCTGTATACTTTGTGTAAAATATGATGCCCCAGATAACTACCTTGTGAGAGTTGCGTTTATTTGTTTAGAGCTAGAAAATATTCCGTTTGAACGTAGATTAAACTAACGATCAGTGATATATGTAAGTGCTAAAGAGTTTATGTATTTTTTGGCAGTTGTTTTGTAATCATGTCGTGACAGACCTTTTCAAATGCTATACTATTCTTATAATATTATCTATTACTTTTTTTAGGTATATACATAGTGCGTCCTAACGAACAGTACCTATTGAAACTATAAGTATTGTCCGACCACAAAATATTATGATATGTTAGGCATATAATCAAAAAGTTACTGAGTTACTTTTCACTGAGGAAAGTTTAGTGCAATAAAGGGAAAATTTTCCCCCTGTCGATTTCTCCCATTTACAATTTCAAACAACTTATGACCTTAAGCCATCATCATGTCAAATTTCAAGAACCTTGTATGATTCGTTTGACCGCAATCCTGTTATCAGGAGATACACAGGCGGACGGACATGGCTAGGTCGTCAAAGAATTTAACGTTACACACTTATTGACACCGACAAGCGAAGGCTGATTGAAAATAACAATTTATTACACAATGTTTATACTTAGTAGGGACATAAATACTGCTACACACGTTTTATGCTGTAAAATAAAAAGAACTGAATGTTTTTGGACCAAATTTTATTTTTTAATTTGCTTTCTATGACTGATTCGTTTTTGCTCTGCTTTGGCTATTCAAAACAGAAAACCAGAACGAATCAGTTGCAACAACAACAACAGCAGCAAGGTCCGTTACCGCTGGAAGCTGAAGACACACTCGTGCACACACACACACTGTAGGCGGTGAGTGTGAGGGAGAGTGAAGTTATTGTTGTTAGAAATAAGGAATTTCAAATTTTAAGAAATAGGTATGTAAAAGAGCAATGACGATATGCATATGTACGTATGTATGTATGTACTTTTAGCGAATTTGCTAATACGTACATACAGGCGGGTCGTTCCTGAAGGCAATTATGTTATTAAATAAATACTGTATTTGACATAGAAATAAACTTAAATTATTTGTACATCATGTCGAGTCATTAAATCTTTTCTTGATGGCTTAGATTTTCGATGTGTTAAATTGACTTTTTTAAATTGTCCCTAACTTTTGACATTAAAGACCTATAGCATCGACAAAACTCGATATTGTACCGTTGTCTTCACAAGGAATATCTACCATAATCGGCAGTTAAAACGGTTCTTTTAAACCTTTTAAATGATTTACATTTATGTTTTCTTAACCTACATAAATCAATTGAAGTTTAAGGTTTAGTTTTTTCTACAACAATGGGTTCCAAAGGCACCGTTTTACATACAAATTCATTTAAAATGTCATAACAGCAAAATTTAAATTGCGCAATAGTACTACAATCGACAGTAAGAATAAGGAAATTAAGGAAAATCACAACGTTTGAGGCAAAATCTAAACGAATTACCAGAAGGAAGTGGAAATGGGGATTGGTTAGGTAATGTAACTGAAAATAAAATACACTTAGTTATAGTCCGATCTGATACAAATTTATTTTTGTCAATAGTCTAGCAACATCGGTGCACCGTGATTCTACATCAGGCAGCATATGCCATGACACAGAAGATAAGTTAAAGTCACCCTATGTTAAGAAAATATCGGCCGAACGAGGAATGTAAGAACAGGTAATAAAAAGCTTTTAGTTCACAATGCAATGAATTCCAAATTATTAAGTTCATCGGAAAAAATACGCTCAGTAGGTAAACAGGAAACTGCAACTAGGACACCACAACCGATTCTCTTAATTTTATCCTTCCTAAGAATCATGTAATTCTTACACACATCACTTTTTAACCATGCCTCAGAAAAATACAATATCAAATCAAAGTCATAGCTATCAACAAATAAGCGACTTAATTTAGTATTTAAACCTCTTACGTTTTTATAAGCTATAGTGAAGGCCTTTTCTAGTTTTTGAAGAGTTTTGAGACGTAGCTGGCAATTTGGCTAAACCTGATCTCCCTCTTCTGAACTTGACAAGAGCCTTATCTGGCCTGCAAACAGGGTCAACAACCTTAGAGAAGATTCCTTCTGACACATTTATCATAAATGGAGGTAAATGATAAGAAGACGATTTTAATTTCTAAATTTTTAAGACGAGGTCACCTTCTAGCTTCAACTTAATATAATATAGAATTTCATTAATTGTAGTGTCAGGAGTAAACCAAGAAATATAGATAGTCTTTCTTGTTGGAATGACAGTCAATATCAAAGGTCTACTATGGACTGACAAACAGTCCAATGCAACCTTTTGAATAAATGTTCTGTCCCCGGTCTCTACGGTAATAAACACCTTACTGACATTAGCAGGACAACTAGAAATCAGTGTTTAAAGGTTCACTTTCAATGTTGAAATTGAATTCGGTGGCTTTTCGGTTTATTAACAGCGGTATCAAGAACTTTCTCATTTCTTCTCCACGAGAACACAGTCCTACATCCATCGGTTCCATTAAGGGTGCCGCAGCTAACGTCCTACCGGAAGATGTCTTTACCGTCGACTTTTGGTGTCGTTGTCTGTGATTAGACAAACTTATCCAAGTACGGATATGTAATAAAAAATTCAGAACATTTAATCTGAATATTTAATAACTCCAATCCCATCTTGGATACTTCCGCCAATGTATCCGTGAAGAATTTGTAAAACTGAATATCAAATCTTCTACGTCGGCAATACTATTTGATGCCATAATTCTGGCCTTATGCATCAGCGGCATAGCCAACAAAACTCTTTTCCGAACACAAGCACGTTGTAATAGAAATCTATTGATGGCTCTAAATGTGGAGTCTCTGTAGGGGTGGTAAGAGTAAATTGTATTTTCGTGGCAAATTGTAGTAAAAAATACTTGAAGTCAGATTTACAACAATAGTTCTCATTAGTTAGGTGAGAGCCTGGTACTAAATAGTTCGGTTTTTCTTTTAACAATTGCTGCGAAGCTTTCTGATGAAGGGCGTCAAGGCCCCAAATCGCGATAAAAGCAGTGTATAGCCACGAAAATCAATGTCACTTTGCCATTTTGTTAAAAAAAATGTCTTCTGTCTGTGTAAAAGCAAAATATAACAAACGAGCTAAACTTATGTACATGCACGGCACTGCACAACAATTGGCATAGCCAACGAAACTCTTTTCACAACACACGCGTTATAAATGAAATATATTGATGGCTCTCAATGAGGAGTCTCAGTAGAGGTGGTAAGAGTGAATTGTATTTTCGTAAAGAGTCAGTTTTTCCTTTAACAATTGCTCCCAATGGATCCCAATGTGGAGTCTCTGTAGAGGTGGCAAGAGTGGATTGCATTTTCTTAGGCAATTTTGTAAAAAAAAAAAACTAAAAAAGTGAGATTTACAACAGTAGTTCTCAATCGTTTGCCGAGAGCCTATTCTAAAAGAGTTTGGTTTTTCTTTCAACAATTGCTCCGAAGCTTTCTGATGAAGAGCGTCAAGGACCAGAAATCGCGATAAAACTATTGTGCAGCCACGAAAATCAAAGTCATTTTGCCATTTTGTTTAAAACTTGTCTTCTACTTAAATATAGATACAAGAGGTTAATCCCAAAATACATCACACGAGCTAAACATATGTACGTGCACGGCATGACACAACAATTGGCATAGCCAACAAAACTCTTTTTACAACACACACACGCGTTGCAAAAGAAATCTATTAATGGCTCCCAATGTGGAGTCTCTGTAAAGGTGGGAAGAGTGGATTGTATTTTCGCTAAAATTGTGCTAAGAAAACTTGAAAAGAGAGATTTACAAAAGTAGTTCTCATTCGTTTGGCGAGAGCCTGGTCTAAAACAGTTCAGTTTTTCTTTTAACCATTACTGAGAAGCTTTCTGATGAAGTGCGCAACGGACCCGAAATCTCGATAAAAGTAGTGTGCAGCCACGAAAAACTATGTCACTTTGCCATTTTGTTAAAAACTTGTCTTCTATTTACAAGTAAATAAAGATACAACAAGTCTTCAGCCGGTTTATCTCTGTTCCATGTGTAAAAGCACAAGACCGAAATAAAACAAACGAGCTAAACATGCATATCGTACACTGCCGTGCTCTTGAATAGCCCACCGTGCAAATTGAAATTCAACCTTTGTAGAAAATTAAAATAACGGAGACTTTTTAATTTATTTTGTAGTGCTATTAATAGCCTTTAATAGAACATAAAAAATATTTCGATGTATAAAACGAGTTTGTAAATATTATTTAAAAAAGTAAAATACTCAAAAAAAAACAAACAAATTCTGTTTCACTAGAATAGCACTCAATTATAAATATGGGATTTAGTAATGGGTAGAGCCTCCCTTGTTTAGAATAACCTCGTACATCCTATTAGGTATTGACTCTTACAAATTTTTTAAATAGTTGAGAGAAATTAAAGCCCACGCTCTTTGAATGGCCTCAATAAGTTCGGCTTTAGTTGAATATTGTTTTCCAGACTCGTAGACTTTTCTGGACAGCCATCCCCAAACATTTTCTTTTACATTAAGGTCAGGCGAGTATGGTGGCCCATTCAAAAGGGTGACATTTTTGGATTCTTTTCAAGATTTGACCAAACGGGCAGTATGTATTGGGGCGTTGTCGTGTTTGAAAGTCCAAGACAATGGACCAAAAAAATTTCAAACGATGGAAAGGCTTTTTCTAGAACAAACTGATATGTTTTACCATTCATAGTGGAAATTAAAAACTGGAGTTCACAGGTGCCATAATAGAAAATCGCTCTCCATATTATAACTCCGCCTACTCGACTGTGTAATCGATCCAACTGGTGAGTCTCCTTCCTCAAATCATTTAAATAATGATTGCAGCCACCAGGAACCTCCAAATTAAACTTCTTCTAGTCAGAAAAAACAATGCGCTTCCACTCGTTGCACCATGTCATGTTTTGTCGGCAAAATGTCAACCGCATTTCTTTCCGTGCAGAGTTATGTGGTGTTTTTTTTCTCTTTAATTTAAGTCATTTGAGGTGATTTGCTCCTGAAATAACACGGCATACAGTGGTCTTGCTAGCATGGACACCAATTTTAGATTTAATTCTGTCCTCAGAAGCGTGCGAGTCTGATGCTTCTCTCCAAATAGCCCTCTAATCTGCGTCAGAGAGCACACCAGTTACACGACCTTTCATGTATTTTCCATAGTTTGTCTCATTTTGAAAAAAATAGATATTACTTTTCTGCTTTTAGCATTTTTTTATTTGTTCGTCGTTAGTTAAAGCTTTACCGCTTGTTATAGTAAATTAAACCAATTTGTTTGAAAAAGTTAAAAAAAAAAATCTGTGTAGTTGTGTAAGCTATTATAACCTAAATTGTTATAAATAAAAATTCCTTTTTATTTCATTTTTCCCGACGTCTCGTCAATTTTTGTTGACTTTTTCAAGGGGTTCGTCTATTTCAAATAAAACATTAATTAAATTATCATATTTAAATATCGTAACAGTTATAAACTTACAAAATACTATAGTTTTTAGTTACATTATTGATAATTTGACAAACACACAATTAACAGTGACAACACTCAATTTTAAACAGGGAACTTAATATAAATATCACAGCTTTTTGATTGCAACTCCGTAGCAGATGCTTATATTGTCCGTGTCTTCTTTCAGATTCATCGTACTTCCATTTTTCTGTTGAATTCGTAAGCTTTCTATAATGAATCTCTTTCTCTCCTTGCTTTCTTTGTCAATTATTCTGACGTTTTCAAAGTCAGCTGTATGTCCCATGTTTAGTATGTGTTGTGTTTTTAGCTGTTATTTCTTTTCTCATTTTTGTATATGCCTTATGCTCTCCCATTCTAGTTTCAAGTGATCTTATTGTTGTTTCTATATATACTAAATCGCAGTTTTGTTCGTCGTTTCCCTTACATCCTATTTCGTAAACTTTATTGTTTTGTCGTTGTTTGTCTGTTGGTCTTTTAACATTGGAAAATATTACACTAAGTGTCGTGTGTGCTTTATAAGCAAAACATATGTTATTGTTTGTTGATATTATGGTGTTCATGTTCTTCTTGTCTGTTAGTCCAGGGATGTATTTTGCTGCTGCAATATTGTTTTTCTGTGCTTTCCGTTTTTTGTTGCTGTTAGGGTTGCCATTCCATTTTTTTTATTTTCATTTTTGTCTCTGCAATAAGTTGTGTTATTAATTTGGAGGGGAAACTGTTGTGTTTTAAAATATTTGTAATCTCTTTGGTGTTCTTTGTTTGAAATTCGTCGTCGGTTAGAGACAGGACTTTGAAAATAAAACTTTATGCTGTGTTGATAATTTGTGTTTTTGGTTGAGTGGTAATTCATTATTCTACCTGTTAAAATTTCTTTTTTGTACCAATCAAATTTTATTTGTCCATTTTTATGATAAATTTTTGTATCTAGATATGCAATTGAGTTATCTAACTCTCTTTCAGTGGTGAATTGTATTTTTGGATGCTATTTGTTAAATGTATTTAGAATATAGTTCTCGTCGTCTTTCTTATGATGGCTATAATGTCGTCTACATCATTCTCACTCAACTCAACCAACACAACACAAATTATCAACACACCAAAAAGTTTTATTTTCAGAGTCCGATGACGAATTTCAAACAAAGAACACCAAAGAGATTACAAATATTTTAAAAAACGACAGTTTCCCCTCCGAATTAATACCACAACTTATTGAAGAGACAAAAATGAAATTAAAAAAATGGAATGGCAACCCTAATAGCAACGAAAAAACGGAAAGCACAGAAAAACAATATTGCATCATAAAATACATCGCTGGACTAACAGACAAGAAGAACATGAACACCATAATATCAACAAACAATAACATATGTTTTGCTTATAAAGCACACACGACACTTAGTGTAATATTTTCCAATGTTAAAACAACAACAGACAAACAACGACAAACCAATATAGTTTACGAAATAGGATGTAAGGAAAACGACGAACAAAACTGCGATTTAGTATATATAGGAACAACAAATAGATCACTTGAAACTAGAATGGGAGAGCACAAGGCAGATATAAAAATGAGAAAAGAAAGAACAAAATGAGTGTTGTCACTGTAAATTGTGTGTTTGTCAAATTTTCAATAATGTTACAAAAACTATAATATTTTGTAAGTTTATAATTGTTACAATATTTAAATATGATAATTTAATTAATGTTTTATTTAAAATAGACGAACCCCTTGAAAAAGTCAACAAAAATTGACGAAACGTCGGGAAAAATGTAATAAAAAGGAATTTTTATTTATAACAATTTAGGTTATAATATCTTACACAACTACACAGAAGAAAAAAACTTGACCAACAAAAGAACATATCGTTAAAAAAAATTGTTTTTCTACTTCGCGGTCAACCTGTTCACTTGTACATCAAACTGAAACTGTAACGTACTATTCAAGTGAAACAAAAAATGCCCTGCATTTCTGATCAAATGTAAATGAAAGTAGCAAAAACATATAGCAGCATATTTCCAGTGAATTAAATTTCTCTGTCCAAATTTCAATTAAAGACGAAATTAAAACAACAACAAAAAGTTCAACAAAGTTAAGAATATTGTGTAAAATGAAACAAAATGTTTTTATTGTTGCAGGTTTGGAAGGTATTTTCCCTCCATAATGCAGCAAACTATTGTGGCCTTTTCCACATTGCTGGCAAGTCCAATTTTTGTAGCAGTTTATACTTTGATGGCGTCTTAAACATTTCGTACACAGCTGCTTCTGTTTCACCAAATTCCAACGTGACGAAATATCCATTTTCTTAAATTTGGAACATTTATATATGCCATGGTTCTCAATTACACAGCATACACATTTATTTTTATTAGGTTTCCTGCTTGACCAGGTTTTACTTTGAGTTTTTACTTTATTAAAGTTCTTGACGTAACTCTTCTGTTCTTTGTAGCATATGGAACTTTGCACTTGTTCCAAATAATCTTGCACATCTGACAGGCGTTGAATATCTGTAGCCTTTTTGATTTGTAGGTTGTATTTCTGCAACTCTTTCCTCTCAAATTTTCGTAGTATAATGTGAGCGAAAATCGGTGATATTTCCGAATCGTCCACAATTTCCAGTTTGTTTTTCATGATGTGCACTGCTTCGTTTATGCTGTCTATAAACTTGTTTACAGCGGTGTCTGAATTTACCACAAACGTCGGAAGATCCAACAGCAAGTCTAGCGCCTCATTAAAAATTTTGCGTTTATTTTCGTACCGTTTAATAAGCAATTCAAACGCTGCATGATAATTGCCCGGTCCACCGGACAATAAGTGGGAAACCACTGCTCTGGCTTCACCTTCCAAGCTCATTCGCAGGTAGTTTAACTTGATGGTATCTGAGAGGTCATCCCGACTATGGACCATCTCCTTAAACATTTCAATAAAATGTTGCCAACATTTTCCTTCTCCATCGAATTTCGGTATGGACGGTCTTTGTGGTTCGAGTATGGCACACTTCGTCTTCGATTTAGTCTCTATCGTTTCAGCCATATCCAGTAGCATCACATTAACTGCGTACTCCAAATCAAGAAATGTTTTATCTGCACTATGTTTTGTGGGGTAACGTTTAGCAAGTTTGTCATTTTCAGCCTCCATTATTACCCACGTTCTTTTTAGGCAGTTCATCTTTACTTCTAGATCGCCTACTGAACTTTTGGTTGTCATTCTTCGTTTACATTCAACAAGTGACTCCAATGAGCGATCCATCCATTTCTTTAAAAATTCTGCTTCAGCCTTGGGAACACCTGAATCGACTTTTATCAGTATCCTGTCAGATTCAAACATCATCTCTGACTGCAGTCTAAGTTCTTGCTGCTTTATTATCTCCATCTTTTTCGTAGAGAATGCGATAGCGCGAAAAAACTCTTGTTGTTTCTGTTTCGAATATGTGTTGGTGGTGAGTATTTAATACTCTGAGTCTCTTACCACTGGTAGGGGCAAACTCGTTGTTTTTTTTTATGAAATATTTATTATTCCAAAGGTGTGAGTATTTATTACTCCGAGTCTCTTACCACTGGTGGGGGAAAACTCGTGTTTTTTTTTTCTTTTTGTCGGTTCGATTGGACCAACTTTATGTAAAATGAAACAAAATGTTGTTTACATAAATGTTCTGTTGAGTAGAATTATTCTGAATCAAGTTTTGGAGAAGAGTTGTAATTTCTTCTCCTGGTGAGTAATGATTTTATACTTAAGATTAAAGAAAATTTGTAAGGTCTTCTTCGGTCTAGTAATGGTTTCATACTAATTTAAAATGTGTTCGCTTAGGACTATATATACAAAAATTCTTATCAGGCGAACCACGTTGGTCTTACAATTTCTAAGGCATAAATCAATGCACACATAGCAGGACGTTATCACCATGTGCGTGCATATCATCGTGCGTTGGTTGCATTGTACGTTTTATTACATTGTGCGAGCATAAATAGAATTACAATTTCGGCTGATAACAATAAAAGATAATTCGACGCGTCTTCCCGCTGCACTTGAAAATGCATTGGGAATCGAACATACCCCAACACACAATATAAAACGTGTTCACTTTGAACAATTGATAGATAAGTAAATAACAATACAAATTAACTAGTGGTCTATTCCAGTGAGCCGCACTGTATGTACATTTTCACACAACACACACACATTGTAAAATAAGACCACCTCTGAAGAGGTGGTAAGAGCGAGTTGTATTTTCATAGGCAATTTTGTGAAGAAAACTTGAACAGTGGAATTTACAACAGTAGTTCTAATTCGTTTGGTGAGAGCATGCTCTTAAAGATTTCGTTTTTCTTTCAACAACCGCTGCGTAGCTTTCTAATAAAGGGATTTACGGGTCGCGATTAAAGCAGTGTGCAGCCACGAAATCCAATTGGTAGTCTTACTGACATTCCTAAAATTTTACAAACTCTTGGATTTTCAATGGAATGGTTCTCTTATTGCAGATATGGAAGTGTTTCGTTTTATGAAACTTCTAATGATTTTTCTTAATTATGCCGACACTTTGTTTAGAATATCGGAAACAGAAATGCAATATGAGAAGTTGAGACTAATTAGCCCTATCAGTGATAAATTTGGATTCATTATATTGAAGGAAGTCCGAACCGATGTTCATTTCTGTCACAGTGGGGAAATGGTCGCCATTTAACATATGCCAATTGTAAACTTCCTCTGTGTAATAGTATTGTTATTATGTCGCTAAAGAGTTGATGTTTTTTGAATATGAAGCAGTATTAGCAAATTTAGAGCCTGAAGTTAAACTTTAGTTTAGGTTGGAATACTGCGGGAGATAAAGAGTGTGCATGGTAGTACAAATTTCCCTTTTTGGGTCCTTTCGGTCCATGCTCTCGTCCTCACCTCAGCCAAAACATTTAAATTTCTCTAAATTTAGAATGGTAGCAACATTTTTCGGGGTTTATAGGTAGTGTGTCCCAAAATCTGTCCAATCATCCTGCAGTATGTGACATTCCGCAAGGCTAGCATAAAAAGAAAATAATTCACGTCGTCTGCAAACATAAGTAAATAAGAGTTGATAATAGAATCAGGCAAGTCGTTAATGAATAGTAAAAATAGAATGGTTCCAAGGTGGCTACCCTGTGGGACACCAAAGGATACACTATTTAATCTATCCAACGACAGCCGTTTCTATGCACCGAATTGACCTGTAGTAGATATTCTTCGATCAAGGGCTGTCACCTCAGCACTACGTGTTCCGCGACAACAACAACAAAACTATTTGATCTGGAAAAGCATTTCTTAAATAAAAACAACTTTTTCCCTCCCAATTAAAAATGTGGAAAGCTTGTTTATGAAATTATTAATAAATCCAATTTCGTTTAACTTGAATAGTAAGAGTCTTTGATTTGATTTATCAAATGCCTTACTAAAATCAGTATATAAGTATATAACGTCTGTTTTCTTGCGATAAACAAATTCATTTATAACTTCAGAGGAAACCCATATCCATGTTAGCATGGATGGAGAATAGGGGCCACATTATGTGAAACAAAATTTGTTAAAACTTTTTCAAATTCACCTAATCCTATTTTTACACAGTAGATGCGTATGAAAAAATGTCGGGTAAAAAAAGGCACTCCGTAATGGAAAAATATTAGATTGGTTGAACAACTTACCACCCATTTTGGTACCAGAAGCCACAGCTTGTCTAAACGTTTATTTGTATTTTTTTTAAATTTTTAATTGTATTTTATTTAATATATTATTCTTTATTTGCAGAATTGATAACAGCAAACAAAACTCACTGCTCTATGTTTCAATAAATAACAGAGCCAAAAAAATACGGGATATGAGTTATTGTGTTATTTCAAAAGAGCGATTTAAAATAGGATACGTTTATTTTTGTCGACCGTGTTACTTAAAAATTTTGTAAAAAAAAGACCGTGTAAAAACAGGAATAGGTGTAACTAAGGAATTTAGCTTAATACATCAAACAGACTACCAGATTTATGAAGTGGAAGCACCCTTGTTCCAATGATGAACTAAATAATAAAGATAAGAGTGAGACAAGGGATTCAGTTCAGCCTTTCAATAATATGTTCGGATAAGCATACTAGTTGGTTTAAGACGATGCAAATTTAATTCAGTAAAGAAAGATCTAAAATAGGAGGATCTATTTGATTAACTGAAGGAAATCTATAAAGATACGGAATTGCAGGTTTGAACTAACGTAAATAATATGTATTTTCAAAAAGTTATCAAATCAGTTTGCAATTGACTGATTGCTTGGAAACTGTTTATTGCGTAGCCAATAAATTAAATTTAGATTATTTTTAAAATAATTTAATGTTTATTGTATTTTTGTTTGACACCTGCCACCCTTTTTTGCTTTGTTAAAAAAAAACACTTTTTTGTTTTAGTTTGAGTTAAATTTTATTTATTTATTTTATGTATAGTTTCGTTTTTTATTAATAATAATTTTTGTTGTTTTTAGTATTTTACAATTTACACTTTTTTGTTTGACCGGTTACATCTTAATTTGCGGAGATTTAAAATAATGATGTGTGACACTTTTAATTTGCTTTCTATGTCTGATTCGTTTTGGCTCTGCTTTGACAGTTCAAAGCAGAAAATCAGAACGAATCAGTTGCAACAACAACTGCAGCAAGGTCCGTTACCGCTGGAAGCTGAAGACACAATCGAGCACACACACACTGTAGGCAGTGAGTGTGAGGGAGATTGAAGTTATTGTTGTTGTTAAGAAGTTAGAAATAAGAAATTTTAAATTTTAAGAAATAGGTACGTAAAAGAGCAATGACTATATACATATGTACGTATGTGTGTACTTTTCGCGAATTTGCTAATACGTACCTACAGGCGGGTGGTTCCTGAAGGGAATTATGTTATTAAATAAAAAAATGTATTTTACATAGAAATAAACTTAAACTATTTGTACATCATGTCGATGTCATGTGTTTATTAATGAATATCATTACACATGCCGACCCCTCAGTGATGAATTATCAGGTGTTACCGACAGTACCCGTAAAGGTATAACCCAGAGCTGTCTGCTGTGCGATAATGTTAGGCAAGTTTGATGCGATCGAGCCATTACAGTAGAGGGCAAAGAATTCTTCGGCGCCGAGTTCCATCTCGATGGGAAGGTTACACCTAGTTTCAGGGTCAGCCAAGGAGTCGGGAACACAATCGATAGTAGGGTCTTCCACTAGAGGTCTTTGATATGGTTTTCGGTTGTTGAACTTGAAACGGGTCAAGCGGCTAATTATTCAAAACATTGCAAATCTCGTTTCGCGCAGCGTGAAGGCTTTGAGCTGTAATTTCCTTTGCAGACTGGTGCAAATTCTTGAGACGGTTGACGAAAAGTTTAAGAGAATACGGCATATGTGATATAAGTTTGTCTATTTGGGTAGTAATACAATTTTGATCTGGGCTGTCGCGATGAAGACATTGGCTCAATTAAATGGGTTAGTGGACTTGGGTTGAAGTCGGAACTCAGAAGCACTTCGGCAATGGAATTTACGGATGCCTGTGAGGTCGTTGATCTCTCCTCGTCGAAGGCAACTGTCCGTTCCAGAGTATTTGAGATCCGTTTCTCCGATCGTGATGGTCGGTCTTGAGGTTTTGATTGCTGCTTCTGCGGCCTTAATTGTAACTCCTGAAGTGTTGATTTGTGCTCTTGTGGTATTGATGGTCTTAATTGTTGCTTTTGTTGAGGTTTTTGTAGATTCTTTGACGAGCTTGATTTAGAGCTACAGGTCTTATGCCGTGTTGACGCAGTTGTGATGAAAAGTGTATAATGATTTGTAATCTTACACAACTTCCATTCATTCTGGCAAAGTCTGTCATCATTGATAACGACGAGATCGTTAAGTCTAATATTTTCCTGTTGTCGTTTTCATTTGTATCTGCGATGTAGTTCTTTCACATATTCTGTCTTCCAGCGCAGACAGAGTTCCTGAGAAACAATCTTTACTCTTTTCAATCGATTGACAGGAGTGATATTTTTATTTGATATGTCAGGTTCAGCAGGTTCTAATATTGAGATACCAATGAGAAAATGTCCTGGAGTATGTGGTAAGAGGTCATTAGGGTCCTCACTGGCTGGGTTTAGAGTTCTCGAGTTCAGACATGCCAAGATTCGGGCTAAATCGTCAAGAATTCTTCAAAGTATATTTCATACTTGGAAGTATCTTGCGAAGATGTGCCTTGAATGATTTCACAACGGCCTTCCAAATTCCGCCCATATGTGGTGCGCAGGGAGGAATGAAAGTCCACTCTAAGTTCTGATGACAGTGAAGTTGTGAGATGTTGTTGTGAAGTCTTTTCATGAACTCTTGGAGCTCTTTTTTCAACATTTCAGCGGCTCCAGTAAAATTTATTCTGTTGTCGGAAATCATTTTAGATGGGCATCGTCGTCAACCTATTAATCTCGAGAAGGCGGCTACAAAGGCATATGTTAATAGGTCACTAGTAGCCTCCAAATGTATAGCCATGGCGGAGAAACATACGAAAATGCTCACGTATCCTTTTGTAATAAGCAGGCCCGACCGGTGAAATTGCAAATATTAAGAGGTCCTGCAAAACCAACTCCGATATTTAGAACAGATCTAGAGAATGTTGTTCGTTCTGGAGGAAGCGAAGCCTTAGTTTTGAATGTTTCTTGTAAAGTATACAGGTCTTATAGGCTGTTTCCACTACGGTCACGTCCGCATCCAAAAATCAATGAACGCGCGTTAAGGCCCATACAAAAAACATAGGCAGTTAGGTATGGGAAAAAGTCGCGTTCATATTGGACGGGTTTATCGATAAGTCGCGTTTACTATAAAATCGATTATTTTTGCAATCGAAACCCACCCATACCTATCAATGGCAAAATCGCAAACTGCACATACCTATGAAAACAGCTGTCAATCAGTATAAATAAAAAAAATCCAAAATGCAAAAAACAGGAGGTAAGTTAATATTTTTGCTTTTGTTTAAATAATATTAATTTTTCCAATTATTTTAGAATTTAAAAAGACGAAATGGACATCAGTAACAACACTACATCTGTTGGACCTCTGGGAGGAAAACATTGATGGCCTGAGGGGTGCTCGGAAAAACACCCACATACACAAAGAGATGGGCGAGAAGTTGGGAGTGACTGGCGCCGAAGTAAAAAATAAACTGGACAATTTAACGAAAAAATACAGGTAATTTTTTAAATATAAATTATATAGCAATATTTTTTTGAAATTAAATCGATTGTGTTTATTGCAGAAAGGAGCAGGCGCTAGTTGGGCCACAAAAATATTAAAATTTTTCGCACCCCTAAAAAAAATCAAATAAACACAAACAGCTGTTTGAACGCAAACGTGGACGCAAAACACAATGGAATCACCATTACAAATTTATCGATAAATCATGGACGCGGGCGTGGACGCGACCGTAGTGGAAACAGCCTATTACAGTGGTTTATCACCAATTTGGCAAGGGCTTTAGCTCAGAATAGCCAGAATTCCATTTGTACGACCATTAACTGGTTTCCCCATGTAAGGTCATTTTGTGCGTATGTTCTTCGAGAAGCCGTGAAAGTCGTGCATTGTAGGGCAATAAGTTGCTATCTTTCATTGTAGATCAACGTTGGAGCTTGTGTCAAACGTCCATTTGCTCGTACGATTCCATACGAATCAACAAATCGATTTAAAGTCAATAGCGAACTACTGTTCGGTATATTCGCCTTCTGTGCTTACAAATTGTATTGTTTTTAACAAATTTGACTTCTTCAGCTGAGATCTCTGTCGTGAAAATTTGATGCTGACATCGATCGCGCCCGGTATTTCTTCTGAAAGAAGACATTCGCTAGAACTCAAAAGGCATGAGGTAGCGATAAAATCGGGATCTTCAAAAGTCGTGGTTATAAACGTTTTAAAGGGCTTGTCTAGCCAGAAGGTGTGTATGTACTTTAGTTTGATCCTGAAGTCTAATATACAAAGGGACCAAAAATCCATGAATTTCTATATTAGAATTCGGTATATAGCTTATCCAACAAGGTATTTGGATATTCTGAAGCAATGGACAATTTTTCAGATAGTTCTTCATCTTATGCAAGTCAGAGGTGTAAGTCCGTCGTCCCATCTGCCCAAATTTGTTGCATAATGGCTTTTGCGACACTGATTATGGGCGCCAACAAATCACATGGATTGAAGAATTTAGCTATTGTAGATAGAAATTTTCTTTTCATGTAAGTCTATTTGATTTCAAGATTTGGCTGAGGGAAGGAGAAGAAGTCTGCACCGATGTTCCATTTTATTCCCAATGTCATCGTACCTAAATTTTCAGAAATGTGTAGGCAATCAAAGTCGTTCTTGTAGTAGGTCTTTTTTTTTATTTTTTTTTAAATAACCAACACTCAGGGGATGCCCCCTATACATGCGGTGCATTGCGTTGGCGAGTGGAAAGTGAAGGATCGGACGGGGGAAAGAGGGAGTAATGATTATTGACGCTTGCCTTGAACTTCTGGATGTCACAATCAGTGGGAAATACATTTTCCGGAAGCCGATTCCATATACGGACTGTACGAATTTGATCTGTAGTGTATAGTGCGTTCAACTGGCCAATCGATAACAAACGGGTGTGAATTCCTAGAAAGTCGCGTATTCCTGCCGAACGTTCTCAGATCAGGCATAAGGCGACGGATGTCTGATGAACACATACCATGAAAGTAACGATAGAACAGCGTCACGCAAACCACATTCCGACGACGCTCCAAACCAAAAAAATTTCAAACGATGGAAAGGCTTTTTCTAGAACAAACTGATATGTTTTACCATTCATAGTGGAAATTAAAAACTGGAGTTCACAGGTGCCATAATAGAAAATCGCTCTCCATATTATAACTCCGCCTACTCGACTGTGTAATCGATCCAACTGGTGAGTCTCCTTCCTCAAATCATTTAAATAATGATTGAAGCCACCAGGAACCTCCAAATTAAACTTCTTCTAGTCAGAAAAAACAATGCGCTTCCACTCGTTGCACCATGTCATGTTTTGTCGGCAAAATGTCAACCGCATTTCTTTCCGTGCAGAGTTATGTGGTGTTTTTTTTTCTCTTTAATTTAGGTCATTTATGGTGATTTGCTCCTGAAATAACACGGCATACAGTGGTCTTGCTAGCATGGACACCAATTTTAGATTTAATTCTGTCCTCAGAAGCGTGCGAGTCTGATGCTTCTCTCCAAATAGCCCTCTAATCTGCGTCAGAGAGCACACCAGTTACACGACCTTTCATGTATTTTCCATAGTTTGTCTCATTTCGAAAAAAATAGATATTACTTTTCTGCTTTTAGCATTTTTTTTATTTGTTCGTCGTTAGTTAAAGCTTTACCGCTTGTTATAGTAAATTAAACCAATTTGTTTAAAAAATTAAAAAAAAATTCTGTGTAGTTGTGTAAGCTATTATAACCTAAATTGTTATAAATAAAAATTCCTTTTTATTTCATTTTTCCCGACGTCTCGTCAATTTTTGTTGACTTTTTCAAGGGGTTCGTCTATTTCAAATAAAACATTAATTAAATTATCATATTTAAATATCGTAACAGTTATAAACTTACAAAATACTATAGTTTTTAGTTACATTATTGATAATTTGACAAACACACAATTAACAGTGACAACACTCAATTTTAAACAGGGAACTTAATATAAATATCACAGCTTTTTGATTGCAACTCCGTAGCAGATGCTTATATTGTCCGTGTCTTCTTTCAGATTCATCGTACTTCCATTTTTCTGTTGAATTCGTAAGCTTTCTATAATGAATCTCTTTCTCTCCTTGCTTTCTTTGTCAATTATTCTGACGTTTTCAAAGTCAGCTGTATGTCCCATGTTTAGTATGTGTTGTGTTTTTAGCTGTTATTTCGAATTTGACGAATTTCAAACAAAGAACACCAAAGAGATTACAAATATTTTAAAAAACGACAGTTTCCCCTCCGAATTAATACCACAACTTATTGAAGAGACAAAAATGAAATTAAAAAAATGGAATGGCAACCCTAATAGCAACGAAAAAACGGAAAGCACAGAAAAACAATATTGCATCATAAAATACATCCCTGGACTAACAGACAAGAAGAACATGAACACCATAATATCAACAAACAATAACATATGGTTTGCTTATAAAGCACACACGACACTTAGTGTAATATTTTCCAATGTTAAAACAACAACAGACAAACAACGACAAACCAATATAGTTTACGAAATAGGATGTAAGGAAAACGACGAACAAAACTGCGATTTAGTATATATAGGAACAACAAATAGATCACTTGAAACTAGAATGGGAGAGCACAAGGCAGATATAAAAATGAGAAAAGAAAGAACAAAATGAGTGTTGTCACTGTAAATTGTGTGTTTGTCAAATTTTCAATAATGTTACAAAAACTATAATATTTTGTAAGTTTATAATTGTTACAATATTTAAATATGATAATTTAATTAATGTTTTATTTAAAATAGACGAACCCCTTGAAAAAGTCAACAAAAATTGACGAAACGTCGGGAAAAATTTAATAAAAAGGAATTTTTATTTATAACAATTTAGGATATAATATCTTACACAACTACACAGAAGAAAAAAACTTGACCAACAAAAGAACATATCGTTAAAAAAAATGTTTTTCTACTTCGCGGTCAACCTGTTCACTTGCACATCAAACTGAAACTGTAACGTGCTATTCAAGTGAAACAAAAAATGCCCTGCATTTCTGATCAAATGTAAATGAAAGTAGCAAAAACATATAGCAGCATATTTCCAGTGAATTAAATTTCTCTGTCCAAATTTCAATTGAAGACGAAATTAAAACAACAACAAAAAGTTCAACAAAGTTAAGAATATTGATAGATAAGTAAATAACAATACAAATTAACTAGTGGTCTATTCCAGTGAGCCGCACTGTATGTACATTTTCACAAAACACACACACACATTGTAAAATAAATCTATTGATGGCTCTCAATGAGGAGTCTCTGAAGAGGTGGTAAGAGCGAGTTGTATTTTCATAGGCAATTTTGTGAAGAAAACTTGAACAGTGGAATTTACAACAGTAGTTCTAATTCGTTTGGTGAGAGCATGCTCTTAAAGATTTCGTTTTTCTTTCAACAACCGCTGCGTAGCTTTCTAATAAAGGGATTTACGGGTCGCGATTAAAGCAGTGTGCAGCCACGAAATCCAATTGGTAGTCTTACTGACATTCCTAAAATTTTACAAAATCTTGGATTTTCAATGGAATGGTTCTCTTATTGCAGATATGGAAGTGTTTCGTTTTATGAAACTTCTAATGATTTTTCTTAATTATGCCGACTCTTTGTTTAGAATATCGGAAACAGAAATGCAATATGAGAAGTTGAGACTAATTAGCCCTATCAGTGATAAATTTGGATTCATTATATTGAATGAAGTCCGAACCGATGTTCATTTCTGTCACAGTGGGGAAATGGTCGCCATTTAACATATGCCAATTGTAAACTTCCTCTGTGTAATAGTATTGTTATTATGTCGCTAAAGAGTTGATGTTTTTTGAATATGAAGCAGTATTAGCAAATTTAGAGCCTGAAGTTAAACTTTAGTTTAGGTTGGAATACTGCGGGAGATAAAGAGTGTGCATGGTAGTACAAATTTCCCTTTTTGGGTCCTTTCGGTCCATGCTCTCGTCCTCACCTCAGCCAAAACATTTAAATTTCTCTAAATTTAGAATGGTAGCAACATTTTTCGGGGTTTATAGGTAGTGTGTCCCAAAATCTGTCCAATCATCCTGCAGTATGTGACATTCCGCAAGGCTAGCATAAAAAGAAAATAATTCACGTCGTCTGCAAACATAAGTAAATAAGAGTTGATAATAGAATCAGGCAAGTCGTTAATGAATAGTAAAAATAGAATGGTTCCAAGGTGGCTACCCTGTGGGACACCAAAGGATACACTATTTAATCTATCCAACGACAGCCGTTTCTATGCACCGAATTGACCTGTAGTAGATATTCTTCGATCAAGGGCTGTCACCTCAGCACTACGTGTTCCGCGACAACAACAACAAAACTATTTGATCTGGAAAAGCATTTCTTAAATAAAAACAACTTTTTCCCTCCCAATTAAAAATGTGGAAAGCTTGTTTATGAAATTATTAATAAATCCAATTTCGTTTAACTTGAATAGTAAGAGTCTTTGATTTGATTTATCAAATGCCTTACTAAAATCAGTATATAAGTATATAACGTCTGTTTTCTTGCGATAAACAAATGCATTTATAACTTTAGAGGAAACCCATATCCATGTTAGCATGGATGGAGAATAGGGGCCACATTATGTGAAACAAAATTTGTTAAAACTTTTTCAAATTCACCTAATCCTATTTTTACACAGTAGATGCGTATGAAAAAATGTCGGGTAAAAAAAGGCACTCCGTAATGGAAAAATATTAGATTGGTTGAACAACTTACCACCCATTTTGGTACCAGAAGCCACAGCTTGTCTAAACGTTTATTTGTATTTTTTTAAATTTTTAATTGTATTTTATTTAATATATTATTCTTTATTTGCAGAATTGATAACAGCAAACAAAACTCACTGCTCTATGTTTCAATAAATAACAGAGCCAAAAAAATACGGGATATGAGTTATTGTGTTATTTCAAAAGGGCGATTTAAAATAGGATACGTTTATTTTTGTCGACCGTGTTACTTAAAAATTTTGTAAAAAAAAAGACCGTGTAAAAACAGGAATAGGTGTAACTAAGGAATTTAGCTTAATGCATCAAACAGACTACCAGATTTATGAAGTGGAAGCACCCTTGTTCCAATGATGAACTAAATAATAAAGATAAGAGTGAGACAAGGGATTCAGTTCAGCCTTTCAATAATATGTTCGGATAAGCATACTAGTTGGTTTAAGACGATGCAAATTTAATTCAGTAAAGAAAGATCTAAAATAGGAGGATCTATTTGATTAACTGAAGGAAATCTATAAAGATACGGAATTGCAGGTTTGAACTAACGTAAATAATATGTATTTTCAAAAAGTTATCAAATCAGTTTGCAATTGACTGATTGCTTGGAAACTGTTTATTGCGTAGCCAATAAATTAAATTTAGATTATTTTTAAAATAATTTAATGTTTATTGTATTTTTGTTTGACACCTGCCACCCTTTTTTGCTTTGTTAAAAAAAACACTTTTTTGTTTTAGTTTGAGTTAAATTTTATTTATTTATTTTATGTATAGTTTCGTTTTTTATTAATAATAATTTTTGTTGTTTTTAGTATTTTACAATTTACACTTTTTTGTTTGACCGGTTACATCTTAATTTGCGGAGATTTAAAATAATGATGTGTGACACTTTTAATTTGCTTTCTATGTCTGATTCGTTTTGGCTCTGCTTTGACTGTTCAAAGCAGAAAATCAGAACGAATCAGTTGCAACAACAACTGCAGCAAGGTCCGTTACCGCTGGAAGCTGAAGACACAATCGTGCACACACACACTGTAGGCAGTGAGTGTGAGGGAGATTGAAGTTATTGTTGTTGTTAAGAAGTTAGAAATAAGAAATTTTAAATTTTAAGAAATAGGTACGTAAAAGAGCAATGACTATATACATATGTACGTATGTGTGTACTTTTCGCGAATTTGCTAATACGTACCTACAGGCGGGTGGTTCCTGAAGGGAATTATGTTATTAAATAAAAAAATGTATTTTACATAGAAATAAACTTAAACTATTTGTACATCATGTCGATGTCATGTGTTTATTAATGAATATCATTACACATGCCGACCCCTCAGTGATGAATTATCAGGTGTTACCGACAGTACCCGTAAAGGTATAACCCAGAGCTGTCTGCTGTGCGATAATGTTAGGCAAGTTTGATGCGATCGAGCCATTACAGTAGAGGGCAAAGAATTCTTCGGCGCCGAGTTACATCTCGATGGGAAGGTTACACCTAGTTTCAGGGTCAGCCAAGGAGTCGGGAACACAATCGATAGTAGGGTCTTCCACTAGAGGTCTTTGATATGGTTTTCGGTTGTTGAACTTGAAACGGGTCAAGCGGCTAATTATTCAAAACATTGCAAATCTCGTTTCGCGCAGCGTGAAGGCTTTGAGCTGTAATTTCCTTTGCAGACTGGTGCAAATTCTTGAGATGGTTGACGAAAAGTTTAAGAGAATACGGCATATGTGATATAAGTTTGTCTATTTGGGTAGTAATACAATTTTGATCTGGGCTGTCGCGATGAAGACATTGGCTCAATTAAATGGGTTAGTGGACTTGGGTTGAAGTCGGAACTCAGAAGCACTTCGGCAATGGAATTTACGGATGCCTGTGAGGTCGTTGATCTCTCCTCGTCGAAGGCAACTGTCCGTTCCAGAGTATTTGAGATCCGTTTCTCCGATCGTGATGGTCGGTCTTGAGGTTTTGATTGCTGCTTCTGCGGTCTTAATTGTAACTCCTGAAGTGTTGATTTGTGCTCTTGTGGTATTGATGGTCTTAATTGTTGCTCTTGTTGAGGTTTTTGTAGATTCTTTGACGAGCTTGATTTAGAGCTACAGGTCTTATGCCGTGTTGACGCAGTTGTGATGAAAAGTGTATAATGATTTGTAATCTTACACAACTTCCATTCATTCTGGCAAAGTCTGTCATCATTGATAACGACGAGATCGTTAAGTCTAATATTTTCCTGTTGTCGTTTTCATTTGTATCTGCGATGTAGTTCTTTCACATATTCTGTCTTCCAGCGCAGACAGAGTTCCTGAGAAACAATCTTTACTCTTTTCAATCGATTGACAGGAGTGATATTTTTATTTGATATGTCAGGTTCAGCAGGTTCTAATATTGAGATACCAATGAGAAAATGTCCTGGAGTATGTGGTAAGAGGTCATTAGGGTCCTCACTGGCTGGGTTTAGAGTTCTCGAGTTCAGACATGCCAAGATTCGGGCTAAATCGTCGAGAATTCTTCAAAGTATATTTCATACTTGGAAGTATCTTGCAAAGATGTGCCTTGAATGATTTCACAACGGCCTTCCAAATTCCGCCCATATGTGGTGCGCAGGGAGGAATGAAAGTCCACTCTAAGTTCTGATGACAGTGAAGTTGTGAGATGTTGTTGTGAAGTCTTTTCATGAACTCTTGGAGCTCTTTTTTCAACATTTCAGCGGCTCCAGTAAAATTTATTCTGTTGTCGGAAATCATTTTAGATGGGCATCCTCGTCAACCTATTAATCTCGAGAAGGCGGCTACAAAGGCATATGTTAATAGGTCACTAGTAGCCTCCAAATGTATAGCCATGGCGGAGAAACATACGAAAATGCTCACGTATCCTTTTGTAATAAGCAGGCCCGACCGGTGAAATTGCAAATATTAAGAGGTCCTGCAAAACCAACTCCGATATTTAGAACAGATCTAGAGAATGTTGTTCGTTCTGGAGGAAGCGAAGCCTTGGTTTTGAATGTTTCTTGTAAAGTATACAGGTCTTATAGGCTGTTTCCACTACGGTCACGTCCGCATCCAAAAATCAATGAACGCGCGTTAAGGCCCATACAAAAAACATAGGCAGTTAGGTATGGGAAAAAGTCGCGTTCATATTGGACGGGTTTATCGATAAGTCGCGTTTACTATAAAATCGATTATTTTTGCAATCGAAACCCACCCATACCTATCAATGGCAAAATCGCAAACTGCACATACCTATGAAAACAGCTGTCAAGCAGTATAAATAAAAAAAAATCCAAAATGCAAAAAACAGGAGGTAAGTTAATATTTTTGCTTTTGTTTAAATAATATTAATTTTTCCAATTATTTTAGAATTTAAAAAGACGAAATGGACATCAGTAACAACACTACATCTGTTGGACCTCTGGGAGGAAAACATTGATGGCCTGAGGGGTGCTCGGAAAAACACCCACATACACAAAGAGATGGGCGAGAAGTTGGGAGTGACTGGCGCCGAAGTAAAAAATAAACTGGACAATTTAACGAAAAAATACAGGTAATTTTTTAAATATAAATTATATAGCAATATTTTTTTGAAATTAAATCGATTGTGTTTATTGCAGAAAGGAGCAGGCGCTAGTTGGGCCACAAAAATATTAAAATTTTTCGCACCCCTAAAAAAAACAAATAAACAAAACAGCTGTTTGAACGCAAACGTGGACGCAAAACACAATGGAAACACCATTACAAATTTATCGATAAATCATGGACGCGGGCGTGGACGCGACCGTAGTGGAAACAGCCTATTACAGTGGTTTATCACCAATTTGGCAAGGGCTTTAGCTCAGAATAGCCAGAATTCCATTTGTACGACCATTAACTGGTTTCCCCATGTAAGGTCATTTTGTGCGTATGTTCTTCGAGAAGCCGTGAAAGTCGTGCATTGTAGGGCAATAAGTTGCTATCTTTCATTGTAGATCAACGTTGGAGCTTGTGTCAAACGTCCATTTGCTCGTACGATTCCATACGAATCAACAAATCGATTTAAAGTCAATAGCGAACTACTGTTCGGTATATTCGCCTTCTGTGCTTACAAATTGTATTGTTTTTAACGAATTTGACTTCTTCAGCTGAGATCTCTGTCGTGAAAATTTGATGCTGACATCGATCGCGCCCGGTATTTCTTCTGAAAGAAGACATACGCTAGAACTCAAAAGGCATGAGGTAGCGATAAAATCGGGATCTTCAAAAGTCGTGGTTATAAACGTTTTAAAGGGCTTGTCTAGCCAGAAGGTGTGTATGTACTTTAGTTTGATCCTGAAGTCTAATATACAAAGGGACCAAAAATCCATGAATTTCTATATTAGAATTCGGTATATAGCTTATCCAACAAGGTATTTGGATATTCTGAAGCAATGGACAATTTTTCAGAAAGTTCTTCATCTTATGCAAGTCAGAGGTGTAAGTCCGTCGTCCCATCTGCCCAAATTTGTTGCATAATGGCTTTTGCGACACTGATTATGAGCGCCAACAAATCACATGGATTGAAGAATTTAGCTATTGTAGATAGAAATTTTCTTTTCATGTAAGTCTATTTGATTTCAAGATTTGGCTGAGGGAAGGAGAAGAAGTCTGCACCGATGTTCCATTTTATTCCCAATGTCATCGTACCTAAATTTTCAGAAATGTGTAGGCAATCAAAGTCGTTCTTGTAGTAGGTCTTTTTTTTATTTTTTTTAAATAACCAACACTCAGGGGATGCCCCCTATACATGCGGTGCATTGCGTTGGCGAGTGGAAAGTGAAGGATCGGACGGGGGAAAGAGGGAGTAATGATTATTGACGCTTGCCTTGAACTTCTGGATGTCACAATCAGTGGGAAATACATTTTCCGGAAGCCGATTCCATATACGGACTGTACGAATATGATCTGTAGTGTATAGTGCGTTCAACTGGCCAATCGATAACAAACGGGTGTGAATTCCTAGAAAGTCGCGTATTCCTGCCGAACGTTCTCAGATCAGGCATAAGGCGACGGATGTCTGATGAACACATACCATGAAAGTAACGATAGAACAGCGTCACGCAAACCACATTCCGACGACGCTCAAAAGAAACAATAGAGTTGGATACCCTACTGTCACGTATCAGCACCATCGCTCTCCTTTGAAAACGGTCAAGTAGCTCCAAGGATGATCTTGGAGCACCTGCCCATATATGGGAGTTGTATTCCATCTTTGGCCTGATGTAAGTTGTATAAATTTTGAAAAGATCAGAAGGAGTGAAATGTTTCTTGCACCGCTTTAAGAAGCCTATGCACTTGAATGCTTCTTTCGACACTTCGAATACACATCTCGCCCAACGAGCGTCACATTGTATTTTCATGCCCAGAACATCGAGAGCTTCCGATTGTTCAATAACCGTGCCATCGATAGAAATTGACGATATTGTTGGGTCAGCGAATCGCTTGTGAGACAACAAGCAGAGCTGTGTCTTACGTGCAATAAAATCTACTCTATCACTCGACCCCATTCGGAAATGGCCAGTAGATCCCGGCCAAGTGTCTCATCCATAATTCGCCTTTCGTCTTCAATATCTTGAAGACTAGGGTACGGTCGAATGAATATGAATGACAGAGGTAACTATAATCTGCGAAAGAGTAGATTGGATTCACGGTCTGACCTAAAAGATCGTCGATGAAAATAAGAAATAAAGAGAGCGAGAAAGGACAGAGCCCTGTGGAACAACTGCGGTCAGCATATGTATGTTGGATGAGAACCCATCTACAACAACTCGTATAGTGCGATCTCAAAGAAGGCTCGATATAATTCGAGCAAAGGTATTACCGACACCAAAAGCGATCAACTTTGATATGAGTGTACCGTGCCAGACTCTATCAAAGGCTTAGGAGATATCTAGAGCTACGACCTTACTCTTACCAAACTGGTAGATAAACCGGCTCCAACGTTCCGACAAGAACGCCAACAGGTCTCCGGTAGAGCGATTTCTACGGAAGCCATACTGTTGATCACTTAGCAAGTCGTTGGTATCTAAATACCTCACAAGATGATGGTTTACCATGCTCTCCGTTACCTTGGAGAGCGCAGAGCAAATCGCAATTGGCCGATAATTCGCAGGATTATGGGTGAACCCAATTTTTAGGGATCGAAAAGGCTGCATAACGGGCTAGCGTCGACGAGCACTTACATGTGACAAGTGCTGAAATACCATCCGGGCCCGGGGATTTATTTACATCGAGCTTCGCAAGAACCCATTAACTCCACGCGTTCGAAAAAATATCTGAGGCATGGAACTTGATACGTTTTCGATCGCTGGGTTGATTGCTTTCCGGCAAGGAAGAATTTCCTGCAAATTCAGCCAAAAGGTTAGCTTTATCAATCGGGTCAGTGAATGCCTGGTCGTCTTAAACAAGAGTTGGGATAGATGAAGAACTATCCTTTACTCTTCTTACAAACGAACAAAAGCTCTGGGAGAAGTAAGAACCTTTGTACGTAGACGTTGTTCGTGCAGAAATTTTTCACGCCTAAGCACTCTAGCACATGAAGCTCTTGCCTGTTTTCGCAGCAGTTCAGTAATGGAGTTTTTGTTAAACGCCAATTTCTGAACGCTTTCTCCTTTTATCTGACAGCATCCCTGTATGCATGGTTAAACCAACTGTTTTTGGCTGGTTTAGCCGACATAATTTTATTTGGAACAAAAGTCTTTATTCCAAATAAAATTATATTTTGGATCATTTCAGCCGCAGCATTTACGTCGTTATCAAGAAAGCAAAGTATAGAATTGAAGTGCTGGAAAAAGTGGTTGAGCTCATCCCAACGTGCCTTTTCGTAGAAAAAAACTGTCCGTTTTGGGGCTGGTATGGAAGCGACACGAAGAGCGGAATACGGAAAGGATGCTGAAACAATGCAGTGATCGGAGTTACCAGGAGGTGCAAGTACATTAACTTCGTACTTTTCAGGGTGCGAAGTTAAGAAAAGGTCAAGAATGTTATGTTGGTGCCCTTTTACACACGGAATATGTATGTATGTGTCAGTTCATTCACTAGTTGCGTCAAGTCATTTTGCGCGGCAAAGAGCTCGGCGTATTGGCCCTCGGGAGTTATATGGCTCGAAAGCCAGGCGGAATTATGGACATTGAAATCTCCAGCAAGGACAATTTCACTATCTGGATAACTCTCCAAAACTTTCGATATTAAATCGGAAAGGGCGTCAAAGCCGTTAAGGGAAGCCTGCCTTTCCGAGTTTGGACTTCTATAGATAAACCAAACTGTAGTACTTGTGTTCCAATCCTAAACTAAACCCAAAGGGATGTAAATTCTGGATCTTGTGAGTTCAAGTGTTGCTGACTCTGAAACACTATGTCATTACGTACATATACCACAAGACCTCTGTGGGAAATAATAAGAGATAGGGGGTGGTACCCAGGAACTGAAAATCCTGTGGATCAGAATCCTTACGGACCTGAGTCTCACTTAGAGCTATAACATCAGGCCTATGAAAATGAATATGAGAAAACACAGCGAAAAAAATCGCACGCAACCCTCGTATGTTGGCAAAATGGATTTTAAATTTCTTCACCATTACGCCAACCAGAGAACAAAAAACAAGTGTCTGTATGCAATGCCAATTCTTAGTGTTATGCCTTAAGAATTGAACGGACAGCGACAAAAAAAGAAGAGAGCCAACTGCACTACACGAAATGGATGGGAAAAGGGAGGGGGAGAGGGAAAACGAATGCACGACGATTAATGAACATTAATATATGTAATATTTGTTCTGTTTGTTGAGAATTTGTCTGTTTCTATTGTTGTTGATTTTATGTGTTTTCGTTATTTTTCTGTTATTTGTAGTTATTGTTGTTGTTTTGGATTATGGTGTGATATTGTTGGTTTGCGCGGAGAGAACTGTAACACGGACAACATTTAACGCGGAAGACATAGAATGCGGACTGGACGACAGACTGAACATTGAGAACTTTTTTGGCCATTAGTTGAGATTGTTTGACGTCTTCTGCCAAGTGTAGCATAGTCCTGATTGCTAAAAAAAAGGCGCACAATTAACTTCGAAGGTCACAGTTGGGAGTTCGATGTCTTCAAAAGGTCCAGTTGTAAACATTCTAAACAATATCCTTTGGAACTGGGTCTGAGTTGGATTGACAAGAATTTGTCTGTACATTTTGGTTATGTCGGCATTATATACAAATTGGAAGAATCGCCATTTTAAGGCCTGCAATACAAGGTCTTGTTGTAGAACAGGTCCCGGATACAAAATGTCAATGAGACTATTTTTGTTGGAGGACGGCCAAGGCGCATTGAAAACCACCCTATATTTAGTCGTAACGCGATCAGGTTTTATTACTGAGTGATGCGGCAGGTAATAGTCTGGTTGCTTATGAATGACGGAGGCGGACATTTCCTCATGTAAAACTTATGATCTGCTAGAGTTTCCTGCTGTAGGTCTTCCAGGATGTCTAGGTCGAGATTCTTGGATGGTAAATTAAACGGAAGGGTTTTGAGAACTGGAGCCCAAATGTCTAATTTAAAGTCTGAGCATAGCGTCCGTGAGCATAGTGTGAATAATCAAGCTCTCGTAGAAGTCTCAGTAAGCAAAGAGCTCAAACCTAAAACATGGACTAAGTTCCGTTTTGTTGGAAGTCTAAGCTTGTTTTTGAGCTTATTCGATATGAAGGTCGATTGTGAACCCTGATCAATTATTGCTCGGGCATCATACTTTTGGCCATTAGTCTCTATTTGCACAACGGCTGTAAAAAGTAATGTTTCTTTCACCTTTAAAGTTGAATGTTTTCGAAGATTATCACGGAGTGTCAACGATGTTATGTTTGATGTGTCAAAATCGTGTTAAGTCTTGTGTGGTTATCTGCAATAGGTTTGGAGGTCTGGGTTGAATTATCGAGATGTAGTAGCGTATGATGTCTCTGATCACAGTGTCCGTACTTTTATCTGCTTCTGCAGTTTTTGACGCTATGATCTAATCCGCGGCAATTGTAACAAGATCTGGTTGTTCGTATAACGTGAATTCGATCACTGGGGATTTTCTTTAAAAAGGCCGGACAAAGACGCAGTAGGTGTGACTCTCCGCAAGATGGGCAGGTAACTTCCAAGGGGTCTGAGGCCTATGGCTACCAGTGTATCTGGACTTGGAGTAATTTACTTTGTGTGGCTGACCTAAATTCATTCGAAAAGTGTTACCTTGATTATCTCTAGGGTTTTGTTTGTGTTGATGTTTAACTTGACCCGATTGCGAGGTCGAGGAGTGGATGTTTCCCACCGACTCCAAAGTCTTGAATCGCTGGGTTAAAAATCTGTCGAAGTCATCCCACGAGGGCATTTTTGAACTATCCGGTAGCGCATTTTCAAAATCCTCAAGGTAAGTCCTTGGGAATTTCGCAGAGCACAAAAAATTAAAATTGGATCCTATGTATCGATGTCTAGAGCCTTGAGGGTCTGGACGCAACCATTTTCGGATCTTTGATGTGATTTAAGTGAATTACTCGAGTCAGCTGATACTGTAGGAAAAAGAGGATCTTAATTTGCTCAATTACTTAAATGCGTTTGTTCTCATATCGGTCTACTAAGTTCTTCCAGGCTAAGTCAAACACCTCACGAGTAAGCAGTCTTTTGGTTTAGACGATAAAGTATTTCTACTTAGCTAAGTCTCAAATTCTTCACGTAAATTACGGAAAAAAGTTCTCTGAATGTCGGCCATGTCTTATAGCTTCGTGAAATCGTGAAGTCGCCAAGGAAGATCTCTCCGATTTTTCAATCTGTATCCGCGTGGGTGAAAGAGCCTCAATCTCCGCGTTTATAGAGCCGAGCGAACTTTTGTAAGCAGAGAATGCACTTCTATATTTGGCACGTAACTTATTATGATCAATGGCATTATCCTCTTCTGTTGGCTTAAAGTCTCGACATTACTCGTATGCGCGTTTAATCGCGTCCAAAGATAATCTAGGTGAACTCGTAGTACTTCCAGAGCATGAATGTTGTCCACGGCATAACTACCCGCCTGGAACTCCTCGAAATCCATAAAGTTATTAAACGAATTTGTAAATTTGTTAAGTATCTCCATCATGAATTATAAGATGTGCAAAAAATTAAATTGTGCAGTTTATGTCTAAAGTCCGTTATTAATTTTTTTTTAAAAACGTCGTTCACCGATAACAAAAATTTCCATGAAAGTCAGGCAAATAATATTTTCAACGGAAAAATATTTCAAAGGTCAGTTTATATCGATCCTGAAAGTCTGTTTATTTTTCCTTAAGTAGGTCCCCGGACTTTTAATTATTCCGACAGATCTGGCAACTCGATTTCTTATGTATTAAGCGAGCAAATTGTCACAAGACAAATACCGCTTCTAATTTTTCGTCGGACTTGCGTTGTAGCACCCATTATGTCCCGTTGCTGTTTAAATACGTTTGTATGTGTGCACGTACATACTTTGATATTCTGCTTATATTCTTGCGGTAAAATGATGGAGAGGTCGATTGATCGCCAAAGGTCTGTTGGCTTCCTGAAATTTTCGGCAATGGTATGAAGGAGACAAACAATTTTTTTCTTGGTGCTGAGGTCCGTAATAGCCCGTTATAGCAGTTGTTGAAAATTTTAGTGAGACAACATATTTTTCGAACTTTCTGTTTTTGTATTTTGCTCGAATTTCCTTTTCCTTTTGTTTACAAACATTCACTTGTTCAATTTGCCGTTTTTTATTTTGAAGTTATGTAGTTAATTAAATTAGATCAACAACTTGTGTTTGTATTTGTTTGTATTTTTTGAAAAAAAAAACTTAGATTTATTGTGTGTTAGTTTTAGGTTTAGAAAATTTTGATTTCATTGTCCTTCTCACTGCACTATTACGATTTTTGTTGTTAGGTCTCTTAGTTTTTTAATCTGTTTTTCACAATATTTTGCTCAAAAATTTGATTGCAAATTTAATTTTTTTTGTTTTAAAGAAGCACAAATTGATCCGGCTCGAAGAACCAATGTTTTTTTCGTAGGCAATAAATTAGATTTAGTTGATTTTTAAAATAATTTAATGTTATTTGACACCTGCTACCCTTTTTTTGCTTTGTTAAAAAAACAACAACCACTTTTTTGTTTTAGTTTGAGTTCTATTAGGTTTAATTTATTTTATGTATAGTTTCGTTTTTATTGATAATATTTTTTTTGTTAGTTTTTTAACGACTTACACTTTTTTGTTTGAGCGGTTACAACTTTGTTTGCGGACATTTAAAATAATGATGTGTGACACTTTTTATTTGTTTTCTATGACTGATTCGTTTTGGATCTGCTTTGGCTATTCAAAGCAGAAACCCAGAACGAATCAGTTGCAACAACAACAACTGCAGCAAGGTCCGGGACCGCTGGAAGCTGAAGACACACTCGTACGCACACACTGTAGGCAGTGAGTGTGAGGGAGAGTGAAGTTATTGGTTTTGTTAAGAAGTTGGAAATAACGAATTTCAAATTTTAAGAATAGGTATGTAAAAGAGCAATGGTCATATGCATATGGACATATGTATGTACTTTTGGCGAATTTGCTAATACGTACATACAGGCGGGTCGTTCCTGAAGGGAATTGTGTTATTAAATAAAAACTGTATTTGAAATAAAGTTAAATTATTTATACGTCATGTTGATGTCAGAATATTCCTTCTGAAACATTTATCTTAAATGGAGATAAATGATTGGAAGACGATTAAAATTTCTAAATTTTTAAGCCGAGGTCACCTTCTAACTTCGACTTAATATAATATTGAATTTCATCAATTGTAGTGTCAGGGAAAATATAGATAGTCTTTATTGTTGGAAAATACAGTTAATTTCATAGGTCTACTATGGACTGACAAACAGTCTAATGCAACCTTTTGAATAAATCATCTGTCCCCGGTCTCTACGCCAATAAACACCTCACTGACATTAGCAGGACAACTAGAAATCAGTGTTAAAAGGTTCTCATTCAATGCTGAAATTGAATTCGGTGTCTTTCCGGTTTATTAACAGCGGTATCAACTTTCGCAACTACTCTAGTAATAATTTCATCCATCGGCAAAACATTTACCTGTTCCAATAAAGGTACCGCAGCTAACGTCATACCGGAAGATGTCTTTACCGTACGGATATGTTATAAAAAATTCCGAAAGTTTATTCTGAATATTTAATAACTCCAATCCTATCTTGGATACTTCCGCCAATGTATTGGTGAAGAATTTGTAAAACTGAATATCAATTCTTCTACACCGCCGGCAATACTATTTGATACCATTATGCATTAAACACATAGACGACAGCAAGCAGCGAGCGACAACCTGTCAAAATTAAAACACACACGTTTATATGAAAATGATTACTTTGACGGCGTCACAGCAGCACGACGGCACAGCAGCCGTTGCTGTTGTCGCCAATATAAACTAATTTCTATTTTGAAAGGCGACAATATCAGATACAGTGTTGGTAATGCACTAAAGTAGTTGTAATAATTTAGAGATTAAAGGCGTTTAACTAAAAACTGAAAATTTGCGTCAAACATTTTGGGATTTATTAAATGTTCAAGGTGTCAAGGTGTTTTTATATATCTTCTTGGTATGCTAAAATATAATTTCGCTATATAAAGATTTCTTGTGAAGCCGGTCTTCGTCCGGGGGTATGCCAAAATATGGCTTCGCCTTTTAAATATTTCCTGCCTCTTTGCAATCTATTCAATCCACTCATTAATAAACAAACTATAATGAAAATAAAACATAATATATAAATAATATATAAAATACTCTGTTCCGGAATCTTTTTTTCAATGTGCTTCTTATCTGATACTTCGGCTTCACTTCTGGAGAGAGAGGTAAGAAGTATGGAACGGGGAACAATGGCGACAATTATAATTGTCCGTGTAAAACCAGACTATGTATTTTGCAACGAAACTGTCAATCTGATGTACGGTCTATTTACTATGAAGGGTGCACACGATTACAATAAATTATTATGTAGAACATAAATCGTTTGTTTGTGTGCCTCATAAACGTCATATTGGCATCACTGAAAAATACATTGCTCCAATAAACAGCAGTGCATACTAAAACAATATCAGCTGTTTACGCTGCTGCTGCCGTTCTCAAAATATTTTAAAAGGTGGCAGCACAACGACAAATGTCGCCAACGACATTTGAAGTCAGTCGTCGTGCTGCTTGCTGTCGTCTATGTGTTTAAAGCATTATTCTGGCCTTAGGCATCAGCGGCACGCGCACTGCACAACAGTTGGCATAGCAAACAAAACTCTTTTCCGAACACAAACACGTTCTGATAGAATTCTATTGATGGCTCTAAATGTGGAGTATCTGTAGAGGTGGTATGAGTGAATTGTATATTTGTGCCCATTTGTGGTAAAAAATACTTGAAGTCAGATTTACAACAATAGTTCTCATTTATTAGGTGAGAGCCAGGTCCTAATAGTTCGTTTTTTCTTTCAACAATTGCTGCGAAGCTTTCTGATGAATGGTGTCACGGGCCCGAAATCACGATAACAGCAGTGTGCAGCCACGAAAATCAATGTCACTTTGCCATTTTGTTAAAAACTTGTCTTCTATTTATATATAGATACAAGCGGTCATGAGCCGTTAAATCCCTGTTCAATGTGTAAAAGCAAAAGACCAAAACTTAGCAAACAATTGGCATAGCCATCAAAACTCTTTTCACAACACACGTGTTAAAAATGAAATATATTGATGGCTCTCAATGAGGAGTCACTGTAGAGGTGGTAAGAGTAAATTGTATTTTCGTAAAGAGTCCATTTTTCCTTTAACAATTGCTACGAAGCTTTCTGATGAAGGGCGTTAAGGACTTGAAACCGCGATAAAAGCAGTGTGCAGCCAAGAAAATCAATTTTACTATTCCATTTTTTTAAAAACGTGTCTTCTATTTAAATATAGATACAAAAGGTCTTGAGACTGTTAATCCCTGTTCAATGTGTAAAAGCAAAAGACGAAAATAAAACAAACGGGCTAAACAAACATATGTATACATACACGGCTCGGCACAACAGTTGGTATAGCCAACAAAACTCTCTTCACAACACAAACCTGTTGTAAATGAAATCGATTGATGGCTCCCAATCGTAAATGCATCGGTGCGTTGGTTGGAGTGCTGCACAATCCGAGAGGCCACTGATAGGTTACAGTTGTTGCAAAAATTGCATATTGGGTGGGGTACCTTGGACAAAAGGAGTTCGTGAGTTAACCAGGAACGCGTAATCGCACAAAACATTTAGTTTGATGGCAGGTAATTGTTGAAGGTAGTTCCAATGGAATTTTTTTGGGAACAATATTTCTGTAGGTGTAAGTGTAATTTCTCCATTTATTTTCTGCTTCAAAGTTTGCTTGTGCGATTGCTAATTTTATATTATAACTTTTGGAGGTGGGAATAAATAGGAATGTTGGCTAGCGGTGTAAAACAATTTTTACTGCCATGTCGGCGGACTCATTTCCAGGGATCCCTACATGGCTTGGAACCCATATGAGTTTGATTTTATTTTTTATGTTTATTAACTGCTGCTGAATTAAAATTATCGTTTCGTTTTTATTGTCGCTGCTAGAACGCAACAAAAACGGAGTAGCTGTCGGAACAAATTAGGTGTTTAGTACGACTTTTCTTACATATTTCCAATGCCTTCTGTATAGCTTGGGCTTCGGCCTCAAATATGGATGCAGTATCATGAAGAAGTCCTGTGGATAAAATAGCTTCGATGTAAGATACTACTGCAAACGATATTAAATGCAGTTTTAGAGCCATCGGTGAGTAGAATTTTTCAGCCGCTTTATTTATGTTCTTTAAATATATATTTGGATATCACCCTGCATATGCGGGGATAAGTGGTGTTTTTATTGTACTTAGCGTGTCTAGAAATATATTAGGCCTTAAAGATGATGGGGATATGTTTGGCTTGGGTCCTAGTATGAGGTTGTTGTTGTTATAGCGGTAATTATATACCGGGGTGACAGCCTTTGGCCGAAGAATTGCTCTTCTGTTCAATCTAGTCCATAGGACCGGATGTTGTTGGATTGGTATTACCGATCCAGTCCTCTCCGCTGACAAGGTTGTTCGCATTAACTAACTGTCAAGAATTATTTTAAAACTAACAATATTGATGTATGAGGTTGTATTACTTTTGCAGCGATTTTAAAAATTTTGCATAAAGCTGACCGATATTTTAGACCCTTTTTAAGTGGGCTAATTTTCTTTGAGAGGAATGAATGTTGGCAAAGTATTTTGTGCGTTAACCGTGATTTTAGCATGTATGTGTGTAGAGGAATTGTATCCAATCCTCCTTCAGCGGGCAAATTTTGTATAGGCGTTGTTCGGTAATTTTCTGGTGGTATGCTTCCAATTGGTAGTCTTTCTAACTTTGGAGCTTTATCATAAAAAATTAAACCGTAGTCGATTTTAAACTGTATGCTGGACTTTACTATCCTTAACAAGGAGTTGGAGTGCATACGAATTTAGATGATGATAAATTCTCGACAATATTTAAACTAGTATTCAAATCATTCTTAAGATATGTACAATGATCCTTAACACGTTGACTGCCAACTACGAGATAACTCGTAGATTGAATTCCCTTCCAGGAAGCCAACTACGAGTTATCTCGTACTATCTAAAACTGCCACTTTTTGTGTAGTTACGAGTAAAACCGTATTAAATCAGTGCTAGTATCGATAAATGGCTTCTGGGAAAAGGAAAAAAAGTTAGTTTTGGCTTACGTGGGCTGAACATTTATTAAAAAAAATAATTCATTCAATATAATGTAAAAAATCATTCAATATAATGGAAAAATTAACTCAAATAGAAGAAATAAAGTAATATTTTATTATATGTGGTAGTTTTTTAAACAATTTTCCACACAAAGGGCTGGCTTCTCTTTACAGGCTGGACAGAAGTAACGCGTTTCCCGGCGTTTTTTTTTGCTTGGGTACATACACGACATGGCTTTGTCGGACGCTGTTTTTTTTCCTTGGTGGTAAACACTCTAAATAATGGAGCTCTTGTCTTTTATTTTTTCAAAACTGGTTGAAAATCTCCAATTAACGCGAGGACGAATTCTTCTCTGAACTTTATCAGTTTTATTTTAGATGAAAAATGCTCATAGAACTTTTTGAAAAGTTCTATGAGCATTTTGTATATGTATCTCTATAATATGTAGTAAAACCTTTTTGGGTCATCTAATATTCTTTCTTAGAAATGAGTAGTACGAAATCATTTGATCTGATCAGTCTATGCCAGACATTCCATTATTGTAATCTCGAACTATATTCGGTTTCATAGAAATTTTTCCATTGCGATTGGGCACCTCTACCATTTAAACAGCATGCATGTTTGAAATGGTAAGGACTTCTCGTTTGTCTTTCCATTTGCATACAGAAACAGGACCATTTTGCTGCCAAAATCACTCCCCTTTTTTCAGTTTACGATTTACCACATCTCTGGGGTTTCCTTTTCTGTTACTTCGCAGGGTTCCACACACATAAGTTTTTCGTGTATATAACAGTTTTGTAAGACTAACTGAATTATAAAAATTATCCATGTAAAGCGCGTAGCCTTTCTCGAGATAGTCCTCAAGTAAATGTAAAACAACGTCAGCAGTATGACCTACATTATTGGTAGTTTCTTCAGATTTTCCGCTGTAAATTTTTATTTTTATTACAAGACCGTCGGACTCACATAGTTTATATGGTTTAATGCCATATTTGTGTTTTTTATTTTTTATGTATTGACGGAAAAGCTCTTCCCCGCCATAGCGTCATGAATTCGTCAATACAAATATTTTTACTTGGTACTTAGTTTTCACGCATAACATTGTTGAAATGATTTAGGATTGGTCTCGCCTTTTATAATCTATCGGTAGATGCGTTTGAGTTATCAACCAAATGAAAATAACGAAGTAGCAACTGGAATCGATATCGGCTCATATGTGAGCGCCAAAAGTTTACATTATATAGCTTGTTTGTGCTCCAGTAACGTTCTATTGTTGAAAAAGTACAAGGTCCCATTTGCAATAAAAGAGCAATAAAAACATTCATCTCTGCAGCATATGCGTCTTACCAATTTGATAACCTTTTAGGTTTTTTATAGCATTTTGATTCCCATTTTCCGATTTTTCAATTTCTTGCGAAGCATATAAATTAGTTTGTTCTACCAGTACTGCAAGAAACTCATCCGAAAAAATAAATTCACCAGCGTTTGTACTGAAAAATTTGATGTATCTAATTTAACGCCAACATTTTCTTCAAAAAGAAATAAATCAGGATTGTGTTGAACTTCTGTCCACAAATCATCATTCTCATTTGACGTTGTTGCTTGGAGATCATCGTCATTATCATCAGGTTCGGACCCGTCTTCAGGTTCAACTTCACTACCACTACCAGAAGGCTCATAAATGTCGTTACTATCATCGCTGAAAATTCCGTCATATTCTGAATTACTTAGATTTGCGTTGTACTCAATTTCACTTTGATTCAGTGACCTTTTCGTATCCATTTTGGGTTCTTGATAATTATAACAATAAATTTAGAGAATGTTTATAAATCTAAAAAGAAAGAATATAATAATAAAATTATAATAACTATAAAACAAAATATTAAACGAAGCAAAAATTATGTTTTTTAGGAGAAAAGGCACCTACGAATTAACTCGTATTAGGCTTCTGCGTAGCGATTTCTGTCACAGAAGCAAACTACGAGATAATTCATAGGTCCTTTTTCTCCTAAAAGAAAACATCATATTTGCTTATTCATGATACCTATCATCTAGAAATAGAGTTTTTAGTAAAATAATGTGAAAAAATCAAAATGTAATTTTTGGCCCGTTTTCTGAAACTGGCCTTGGCAGTCAACATGTTAAAACTAAACTTATGATTAATATACATTCCTTAAATTTTACAAACTCTTGGATTTTCAATGGTATGTTTGTTGTATACTAAATTTATGGTTTTGCAGGTTCTCTTATTGCAGATGTACTTATACATGTGTTTGTTTTATCAAACGACACATTTTTACCTGATATATGCGACCATTTGTCTATCGCGATTAGAGATTTTTTAAGTACTTGTTTGATATCATTGTTATTTTGCTTATACAGATCATCAACATAAAGGCAATGTTCTATTTTATTATTTTTCAAGAGGATACGACTTAGGTCTTAAAAGGCTAAAATAAATAATGTCACCGATAACGGCGATCCCTGGGGAACACCATTGGATCCCTGGGGAACACCACTTTGAATTTCCTGTCAGTTAGAAATGTCTTAATGAAGTTAAATGTTTTGGGACTAATTTCCCAATCTAAAAGTTTTTGCAGAACTACTCGTATATGAATACCTACTCGATCAAAAGCTTTTATAAAATCAATTGACAAAATTGATGTGTGGTTTCTTGTAGAACGATTTTTGCTATTAATATGGTCCAAAAATAATAATGCATCAATTAGTCCAGACTGGAATCCATGTTGATGTGGAGAAAGAAGTTTGTGCCTCTTGAAATACCACATTCAACTACGAGATATAATTTTCTCTAAGATTATGCTAATGCAGGGTAGGACAGAAATGGGTATATATGAGTCTATTTGATTAATAGAGTTCGTTGGTTTAACAATTGGTGTATTGCATGCCATTTTTAAATATTGGGGGATTGTTCCCGTGTCATATATATTGTTGTAATGGCTAAGAATGCGTTTTTAAAGGATATAGGTGTATTTTTAGCATGGGATGAGATATTTTGTCGAGGCCAGGTGTTTTTCCTATAGATGAAATAAGGCTGAAAATAAGTTCTAGTAATTTGATGGGGTCATCTCTGCATTTCGCTTTAGGTGAACACTGAGTGTTTTTTTTGCCGTGTCGACAATATTTGGTTTTTATTGTGACAAAATTCTTGTCACTCCTTAAGTCTTCAGATTGGCATGACAAATGTTCACGAAGGAAACGGAAATTTGAGGGGGATTAGTTTGTTGGTACCATAGCTTTCAATAGCACGAATGGTATGAGATGTGGGGGTGGGGGTTCCAGTCAACAGACATAGTCTGTGTCCTAATTGGGACGAGAATGAAGATGGATTGAGAGATTCTGTATAGTTATTGAAAGTGACCCGTTTAGCCAATCTTTTTTCGCTGTTGATGATTGGTATTTCTCTGTTTATAATCTATAAGATTATCGTTTGCCATTGGGGAATGATTACATAAGCCTAGGATCTAATGATTTTTCTTATTAATGCCCAGGCTTTGTTTAGAATATCGGAAACAAGACTGCAATATGAGAAGTTGAAACTAATTAGCCCTATCAGTGATAAATTTGATTTCATTATATTGAAGGAAGTTCGAACCGATGTTCATTTCTGCCACAGTGGGGAAATGGTCGTTATTGTACAGGTCGTTTAATAGTTATATGTCAATTGCATTTTGGTTGAAGGGCAATTTATGCAATGCAGGGGAGCGGTCATTTAACGCAGCAAGGTTAAGGAGTTAAATAAAATGTTCAATCGTAGTTCCTCTCCTGTAGGTTGGCGGGGATCCCCAAAGAGGACTCTAACTATTTAGGTCCCCAAGAATTAAAGTAGGGGTATTAATATTTAAAACTAGATCATAAAGATTAGAATCAGTTCTCGAATCCAGGGGTGGGGGAAGATATAAAGAGAAAATCTTGAATTTTGTAGCTAAATTAACCTCAAGGGCTACATAGCAAAGGGAGGTTGTGCTGATTATTTTTTGGGGTATGTTCTTCTTAATAAGAACAGCAGTTCACTGTTTACAAGTATTGTGAGTATTGAAGAAATACTCGGTGCATCTTTTGGGTGTAAGTGGAGTAAAGTTGCGTTTGTATTTTGTTCTTGAAGGCATACTATATTTGGTTTCTCTTTAGAAAGAAGAAGCTGAAGGCTTGAGTAGTTGTTGAGGTAACCACGGATATTCCACTGATTGATATTCAGAACCATGCGTATTTATTGTAAGTGTACTTCTAAGAACCGACTTATTTTATTATACTGTTATTATATTATATTGTTCTTTGTTATATTGTTTTATGACTATTAACACGGGATCTGTTTGCATATCTTTTGAATTATTATGATCAAAATTGGATTCTGGGAGAGAAGTTTTAGTTTTCGTCTCTGTTATTATATTATTGGTTGGTACTGTTGGGATTCTTACATCTTACATCTGAAAGGGAGATGACTATACTTAGGCATATTCTTTTCACAATCTGAAGTTGGAGTTAAACTTAAATTTGAAGAAGTTGGGGGTTGTTGTGGTGAGAGAGGTTGGAATACTGCGGGAGATAATGAGTGTGGATGGAAATAAAAATTTCACTTTTTGGACCCTTTCGGTCCATGTGCTAGTCCCTTATCTCAGCCAAAACATCTAAATTGTTCTAAATTTGGAATGGTAGCAAAATTGTTTTAGGTATATAATGTATCCCAACGAACAGTAACCATCGAAACTATTGTTCGACCACAAAATATTATATGTTAGGCATATAATCAAGAAGTGTACTTTTTACTGAGGAAACTTTAGTCCTATAAAGGAAAGTTTTTTCCCCAGAGTCGATTTCTCCCATTTACAATTTCTAACAGCTTATGACCTTAAGCCATTATCATGTAAAATTTCAGGAACCTTGGATTATTCGTTTGACCTCTATCCTGTTATCAACAGATACACGGACCGACGGACATGGCTAGGGCATCAAAGAATTTAACAATCCTTGAAGGAGCTGCGATCAATTTTTCGCGGTGTTACAGTCGGAATGAAAAATTTAGTATGTCGGTATATCAGGGTATAAAAAAAAGGAAACTGTTTTGTATTAAATTGTATACGTATTTTTATTCTCTAAACTACGTTTCAGCTATTAGGCTTCAAAAAATTATGGAATTCATGTTTCTCTGTATTTCAGAATAAGCCTGTGTTAGGGTACATGCAGGTATCCTGGGGACTACGGCGATAAACCGCAGTGTACTTGGAATTTTGAGTGTATTATATGTATGTGCTTGCCTTATGTACTATTTGCATTTATTGTATGTATGCATTTTCCTTTAGTTTGTTAGGTGATCTATCCAGAGCTATTTTTTCAGAACAAAAAATGTAAAAATTAAAATCAAGTGTGGAATCTTTATTGGTAATTTTAAAGGACATTTTATGACATTTATTTTTTGAAAATAAATACCTTTAAATGTTGGCAACTGTATTATGGAAATGAGAGTTCGGTGAGAAACGGGAAGATCCGCTGTTTTCGACCACAATTTTTTCAGTGATGAGGCCCATTTCTGGCTCAACGGCAAAGTCAATAAACAAAATTGCCGCATTTGGGCTAAAGAGCAACAAAAAGAGGTTCAAGAGGTGCCATAATACCCAGAGAAAACTACGTTTTGGTGTGGTTGGAATCATCGGAGCATATTTTTCCAAAAATGGTTTAGGAAGCCAACATTACGCGTGTCATTAAAGCCATACCGGTCGAATGCTCGAACGAGTCATCTAAAATTTGACCCTCAGAATGGAAACCATGAGGCGTAGTTGCGGCCAACATTTGAAGGAAATTATGTTCAAAAAAAATGCCATAAAATGTCCTTTCAAATTACCAATAAAGATTCCACACTCGATTTGAATATTTATATTTTTTTGTTCTGAAAAATACCTCTAGATGAATAGATTATGTAAATAAATTGAATAAGTTATTACAAAACCATTGAAGTGTTTTATTGTTTGATCTCCGCTCCATTTTCATATGTTGAGTGCATGTTGTTAGTAAATACTAACATTGTATATTTTTTAATTACACACTTATTGACACCGACAAGCGAAGGCTGGTTAAAAATATCAATTTATTACACAATGATTATCGTAACATTATGAGTTAATTTCGTATAACATTGTTTTAAAAGATCATATTTAAATTTATATAAATTACAACCATACTTAATTCACTCAACATCGCATAAAATTTACAGAAGACGTATTCAAAAACGAACAACTAAGCACAGCTGTTGTTATTGGCCAAAGAGTGACATTAAAATCATTATCGGTGATATCACTGCAAAAGTTGACGCCGATAAGATCAATCTTAATTAAATTATTGCAGTAGAAGTCCTACGCAGTATTTTCAACAGCAATGTTGAACGTCTCATAGACTCAAATATAAACTAAATTCCAGCACCGTGATATTCATAAATACACATGGCCATCGGCATATTAAATTACTCTTACCAGAGCGATCATCTCATGATATGCAGAATTTTTTAGGATGCTTAATGAATATCAGAATAATATGGATGAAACAATAATTTGCCATTGTAAAAACTTGACATGAAAAAAGTCAATGTGTATCGTCTCAAAGTGCTTTTAGTCGCCCAAGATTTCTACGCCGCCTATGCGATTAGCTGGAAGCAAAACAATATGTCGCGAGAGAACCGATGCCTGTACCAGATCAATACAGCTAGCGCGCAAATTTTATATGTGACCGTTGTCCGAGTGTTTTTAAAAAAGAAGAAGACAAACAACCAAAACGTTATGATCGTGTCAGTATCCAGAACAGACTGATTTTTATTTGCATTTTAATTGAATAAAAAGACATTGATTTTGACAATTATGCTTACTTGGCTAAGTGTGTTTTTAGGTGTAAATTATGCTTACTTGGCTAAGTGTGTTTTTAATTTAAGTGTGTTGCTATATGAAATTATTTGGAAATATTATTGCATTTCTGATGTACCGGAAAATGCAATCAGGTTACCGTCTGGCCTTATTAATTTGGTTTATGAATTCTTCGAATTTATCGGGTTCACTTGCATTTGCATATGTAACTACCCTCCCCTTTAGATCAGAATTCTCCTGAATTCGATTATTTAACTTTATTTTAATATGACTGAACTTTGTTCTCCAAATGACAATTATTAATATAATTGTAAGTATGAGAAAAATATTAGACCCGTATATAATTTTATTATGAATCTTCAAATCTAAAATATTTTGAAAGTTAACTTTATTTTCTTCGTCTATCTGCTCGAATGTTATCTTTTCCGTAAAATTTTGTACATCATCATATCGTAAGCTCATAATATTTCCTTGGACTTTCTCAACTAAATTAGAGAAGTAGTAATCATTAATTTTTATTGAACAATTATTAAATTGAAGTATGTAATTTCCATTTAAAATAGTATGATTTTCATTACATGTATTGTTTACAAATAAATTAACTGAATTCTTAATCATTATTGTTTTTTCATCTAAAGTTATAATTTCCAAATCCTTGCTTGTCACTAGTTTACAATTTTTTGTTATTATACAATGAGTGCTGGGCTTTAATTGCCTGAAATGTTTATTTTCTTCAAATTGCATAGTTTTATTTTTATAAGTAAGAACTTCTTCTATTTTTGCATCTATTTCTTTTTGTTCTTTGTTCGGTAATGGTACAATTTTTCTTATTTTAACTTGTATAAACACTTTTGGAATTTTGATGCCTAATACTAAATAAGTGCCATTGAAAGTTGCTATATTTAGTAATTTCATGATTTGTTAGAATATTCGGGTGAACTAACCCGTACTTAGTTGAAACTACATTATCTTGAATTTGTTCTATTTTACTTTTTATCAATTGAATTTTTGTCATTTGTTGTAAATACATATGTTGTTGATATTCTTGATCTTCCATTTTATTTATGGCATTTAGACTTTTTTCAATTTCTTTTCTATCGCTTTTTACAATATTTTTGATTTGTTCTATCGCTAGATTAAAATGATCGTTTATGTGTACTTGTTCATTTAATATCTTGTCAGTCTGTAACAAATGCTTTTGTATGGTCTGTCTGTCATAATCGTCCATTGTCCCAAATGCCCATTTGGATATAGTACCCACTGCGTTCATGAGGCCCCGTTTTTGTCTTGTCTTTATTGGTACTAGCGTCATTAGCTTGTTCCGGGCTTCTAATAATTCAGCTTGTAGTATGTCCTTGTTATTTGCTTTCATTAGTATAATATCGTCTGTCATTTCATTAAAAATATTTTCTATCTGTCCAATGTCAACTATATGTAATAATATGTCACTGTCCATAACTATATATTGGTCTCTCATTTGTAAGTCAATGAATCCTGTTTGGTCCACCAGTTCCGTTGAAGTCATTGCGGTTTCACTCTGTCGTATCCATGTCATCATTGTTAGTATTATCATCATCATCTGCAAAATTTAATGTTGTTGGGATGAATATTTTGCAGTTTTCCTTTCCTAAATTTTGGCTGCTCCTTATGCCTTAAAGCCTTATAATTCTTAATAAATCCTTCTGATCTCGTTTCCTCATAATTTTCTCTATTTTCATTCAATTTGTTAATGATTTTCCGTTTTGTTGCTTCTAAATTACTTTTTACTACTTCAGGGTCTACTTTGTTATCATGTACTTCGTTCGGTGTATATTTGATCGTTGAATGGAATCAGTCATTATAGTTTCGAATAGCTTTCTGAATTAGTTGCTTAATTGACATCCCTTTTTCTAGCTTATATAAAATTCTAAACTTTTCTGCTATAGCACTATGGAATCTTTCAATATCTGCATTACCCGCATGGCTATTGGGCTTAGTTAAGTGAAGTTCAATATTTTCATTGTCTAAAAATTCTTTTATCCTGGTAGCCTTAAATTCATTATCTGCTATAATTTTCTTCGGTATTCCTAATTTAGTAAAATGATCTTCTAGTTGTTCAATAATTGTGACATGGTTTCTATCATTCAATGGGTACGCTACTCCAAATTTTGAAAATTTGTCTATAACTTTTAAAAAGTGATATCCCTTCAATATGTATGATTTCATTCTTTCTTGTCGGTGTCTCCGTAAGAGCAAATTTTGATTTGATAGGCCTTCTATCGTATTTTACTTCCTGACAAATTTCGCACTGATTGATAATTATCTGAATTAATTCCATTATTTCGGGTAATATATTTTATTTCTTATTTGATTGTAGGTTTCCAATATTCCCGAATGCATGCTTTCCCTCACATGATATAAGGAAATCTGCTTAATGGCCTCGACTTCTGTCTCGATGTCCTGTGCCCTCATTGTACACTTAATAAATTCTATCTGCTTGTCATTAGAAAACATTTCAATAAGTTTTTCCTGTACTTTATTATAATTGTGGTCGGAAATTTCTGAATATATCCCGATCTTTCCCTTTGTAATATATCTTCTAAATATATCTCCCATTTCTTCGAAATCACTTTCAGCAATAAATATTATTCTTTTCCCGTGTAATATTTTAAGTTCTTCTATTTTATTATTTGTTAAAATAATTTGCGTTTTGTATTTATTAACTATTTCCTCCTTAATTAAAAAATGATCACCTAAGTCCTCCTCCGCTGAATGTACTGTCGCCATTGACTCGTTGTCCTCTATATTATTAACTGAAAATCTAAAAATTTCGGTACTCTTATCGTCCGTTTCTTCTGAAATAGTGTCCTCACTGTTTTGAATTCTACTTAGGAAGTCGGCAACCCTATTTTCCTTGCCTTTCAAATATTCAATGTCGAATTGGTATTCTCCTAGTTTCAACAACCATCTCTGGTGTCTTGGTGACATGTCCTTGCCTTTATATTTTGAATGTAGGAATTTAATTGGTTGATGGTCAGTCAAAATTTTAAATCTTCTGCCGTAAAGATACGGTCTAAAATAGTTAACACTCCACATTATGGCTAAAAATTCCTTGTCCGTTGCAGAATAATTTCTTTCATGATTGTTAAGAGTTCTTGAGGCGTAACAAACTGGATGTCCCTCCTGTGACAATACTGCGCCTATGGCATAGTTAGATGCATCCGTTGTCAGCGTAAATTTCCTCTCAAAGTCTGGATAACGTAAAATCGGATGAGTACTTATGAGTAGTCTTAATTTCTCGAACGCTTCTATGTAGGTTGGGTCCTTCAGGTTAATTTTTGCCCCCTTTTTCAAATATTTAGTTATTGGCTGTGCTACTTTCGCATAGTTCCTGACGAATTTCCGATAGTAACCCGTTAATCCTAAAAAACTTTTTATCTGTTTCTCAGTCCTTGGCAATTCCAATTTCTCAATAACCTTGATTTTATCAGGATTTGGCTTCATGCCATCCTTCGTCAGAATGTGTCCTAAAAATTATGTTTCTCTTCTCATAAAATTACATTTATCTATCTGAATTTTCAAATTTTTATTTTCAAGAACTTTGAATATATCTCTTATAGCTTTTACATGTTCCTGTAGTGTGGTACTAAAAATTAGTATATCGTCCAGATATACAACACAAGTTCTATTTATAAAATCTCTCAAATTTTCGTTAAAATGTTGCGGGTGCATTTTTCAACCCAAATGGCATTCTTATAAACTCGTATAGACCGTGAGGCGTAACGAAAGCAGTTTTTTCCCTATCTTCCTTCTTTACTAAAATTTGGTGGTAACCTTTCCCCAAGTCTAACGTTGTAAAATATTGAGCCCTTCCTAGCTTATCTAAAATTGAATCGATGTTCGGGAGGGGGTATTTATCAGCAATTGTCACGTCGTTTAATTTTCTATAGTCTATTACTAATCGGAATTTTTTCTCTCCTGAATTATCTATCTTTTTCGGTACTACTATCAGAGGACTTGAATATCTGGAAAAACTTTTCTGTATAATGCCCTGTTCTTCCATTTCCCTAATTTGTCTCCTTACTTCCATCTCGTGTTGAGGTGGATACCTGTACAATTTGAAATTAATCTGTTGTTGAGTTGTAGTCTTTATCTCATGTTGAATTTCTGTGGTATTTGTTAATTTATCACCTTCCTTAAATAGCAAATTTTTAAATCGTTTTAGCAACGTTAAAACTTCCCTATATTCCTCTTCATTCAAATGATCTAGTACTAATCTGTCTAAATTCGAATCAGTAGCTTCTAGAGTACAAATTTGGTTAACATTGGGATTATTTAATAATTTACTTTCTTTCTGGTTCAAAATTATTTTTCCATCTTCGATATTTATTCGTGCATTTAAAAACTTTAAAATGTCCATGCCTATTATAAAATCATATTTTCTTCCTTTAAGTGGTGCTGCCTTCCATCTCACTCTTGCGTTATTGGGTAAATTGAATTCTTCTGGTGCCACTGTGCACACTTCATAATTAATTGCATCCTCATTGGTGATTGTACTGAATAATATTGGGTTCTTTAATTTTACTTTCGGAAAATCCCTAATTTCGCTGTTAACTAAACTAAAACTTGCTCCTGTATCTATGAGCGCAGTGTAATTCTTATTATCAATTACTGTTCTTATTCTGGGTAACCATTCCGAGGCGGTATCATAAAAAAATGCAGTTATTTACTTCATCCCCCCTTATATTACTTGCTTGAGGTCCTTCCTGGCTTTGCCTATCCGATCAGGGTGTCCTGCCAATTGAAGATTACTCATTCTTGCTTCGAGATTATCGACTTCCATGGGTTCGACCTGACCTTGCCTAAATGGATTCTGCCGATATTGTCCTGAATTCTGTCTAGGGTTTCCTGTCTGTGGTCTCTGGAAATTACCCGAATTTGTAAAACGGTTAAAATTATTGTTATTATTCTGCCTATAATCGTTATTGTTCTCCCTATAATTGTTATTATTTTCCCTATAATTGTTGTTATTTCGCCTATAGTTGTTATTATTATTCTCCCTATAATTATTGTTATTCTCTCTATAATTGTTATACTGCCTATATTGGCCGGAATTATTTCTCCTTTCGTTTTGGTATGAATTCCTATACCCATAGTTTTCAGGTGCATTATTGAATTGGTTTGTTCTATCTTGATTCCTACTGTCCCATGCTGGTCTATTCTCCTTTGTCTTAATTTTCCTATATTCTGTCCTGATACAACCGTCCTCAAATCTTCTACTCGTCATTATCCTTAAAATGTTATTCAAATTTCCCTCATTATAAATTTTATCTAATAAAACTCCCTGGGTCATTTCCTTTATCGTATTTACTAATATACTGTCCATGTTACTTAAGTCAATGTAATGGTCGCCTGTATAATATACTGTCAATTCGTCCGATTTATACTTAATATTTTGTATTTCTACCATAAGTTCACTTACAGAATTTACTTTCAGATTCGCCACCTTCCTGTAAAGCTGGTGTGGTTCAACATCCGGTCGGTATCGCAGCTTTAACGTTTCCTTTATTAACAGCCAGTTGTCTGGTTCCGGGATGTTGATTATGACGTTTTTTGCCGGTCCCTGGATGGTTCTGTAGAAAATTGTTCTCACTACCTCCTTCCTTACTTCATTGTTGTTGATTGTAGATAGAAGATACTCTATACTGCTGAAGAACGAGTTTATGGTGATGTCACCGGTTCCAGTAAATATTGGTAATCTGTTGCCCGTCTTCATTAAGTTATCCCTTTGGTTGGTATCCACACTATTTCGAAGCTCAAGGTATGCCTGTCGCATTGCTTCTAGTTGTTGCTCCCTCCTGGCGAGCTCCTCGACTAATTCCCCGGGTTGAGCCTGTCCTTCCGCCATCCTTCTTTGATCAAACGCTTCTTGTCTGTGCCTTCTTGGATGAATTGTGATAAAAACTTTTTTCAGCTTCTTCAGCTTCTCGTGGTGATTCACTTGATATACTTTTTATTAACGTTCACTGCACAGAAGGTATTTTTATCCTTATTCTGTGGCGTCAGTTATCTTCTAAATGTTCACTTCACGAATTTGTTCTTGTAGTGTCCGTTTTTAATTATAAATGTTCACTTCACTTTGGTGGTGTTGGCAAATAATAGCTTTCACTTCAATCTTAGTGGTCTTCACTTTAATTATTTTTTTTTTTAACGTTCACTGTACAAAAAATTTTCTTTTCTCTTTTAACAATACACTTTTCCGAACAAGGTTCGTATCACTGAATCCTTTCCTTTTTTTTTAAACGATCCTACCGACTGCGCCAATTTTATATGTGACCGTTGTCCGAGTGTTTTTAAAAAAGAAGAAGACAAACAACCAAAACGTTATGATCGTGTCAGTATCCAGAACAGACTGATTTTTATTTGCATTTTAATTGAATAAAAAGACATTGATTTTGACAATTATGCTTACTTGGCTAAGTGTGATTTTAATTTAAGTGTGTTGCTAAATGAAATTATTTGGAAATATTATTGCATGTCTGATGTACCGGAAAATGCAATCAGGTTACCGTCTGGCCTTATTAATTTGGTTTATGAATTCTTCGAATTTATCGGGTTCACTTGCATTTGCATATGAGTCATTCCATGCCAAACGGTACGATTTTGGGCAAAAATTTAACGCAATGATTCCGATTTTTATGAAAATTTGCAGATTTGGTCCTCTAGCAATTCTATTTAATCCGCGATTAGAAAAAAAAAATATAATTTTTTTTTTCAAAAGTTATGACCAATTGAACTTTGGTAAAATGGAGATTTTATCAAGGAGGTGTGTTCATTCAGTCGCATGTAACTCCGGAAATACTTGACCGATTTTACTCTGCTATACCTTATTTTGAAGGTAATTTTAAGCACTTCTAAAATAACGAAACGGTATGGCATAACGCCATAGAATTTTTTAAGTTTGTATCATTTTAATCCTTTTATTTCGATTTTGAAAATGATTACATCTTTTTTTATTTTTGAAATTTTGCAGGCGTATTCTTACAGGTCTGTTTTACCGACTGTGTAAGTTTTAAAGTGGTGAAATAATGCGTTCTATTTTTAAAAATTTTTTTTTACCTTATACCTTTTTCACTTCCATGAATATAGAAAATATAATATAGAAAAAAAAATACTTTTTAATAGTTTATTGACACAAGATATAACAACAACAAAGAAAAAAAGAAATAAAAAAATGAGTAATGAAATAAATGTTATGCCTTGTATACCATCTTCATACAGTACTGCTCAGAAGATGATGTTGTCTGGACTTTCATTATTTTATCGGGTTGTGGAATGAATGCATGGTAGCCAAGAGTTCCAGAAATTGTTTTCGCTTTTTCAAAACGCTCCTTCAGGTGTTTCGCCCTATCTTGATATTGATAGTTATTGAAGAATTCTGTATGAATATTCTTCACGTTTTTATTCACCCAATCATAAAATTTGACGGCACTATTAATGGGATTTATGAGGCTGGACAAGCTTGCACGTGCTGCTAGTCTTTTGACTGTTCCTCCCAGACCATCGCAGGGCCATTTGCCATGAGACGTTGCAAAAAAATGCCATTCCGCTGGTATTCCAAAATCTTCTACGTGGAACGTCAGATTTAAAAAGTTTTTCTTGTTTTTGTATTGTGCGCTTGCGCCATCAGAAAAGTAAAATATTTTACTTACAGGTCCTAAGGTTTTCTTTAAAAAATTTACAAGCCCCTCCTGGAATACGTGCACGGCTATTGTATCATGTTTTTATTTCTTTTTTCTTTGTTTTTTTGTTGTTGTTATATCTTGTGTCAATAAACTATTAAAAAGTATTTTTTTTTCTATATTATATTTTCTATATTCATGGAAGTGAAAAAGGTATAAGGTAAAAAAAAATTTTTAAAAATAGAACGCATTATTTCACCACTTTAAAACTTACACAGTCGGTAAAACAGACCTGTAAGAATACGCCTGCAAAATTTCAAAAATAAAAAAAGATGTAATCATTTTCAAAATCGAAATAAAAGGATTAAAATGATACAAACTTAAAAAATTCTATGGCGTTATGCCATACCGTTTCGTTATTTTAGAAGTGCTTAAAATTACCTTCAAAATAAGGTATAGCAGAGTAAAATCGGTCAAGTATTTCCGGAGTTACATGCGACTGAATGAACACACCTCTTTGATAAAATCTTCATTTCACCAAAGTTCAATTTGTCATAACATTTAAAAAAAAATTTTAAATTTTTTTTCTTGAAACACGTATATAATATTTTTAAGAGAAGAATGCATACACAAACTAGTTAAGCAATCCAAGCTTGTGATGTAAAAAATGCGTACCGTTTGGCATGGAATGACTCATATGTAACTCGCACGAATATGCAGCTGCTATGGGTTTCACACGTGAAACTTGTAATGTTATACAAAGGGCAGTGGAGTTTACCAAAATTCGGACGACGGTGTTTGGAACGACATCGGATCTTATGTATTTGATAATAATTGTATTTGTTTTAAAGTCGGAACGTTACGGTATGCTCCCTTACCGTAAAAAATTGAACAATAAGCTTCATTTAAAAATCAAAATTGAAGCCGCACGTTCAAAGATACGTAGTGTGGGAAAAAGGCGTCAATGTGCCCGGGCCTATAATTAGGTCTGAAAAAAGGGAAACAATAGAAAAATGTTCACAGGCTGATGTAAGACCGAAAATGCCAAATAGGAATTTTTCAGTAAGCTCTTAGAAGTCCGCACAATGTGAGATTCTGGACAAGTTAATAAAAATGGCTAGACCGCGCACAAAATTTAATGTTACATCTGCTGTTACTAAATATTAAAATAAGGTAGATTGCTGCAGTACCTAAGTAAAATTAAAAAAGAGCCCACAATTACCCATAAGGTGAACAGTATAATCCATAACACGATGCCTGATATTACTGGTATTGTTAACTAGCTGGGCAGGAAATCATGCTACTGTCGAACTCCTGGCACTAGAAAGTATGTCGACTAAACACTGGCCGTTCAAAATATAACATTCAAGTAGGTTCTTAAGCAACTCCAACGATCCGGACTACATATTGCTTGTAGACGTCATAATCATAGATATGTTTATAAAGGTGTTATTCTGTGTAATAATTATGTTATTCTGTCTAATGTACTGAGGGGATAAATATAACCTCTGGCATCATATATTTGCAGTTTGTCCTAACACAAAGCCTCACACTAAACTTATTTGAAGTTTGGGTCACAGGGACCGGAACAGCAGACGAGAGATAACGTGCATACTTTATTGTGTCCATCATGACAGTACATAGATTATCAGAAGTCCTGCAATAAGATACAAATTTGGAGATCGTCGAGAAACTATGAGCAGTGACTCCTCAGAAACTATGAGAATGGATAGGAGTGCACAAATTATATATTCTCATGTCATTTTCCGCCGAACAGACTGGAAGCCAGCCGACCTAAAATATATATCGGTATTGGCTATCTTAGTGTAGGCTTCCTCCTAACATTACAATGTCCCGAAACACTCGCTCAGTTTAATTAAATTGCAATAAAAAAATATGTTTTTTTAAACGAAGAAATAAATTGATGTGTCTTTTACGAATATTCGGAATACAATTATTATATAAGTGTAAATGGATATGCTTATATCAATGCCACTTAGTAGCAAAAAGTAGTAAAACAAAAAGTAGGTCATCGTTGTACTGAGATTTTTGATGTTTGTTGTTGATAGTATTTTAAAGTGATATTGGTTTTCGTAACCAAAGAGAGGTTTACGTTTGTTGTTGTGAGTGAGAGGTTACTATTTTTGGAAACAGAAGATAGATTAAGGTTTGGGTTTTGTTTGGTGTTTGCAATGTTCGTTATTATGGATGTAGTTAAAGTGTTGATGTTTTTTGAATTTGAAGAAGTAGTAGCAAATTTTGAGCCTGAAGTTAATTATATTATGATACGTAAGGCATATAATCAAAAAGTGAACATTTTACTGAGGAAACTTTAGTTATATAAAAGGAAAGTTTAACCCCCCGTGACGATTTCTCCATTTGCAATTTCAAACAGCTTATGACCTTAAGCCATCATCATATAAAATTTCAGGAACCTTGAATGATTCGTTTGACCGCTATCCTGCTATCAAGAGATTCACGGACGGACTGTCATGGCTAGGGCGTAATATATACTTAGTACATACTTCACTTAGGCACATACTTTACAAGCATTATGGAATTCATGTTTGTATAATTATCTTTAGTTCTTAAAATGTTTGATCCCACATATGCTTTAAAGTTCCACACATTGTATGTTCAGTTGTAGTTATCATGCACCGAATAGTTCTTTGGAATGGTCGACCATCTAAAGAAATACACACAGAGGTAATTGTTTTCTGTGCGTTTCCCAAAACGAGATACAGTAATTTTCTATTTATTTCAGAATTAGCCTGTGTTAGGGTGCATGCAGGTATGCTGGCGACTACGGCGATAAACCGTAGGGTACATGAGATTTTGAGTGTATTAGATGTATGTGCTTGCCCTATAAACTATTTGCATTTATTTTTTTATGCATTTTCCTTTAATTTGTACATTAAGTTTAAGTCGAGTAAGATAGTTTTATGTAAAATGAATGATTTATTTCAAAGCCATTGAAGTGTTTTGTTGTTTGATCTCCGCTCCATTTCCATATGTTGATTGAATAGGAGACGCGGTGTTAGTAAATACTAACAATGTATATTTTTTAAGCAAAAATTATGTTTTTTAGGAGAGAAAAAGGACCTACGAATTAACTCGTATTTGGCTTCTGCGTAGCTATTTCTGTCACAGAAGCAAACTACGAGATAATTCGTAGGTCCTTTTTCTCCTAAAAGAAAACATCATATTTGCTTATTCATGATACCTATCATCTAGAAATAGAGTTTTTAGTAAAATAATGTGAAAAAATCAAAATGTAATTTTTGGCCCGTTTTCTGAAACTGGCCTAGGCAGTCAACATGTTAAAACTAAACTTATGATAATTATACATTCCTTAAATTTTACAAACTCTTGGATTTTCAATGGTATGTTTGTTGTATACTAAATTTATGGTTTTGAAGGTTCTCTTATTGCAGATATACTTATACATGTGTTTCGTTTTATCAAACGACACATTTTTACCTGATATTTGCGACCATTTGTCTATCGCGATTAGAGATTTCTTACACGCAGAGAAAAGATATGGTTACTATATGGTCACGGCAACAATAGTATGTTCTCTGCAGTAAAAGTATGGTCGTCGCAACCATAGTATTGTTTTTTGAATTTCATTTTGACAATAGTATAATTGCGGCAATATTAATATTGTTGAAATGTAACAAAAGTATTGTTGTCAAATTTAAAAATTAAAATATGGTTGTAGCAACAATATAAATATGGTTGGTGGGGCAAAAGTATTGTTTTCGTGGGTTTTATGTTAACAATAACATAATTACGGCAATCGTACCGGTAAAACCTTATTTATTTTTTAATTTGACAATGTTATTTTTACAATTCATACGCAATAATAGCAATAAAAATTATATTTAAAAATAACTACGGATTAGTATAACTAAACTATTTTTAATAAATGATTTTTTTTACTGTTAAATAAATCACTCCTAACGTTACATAACTTACTTAACAAAATTCTTTGTTGTTGAATAACAACGTATTCCATTCTTTACAAACAATTTTGTCGATCATAGTATGGTTGTGCGTAAGTCATACTATGGTTGTGAGGATCATACTATGGTTGCACGTTAATCAAACTATGGTTATGAGGATCATAATATGGTTGTGGGGATCATAGTATGGTTGAATGTGAATAATAATATGGTTGTGGGGATCATAGTATGGTTGTGTGTGAATGATTCTATTGTTGTGAGGACCATAATATTGTTATGGGGATCATAGTATGGTTGTTTGTGAACCATACTATTGTTGTGATGATCATAATATTGTTGTGCCATAACCATATAACCAACAATAGTATGGTGCTCTTCGAATATTGCTACCCCAACCATACTTTTTTTCTGCGTGTAAGTACTTGTTTGATATTATTGTTATTTTGCTTATACAGATCATCAACATAAAGGCAATGTTCTATTTTATTATTTTTCAAGAGGATACGACTTAGGTCTTTAAAGGCTAAAATAAATAATGTCACCGATAACGGCGATCCCTGGGGAACACCATTGGATCCCTGGGGAACACCACTTTGAATTTCCTGTCAGTTAGAAATGACTTAATGAAGTTAAATGTTTTGGGACTAATTTCCCAATCTAAAAGTTTTTGCAGAACTACTCGTATATGAATACCTACTCGATCAAAAGCTTTTATAAAATCAATTGACAAAATTGATGTGTGGTTTCTTGTAGAACGATTTTTGCTATTAATATGGTCCAAAAATAATAATGCATCAATTAGTCCAGACTGGAATCCATGTTGATGTGGAGAAAGAAGTTTGTGCCTCTTGAAATACCACATTCAACTACGAGATATAATTTTCTCTAAGATTATGCTAATGCAGGGTAGGACAGAAATGGGTATATATGAAGTCTATTTGATTAATAGAGTTCGTTGGTTTAACAATTGGTGTATTGCATGCCATTTTTAAATATTGGGGGATTGTTCCCGTGTCATATATATTGTTGTAATGGCTAAGAATGCGTTTTTAAAGGATATAGGTGTATTTTTAGCATGGGATGAGATATTTTGTCGAGGCCAGGTGTTTTTCCTATAGATGAAATAAGGCTGAAAATAAGTTCTAGTAATTTGATGGGGTCATCTCTGCATTTCGCTTTAGGTGAACACTGAGTGTTTTTTTTGCCGTGTCGACAATATTTGGTTTTTATTGTGACAAAATTCTTGTCACTCCTTAAGTCTTCAGATTGGCATGACAAATGTTCACGAAGGAAACGGAAATTTGAGGGGGATTAGTTTGTTGGTACCATAGCTTTCAATAGCACGAATGGTATGAGATGTGGGTGGTGGGGGTTCCAGTCAACAGACATAGTCTGTGTCCTAATTGGGACGAGAATGAAGATGGATTGAGAGATTCTGTATAGTTATTGAAAGTGACCTGTTTAGCCAATCTTTTTTCGCTGTTGATGATTGGTATTTCTCTGTTTATAATCTATAAGATTATCGTTTGCCATTTGGGAATGATTTCATTAGCCTAGGATCTAATGATTTTTCTTATTAATGCCCAGGCTTTGTTTAGAATATCGGAAACAAGACTGCAATATGAGAAGTTGAAAGTAATTAGCCCTATCAGTGATAAATTTGATTTCATTATATTGAAGGAAGTCCGAACCGATGTTCATTTCTGCCACAGTGGGGAAATGGTCGCTATTGTACAGGTCGTTTAATATATGTCAATTGCATTTTGGTTGAAGGGCAATTGATGCAATACCAACATCGATATGGTGAGGGTATTGTGGGTACTTAAATATGCAGGAGAGCGGTCATTTAACGCAGCAAGGTTAAGGAGTTAAATAAAATGTTCAATCGTAGTTCCTCTCCTGTGGGTTGGCGGGGATCCCCAAAGAGGACTCTAACTATTTAGGTCCCCAAGAATTAAAATAGGGGTATTAATATTTAAAACTAGATCATAAAGATTAGAATCAGTTACCGAATCCAGGGGTGGGGGAAGATATAAAGAGAAAATCTTGAATTTTGTAGCTAAATTAACCTCAAGGGCTACATAGCAAAGGGAGGTTGTGCTGATTATTTTTTGGGGTATGTTCTTCTTAATAAGAACAGCAGTTCGCTGTTTAAAAGTATTGTGAGTATTGAAGAAATACTCGGTGCATCTTTTGGGTGTAAGTGGAGTAAAGTTGCTTTTGAATTTTGTTCTTGAAGGCATACTATATTTGGTTTCTCTTTAGAAAGAAGAAGCTGAAGGTTTGAGTAGTTGTTGAGGTAACCACGGATATTCCACTGATTGATATTCAGAACCATGCGTATTTATTGTAAGTGTACTTCTAAGAACCGACTTATTTTATTATACTGTTATTATATTATATTGTTCTTTGTTATATTGTTTTATGACTATTAACACGGGATCTGTTTGCATATCTTTTGAATTATTATGATCAAAATTGGATTCTGGGAGAGAAGTTTTAGTTTTCGTCTCTGTTATTATATTATTGGGTGGTACTGTTGGGATTCTTACATCTTACATCTGAAAGGGAGATGCCTATACTTAGGCATATACTTTTCACAATCTGAAGTTGGAGTTGAACTTAAATTTAAAGAAGTTGGGGGTTGTTGTGGTGAGAGAGGTTGGAATACTGCGGGAGATAATGAGTGTGGATGGAAATAAAAATATCACTTTTTGGACCCTTTCGGTCCATGTGCTAGTCCCTTATCTCAGCCAAAACATCTAAATTGTTCTAAATTTGGAATGGTAGCAAAATTGTTTTAGGTATATAATGTATCCCAACGAACAGTAACCATCGAAATCGCATATAATCAAAAAGTGTACTTTTTACTGAGGAAACTTTAGTCCTATAAAGGAAAGTTTTTTCCCCAGAGTCGATTTCTCCCATTAAGCCATTATCATGTAAAATTTCAGGAACCTTGGATTATTCGTTTGACCTCTATCCTGTTATCAACAGATACACGGACCGACGGACATGGCTAGGTCATCAAAGAATTTAACGATCCTTGAAGGAACTGCGATCAATTTTTCGCGGTGTTACAGAAGAAACTTTTTTGTATTAAATTGTATACGTATTTTTATTCTCTAAACTACGTTTCAGCTATTAGGCTTCAAAAAATTATGGAATTCATGTTTCTCTGTATTTCAGAATAAGCCTGTGTTAGGGTACATGCAGGTATCCTGGGGACTACGGCGATAAACCGCAGTGTACTTGGAATTTTGAGTGTATTATATGTATGTGCTTGCCTTATGTACTATTTGCATTTATTGTATGTATGCATTTTCCTTTAGTTTGTTAGGTGATCTATCCAGAGCTATTTTTTCAGAACAAAAAATGTAAAAATTAAAATCAAGTGTGGAATCTTTATTGGTAATTTGAAAGGACATTTTATGACATTTATTTTTTGAAAATAAATACCTTTAAATGTTGGCAACTGTATTATGGAAATGAGAGTTCGGTGAGAAACGGGAAGATCCGCTGTTTTCGACCACAATTTTTTCAGTGATGAGGCCCATTTCTGGCTCAACGGCAAAGTCAATAAACAAAATTGCCGCATTTGGGCTAAAGAGCAACAAAAAGAGGTTCAAGAGGTGCCATAATACCCAGAGAAAACTACGTTTTGGTGTGGTTGGAATCATCGGTGGAATCATCGGAGCATATTTTTTCAAAAATGGTTTAGGAAGCCAACATTACGCGTGTCATTAAAGCCATACCGGTCGAATGCTCGAACGAGTCATCTAAAAGTTGACCCTCAGAATGGAAACCATGAGGCGTAGTTGCGGCCAACATTTGAAGGAAATTATGTTCAAAAAAATGCCATAAAATGTCCTTTCAAATTACCAATAAAGATTCCACACTCGATTTGAATATTTATATTTTTTTGTTCTGAAAAATACCTCTACACGGAGAAAAAAATATGTTAAAAGTATGTTTGCATGCAATCATATATATGTTTGGGGACGGGCACAATCATATATATGTTTGTGTGTTAACATATTATGTTTGCCCACAATCATAATATGTTAGGGGCACAATTCTAACATATCAAAAAAAGATATGATTGTGTCCTAACATATTTTTGTCAAAAAAATATGTTAGAACATATTTTTTTTAGAGTTTTAGAGAGTATTACTCTCAGAGAGCGTTATTGTATGACTCATCGTTTTGTGCAAAGAAGGGTAATATATGGTAACCGTGTGTATGAGGAGGAGGAATGGGACCGACACCAAAGGGTATTATTATTTTATGCTGTTTACTCGTATGGCTAAGCTTAAGGCCCTTTTTTTATTGAATATGTATTTGGTGAACGGTGAAAGAAATTTGTTGTTGTTTTACAACGTACAACAAATTCAAAATAAAAGAAGAAGATTATTAATTAAATATAAATTAAATATATCAAATCGTTTTATTAACAAAACGTTCTGCAGTACTGACGCCGTTTATTGCCCCACTCAAATTATTTTGTCAACATACATATGTACATACTATGTGCGCTTATCATGTTCTTTGAATAAACACACTCACGCACTAACATTTTTTATCATCTGGAAATGACTCCAGGTACAGTAGTAAAGAGTGCAATATACTATTGAAGCTTTGACTTGCTCTGCATATCGCAAAAATTCTATTAAATGGGCACAACTCAAAATTTTGCAATTTTCAGAAAACTCAAAAAACTATTCTGCAGCTCGTAAACTACTTTTCAGAAAAAAGTGAGATTTATTTAGAAGAAATTGGTAACAGAATATGACTATAAATTGATCTCTTGTGAGCTGATAGATATGTGTATGTTGAACCGCTTTAACAAGTAATCTCTAAAATTAATAATTTCGAGTTGTATGACTTTAGTAGAATGTATGCGATATATTCTCATGGCTGGAATTCATTTGGGTTGATGTTTCTTTCTTGCAGAAGTTGCTGCCTAAAAATCAAAATGTTTGTTGTTATTGTATTTTTTTATTTGACGTAGAGAGTGGCGATGTACATGAGGCTACTTGTTGCTGTGAACCGTTATAATTTCATGATTGAATGAAAAACAATAGCAGAATTTTTGCGTCTCATTAGCCAAGCAGGGTTGTCAGGAGTTTTAGTTAATTTGGGTTTATGGATTTTTGTTTAATTTGAAGTTTTATACGGGGGAGAACGTCAGGAGGCAATATAAATATTTCTTCGGGTGAATTTGTACTAATATATATATATATATATATATATATATATATATATATATATATATATATATATATATATATATATATATATATATATATATATATATATATATATATATATATATATATATATATATATATATATATATATATATATATATATTTATTTATTAAAAATTATGTTTTTACCAGAATGCACTATATACCTCAAAATTTTGCTACCATTCCAAATGTAGAGAAATATAGATGTTTTGGCCGAGATAAGGGACAAGCGCATGGGCCGAAAGGGACCAAAAAGGGAAATTTTTATTTTCATTCACACCCTTTATCTCCCGCAGTATTTCAACCTCTCACCACAACAACCCCCAATTTCTTTAAATTCAAGTTCAACTTCAGGCTTTCAATTTGCTACTTCTTCTTCAAATTCAAAAACATCAACTCTTTTACTACATCAATAATAACGAACATTGCAAACACCAAACAAAACCCAAACCTTTATCTCTCTTCTGTTTCCAAAAATAATAACCACTCACTCAAAACAATTAACATAAACCTCACTTTGGTTACGAAAAACAATATCACTCTATCCACAACAAACATCAAAAGTATTTCAACGAATTTGAAAAGAATATGCCTAGACATAATCATGTCCCTTTCAAAGAATCCCAACGGTACCACCCAATAATTAAATTACACAGACGTTTATTTTTAGGTACTGATCTTAGTACAACGATGACCTACTTTTTGTTTTACTACTTTTTGCTACTATGTGGCATTGATATAAACATATCCATTTGCACTTATATAATAATTGTATTCCGAGTATTCGTACAAGACACATTAATTTATTTCTTCTTTTAAAAAACCATATTTTTATATTGCAATTTAATTGTTTCAGGACATTGTAATCTTAGAAGGAAGCTTACACTAAGATAGCCAATACCGATATATGTTAGTTCGGCTGGCTTCCAGTCTGTTCGGCGGAAAATGACATGACGTTATCTCTCGCCTGCTGTTCCGGTCCCTGTGACTCAAATAAGATGAATGTGTGGCAATGTGTTAGGACAAACTGCAAATATACGATGGCAGAGGTTATATTTATCCCCACAGTACATTAGACAGAATAACATAATTATTACACAGAATAACACCTTTATAAACACATCTATGATTATGTAGTCTTGAAGCAATATGTAGTCCGGATCGTTGGAGTTGCTTAAGAACCTACTTGAATGTTATATTTTGAACGGCCAGTGTTTAGTCGACGTACTTTCTAGTGCCAGGAGTTCGACAGTAGCATGATTTCCTGCCCAGCTAGTTAACAATACCAGTAATATCAGGCATCGTGTTATGGATTATACTGTTCACCTTATGGGTAATTGTGGGCTCTTTTTTAATTTTACTTAGGTACTGCAGCAATCTACCTTATTTTAATATTCAGTAACAGCAGATGTAACATTAAATTTTGTGCGCGGTCTAGCCATTTTTTCTAACTTGTCCAGAATCTCACATTGTGCGGACTTCTAAGAGCTTTCTGAAAAATTCCTATTTGGCATTTTCGGTCTTACATCAGCCTGTGAACATTTTTCTATTGTTTCCCTTTTTTCAGACCTAATTATAGGCCCGGGCACATTGACGCTTTTTTCCCACACTACGTATCTTTGAACGTGCGGCTTCAATTTTGATTTTAAAATAAAGCTTATTGTTCAATTTTTTACGGTAAGGGAGCATACCGTAACGTTCCGACTTTAAAACAAATACATTTATTATGTCAGAGTCGTTCCAATATCCGATGCCGTTCCAAACACCGTCGTCCGAATTTTGGTAAACTCCACAGCCCTTTGTATAACTTTACAAGTTTCACGTGTGAAACCCATAGCAGCTGCATATTCGTGCGCGCTAGCTGTATTGATCTGGTACAAGCATCGGTTCTCTCGCGACATATTGTTTTGCTTCCAGCTAATCGCATAGGCGGCGTAGAAATCATGGGCGACTAAAAGCACTTTGAGACGATACACATTGACTTTTTTCATGTCAAGTTTTTTACAATGGCAAATTATTGTTTCATCCATATTATTCTGATATCCATTAAGCATCCTAAAAAATTCTGCATATCATGAGATGATCGCTCTGGTTAGAGTAATTTAATATGCCGATGGCCATGTGTATTTATGAATATCACGGTGCTGGAATTTAGTTTATATTTGAGTCTATGAGACGTTTAACATTGCTGTTGCAAATACTGCGTAGGACTTCTACTGCAATAATTTAATTAAGATTGATCTTATCGGCGTCAACTTTTGCAGTGATTTCACCGATAATGATTTTAATGTCACTCTTTGGCCAATAACAACAGCTGTGCTTAGTTGTTCGTTTTTGAATACGTCTTCTGTAAATTTTATGCGATGTTGAGTGAATTAAGTATGGTTGTAATTTATATAAATTTAAATATGATCTTTTAAAACAATGTTATACGAAATTAACTCATAATGTTACGATAATCATTGTGTAATAAATTGATATTTTTAACCAGCCTTCGCTTGTCGGTGTCAATAAGTGTGTAATTAAAAAATATACAATGTTAGTATTTACTAACAACATGCACTCAACATATGGAAATGGAGCGGAGATCAAACAATAAAACACTTCAATGGTTTTGTAATAACTTATTCAATTTATTTACATAATCTATCCATCTACACGGAGGAAAAAAACGGCCTCTGTAACATATTGTCCCAAACATATTTTGCAGGCAACATATATATGTTTGGAGCAGCTCCCAAACATATTATGTTTGGGCTAGCAGCAATTTTCCCAAACATACATATGATTGTATGCAAACATACATATGATTGTATGCAAACATATATATGATTGTGTGCAAACATATATATGACTGTGTACAAACATATATATGATTGTGTGCAAACATATGTATGATTGTGTGCAAACATATCTATGATCGTGTGCAAACATATACATGGTTGTGTGCAAACATATACATGGTTGTGTGCAAACATATACATGATTGTATGCAAACATGTATATGATTGTGTGCAAACATATATATGATTGTGTGCAAACATGTATATGTTTGAATGCAAACATGTATATGTTTGAACGCAAACATATATATATATATATATATATATATATATATATATATATATATATATATATATATATATATATATATATATATATATATATATATATATATATATATATATATATATATATATATATATATATATATATATATATATATATATATATATATATATATATATATATATATATATATATATATATATATATATATATATATATATATATGAGAATATAATCATATATATGTTTGCACACAATCATATACATATTTGCATACAATCATATGTATGTTTGCATACAGTAATATATTTTGTTGTATACAAACATGTCTATGATTGTATGTATTTGTATTTATGATTGCATGGAAGTATGTATAAACATGTAAGAGAAATATTAAGAAAACATTTTTGTTGTAATTGTTTTTATTAAGTTTTAAATTAAATTACAGGTAATTTTTATTTGATGATAAATGTAAATATATTTGCATTTAAAAATGTAACCCGCTATGATAAATTCCGCATATGATATAGTATCGGTATCTTTTACAAATTTGATAAGTAAATCCGTGCCCTCCGCATCCTCTCTTAATTCTGTTATTGACTGAAATGAAAAAATTAAAATCATGTCAACTACGATCGAACTCACTTTATACACAACTCAGGCATATATAAAACTGTTCATACCTTGTACTCTTTAATGAACAGATTTAATATTTCAGATTTATTAGCGTTAGCACCTCCTCTGCTTTCACTTCGCTTTCCACAATGAGGTAAAATATAAGGGATCAAAAGTAGTGTCAGTTGTGCTTTAAAACCTGCCGAATAATAGTTTTGTTTAATTAGAGTTTTAACAAAACTTAAAAAAGAATAAACAAAAAACACATAATTGTCAGTGGGGAATAACTTTTGTGAACAAATTCAAATAGTTCTTAATACCCAATTTAGATAATAATTACGCCTTCGTTTTACAAATATGTGGTTTTGTTAAAGCTCCATAGAAACATTACACTTTCACTTTTAATTATTTATCATATTTATATACTTACCAAAACTTTACTCCGTTGTTTCCCCTTTACGTGTTGAATCGCGAACTTTTGGACAACTAATGAGAAAAATGAATCAATGATCGCACGTTCTTAATTCTGCATGAGAAAAAATCAGAGATGCAGAAACGGAGATTCATAATCAGAGATGGAAATAAAGAGTACCATTTTTGTACTAAATTCAACATTCAAGTTTAATAACTCTATGCAGGTGTACACATGTACGCAAATGCTGAGTTGTGCTAAATGTTAATAAAACTCTATGTAGTTGTAGCACATTTGCATAAATGCTGATTTGCAGTAAATGTCCAATAAACTCAATAGTTTATTGAATCGATCATATATTGCTTACGTAGTACTTAACTATTAACAAAACAAGTTTACCCACAATGTCTATACTTTTCGAGTTACAGACCCAAATAGGTAAATATATAATCTGCTATAACTCGTATACTTATCAGATAAGTAGCTTTCATACGAGCCCCTTACTTTACCATTTAACCGTTTAAATGCCAGAGTTATGGCAAATAGATTTTTTTGCTGTTTCAGGTTAATTTTATTTTTTTAAACACTGACATTGTAATGATACATGGTAAATTGTAAAGTAAGGGGCTTGTAAGAAAGATACTTATCTTGCTTACATAATCGCAAATAATTACACTGATATTGAACATATTTTAGTTTTTTGACTTTTTTCTTCCAAAAAACAAATGCTACCAGCCCACAATGGGTCAATTTATGGCATTCTAATTAGCTTTCGAACGATACTTACATTGACCCGATCTGATAAGTATAAAACGAGTTATAGCAGATTATACATTTTACCTATTTGGGACTACAACTCGGAAGGTATGGATCTGGGAGGAATTTTTTGAAATTAAATTAACTCCTAGAAAACAAAATTGACCTTATGCCCCGAAAGTTACTTTGTTCCCCGGATTGAATATTGGTTATTTATTTTAAAAGCAAATCAAACAATTGTACAACTTTTTAATAGCAAGATGCTCGAAATGATCAGAAAATACATTATAGTTTTTCGAACACAACATAACGGGTTAGATACTGTTCACTTGGCTTAACATACATACATCTTATAAGATCTTATAAGATGTATGCATACACCCTCCTAATCAATGTTGTAGTTATTGATTTATTTTTATGTGTTTATACTAACAAAAATGATTATTATTACTAATACGATTTCTAGAATCGTCCTATTAGGGAAATATTTCTTGAAGGAATATAATTAAAATTCGGGCAAAAATGTACCAATAGTGTACAATTGATTGTGCCAACATATGCATTCCTCTTTTTTAGATCTCATTACACACTGACAACAACATAACTAGTCAGTGACGTCAATGTAGTATTTGTTCGAGACAGTTTCAGAGCTTTAAAACGCCAAAAAAATTGTTGTGTAATAATGGAAAAGTACACTTACGCTTTTCTTAATTGCAGTTAGTGCAATTATTGTAGAGTATTCTGTTTACTGAATTATCGTCGAATTCTAAGTGAATGTCATTAAAGAAACAATTGCATAAGAAACATTTAAATAAAACTGCAAATGCTTCAGCTGTATTTTTATTAGTAAATTTCATTATTTAACACGATGGCATTTAAAACAATCGTTATTTGTTTGGCACTTGGTACTATGCGTTAAAACCTGATTTAACTATTAATCGCCTGAAAAAATTAGAAAATCAATTAGAAACCATTTCGGTATATTTTACGCTTTCGGATCTAGAAAAGTTGACAACATTGAGAGGTATACGTTTGCATTACGTGCAGAGTTGCCAGGTGTTGTTTGAAACTTACATAAATGGCGATCTCCGAAGTAAACCAAAATATACAAATGCAATTCAACAAAAAAAAAACAGATAATATATAGTATGCCCTCAAACAATCCTCTACGACAAAGTGATAAAATCATTTTAAAATCAGTTTTTTTAAGGTTCTGGTAAAAACATATATATATATATAAATATATAAATATATATATATATATATATATATATATATATATATATATATATATATATATATATATATATATATATATATATATATATATATATATATATATATATATATATATATATATATATATATATATATATATATATATATATATATATATATATATATATATATATATATATATATATATATATATATATATATATATATATATATATATATATATATATATATATATATATATATATATATATATATATATATATATATATATATATACAGTAAAATCTCGGAAAAGTTAAGTCTCGAAAAAGTTAATCTCGCGGAAAAGTTAATCGAGCGGCTGTCTTCACGTGCCGCTCTAAAAAGTTAATTTTTAATTAACTTTTTTGAGCGTGCATAAAAAAAAAACCGAAAAATTCTGAGTGAAGAGAAATATTTTCAGTTACGGTACTTCACGAATACATATGTATTTTGTTTTTACTACGTATTGCACATTTGTTTTATGTAAAAATGCAATTCTTGTCTCACAATATTTTAAGCCTTTGTTGTGAAAAGAACGCGGTGTGTCCGATAATGTGGAGATCAACATAGATGACGTAGAAGGCTGGAATGAAGATCAAGCAACAGAGGATGTAGAATGCGAATTGTCTTCTGATAGCTCTGACTCAGATATCGAGCAAAGTAGCCCACAAGAGGAAGTTAGTTATAATTTAGCACTCCAAAGCATAAATAATTTAATAAAATACTTCAAAAATGATGTAAAAGAGGTGGAAGACTTGATTCTCAAACGCACTAAATTAGTAGCAGCCTACCACAACAAAAGCAAGAAACAAACAACTTTAAAAAGTTATTTCACAACACTTAATACATAACTGAAATTTTTTAATTAATCATAAGTATGTACATATAATATTAAAAATAAATGAAATAAAAATATTATTTACAGAAATATATGCTTTAAGCTTTATTTCGATAAATTTAAAAAACCTTCGGAAAAGTTAATAATTCGAAAAAGTTAATTACCCTTGGGACATTTTGATTAACTTTTCTGAGGTTTTACTGTATATATATATATATATATATATATATATATATATATATATAGACCAGAATAGAATGGTAGACATTTTGATGTAGCCTCCATTCAAATTAACCTCCTAATTTGGAGTCTAACCGACCCAACAGCGGCATATTTCATTACAATTCAACGAAATTTGTTTTGTGGTGTTATTTTTCAGATATCATAAATACTCTTCAAAATAGATAAGATCTTTCCAAATAATGATTTAGCCCCTATGCAAATGTACCTTCCTATTCTTATATCGGGCTTATCTTAACAGTGGAGAATTCTATCAGAGTTCAATGCAGTTTGATTCGCAGTGTTATTTTCCACACAGAAAACGGATTATTTTAAATGGAGTGGTCGGTCCAGGTTTTGATATAGCCTTAATATAATTGTACCTTCGTTTTATGCTCCAGTCGACCTGAGACAAGAAAATGTTATCAGATTTTAGTAATATTTGATGTGTAATATCAGACTGCTCAGAGGACGAAAGTGGATCAAAATCGAATAGTAAGGTTATGGTATAGTCGCTATTCCGTAACTTGAGATTTTTCTTTCTGGTTTAATGTTTTTTGATGTTTGGGTTAATTAAAACATGTTGGGCCAAAGAGTTTCTAGATGTTGGGGACAAGTAAAATAATTCATGCTGTGGAAATGAAATGGAGATTGCAATTGAGTAATTTTATTAAAAACAGTTTGAGATGGACGTTCACGTTGAGAGAGACAACATTAAGCAACATAGAATTACAGAACTGATAACTTATACAGGGTGGAGCACGGTAATTTGTTTTTTTGCACAGCAGGCACGGGAGATTTGTAGTCGTCTGCCTTACAGTTGCCATCATGCATTGGACACATGAGGAGAGATCATTTTGTGTTGAAGCGTATTTTTCAAATACGCACTCGATCATTGCACAGCAGCGTGCTTTTCGTTTACAATTCGCTGTTCCCCCACGTAGAAGTGTTCCTGGACCTCAATTAATTGTAAATTGGGTAACTTCATTGAGAATATGTGTACGAAGGAGACCTAAGAAAAGGATTACAACACCACAAAACATCGAGACAGTTAGAGCAGCAGTACTGCAATCTCCGAAACCCTCTGCTCGGCCGTAACTGTGATTTTTTCATTTTGGCTCTTGAGGCAATGCAATTAGAGGATACATGATTCCAACAGAATGGTGCCACTGGACAAACAGCTAGGGTTACCATGAACTGTTTGAGGCAAATGTTTCCTAGACGGCTTATCCCTTTGAGGGGTGGTATAAGCTGGCCGGCATGCTCACCAGACTTAGCCCTATGCGATTTTTTCCTTTGGGGTTTCCTGAAGTCGACGGTGTATATCAACCGGTCAAATACCTTGGAACACCTAACTAACAATATTGAGACTGAAACTGGCGGTATTCTGCTTGTTAGAGTGCTTGTTAGAGTTTATGAAAACTTCAGAAAACGTATGCCTCTAAGTGTGGATAGCGAAGGTCGACATTTCCCAGAAACGCCATTTAAAACCATATAAATTTAAAATTCCCTTACTGTTCAATATTATTAAAATACTAAATAAATTTTCAAAGGTTTATAATTTTTTTATTCCATTTCCAAATAAACCAATTTCCGCGCTCCACCCTGTATAAACATTTAAACTTATAGTCTCATTTATTATGTTTCCATCAAGTTGGTAAAAATGATTGACGACAAAGGATAAAAGCCAATATAGGTTGGCCAGGCCAACATTCCAATAAAACAGTTTGATTTTTGCGTTTTTTTTGTTTTGTTATGATCATTTTTTGTTATCATTTTTGAAAAAGTGGATGTGGGAAGGCTCTTCGGTACCATATATGTGTGATGCCGACAAGGTCTCTACTAATAAAACTACTCATATACGAGGGCCTAGCACAAAAAGCGCGGTATAAACAGAAAACTTCCATCTCTGCTATGAACACATGCTAAATTTTGTTTCGATCTGGCAACTCCTTCATATAGAAACAGGTGTTCACAAAAGACACATCCACGATTTTTTTACAATGGAAAAATTAGAAATGCGTGGTGTCATTATATATTTATATAAAAAATGTTTATCGGGACAAGAAATTCATAATGATATGGTGAATGTGTTAGGTGAAAGTGCTCCTTCATATGCAACAGTAAAAAATTGGGTTACTGAATTTAAACGTGGTCGTACAAGCATTGAAGATGAACCACGTAGTGGACGTCCTAAAACAGCAACAACAACAGAAATTGAAGTCAAAGTGCATGATATGGTATTAAATGATCGACGAATAAAAGTGCGTGAAATAGCTAATATCATGGGCATCTCAACTGATCGAGTCCATTTAATTTTGCATGAAGAACAACAGATGAAAAAGCTTTCTGCAAGATGGGTGCCGCACTTGTTAACAGTCGACCAAAAACGCATAAGAATGAACATTTCTCAAGCTTGCTTGGATCGTTTTCAGCGAAATAAAATATATATATATATATATATTTATTTATTAAAAATTATGTTTTTACCAGAACCTTAAAAAAACTGATTTTAAAATGATTTTATCACTTTGTCGTAGAGGATTGTTTGAGGGCATACTATATATTATCTGTTTTTTTTTTTTGTTGAATTGCATTTGTATATTTTGGTTTACTTCGGAGATCGCCATTTATGTAAGTATCAAACAACACCTGGCAACTCTGCACGTAATGCAAACGTATACCTCTCAATGTTGTCAACTTTTCTAGATCCGAAAGCGTAAAATATACCGAAATGGTTTCTAATTGATTTTCTAATTTTTTCAGGCGATTAATAGTTAAATCAGGTTTTAACGCATAGTACCAAGTGCCAAACAAATAACGATTGTTTTAAATGCCATCGTGTTAAATAATGAAATTTACTAATAAAAATACAGCTGAAGCATTTGCAGTTTTATTTAAATGTTTCTTATGCAATTGTTTCTTTAATGACATTCACTTAGAATTCGACGATAATTCAGTAAACAGAATACTCTACAATAATTGCACTAACTGCAATTAAGAAAAGCGTAAGTGTACTTTTCCATTATTACACAACAATTTTTTTTGGCGTTTTAAAGCTCTGAAACTGTCTCGAACAAATACTACATTGACGTCACTGACTAGTTATGTTGTTGTCAGTGTGTAATGAGATCTAAAAAAGAGGAATGCATATGTTGGCACAATCAATTGTACACTATTGGTACATTTTTGCCCGAATTTTAATTATATTCCTTCAAGAAATATTTCCCTAATAGGACGATTCTAGAAATCGTATTAGTAATTATAATCATTTTTGTTAGTATAAACACATAAAAATAAATCAATAACTACAACATTGATTAGGAGGGTGTATGCATACATCTTATAAGATCTTATAAGATGTATGTATGTTAAGCCAAGTGAACAGTATCTAACCCGTTATGTTGTGTTCGAAAAACTATAATGTATTTTCTGATCATTTCGAGCATCTTGCTATTAAAAAGTTGTACAATTGTTTGATTTGCTTTTAAAATAAATAACCAATATTCAATCCGGGGAACAAAGTAACTTTCGGGGCATAAGGTCAATTTTGTTTTCTAGGAGTTACTTTAATTTCAAACAATTCCTCCCAGATCCATACCTTCCGAGTTGTAGTCCCAAATAGGTAAAATGTATAATCTGCTATAACTCGTTTTATACTTATCAGATCGGGTCAATGTAAGTATCGTTCGAAAGCTAATTAGAATGCCATAAATTGACCCATTGTGGGCTGGTAGCATTTGTTTTTTGGAAGAAAAAAGTCAAAAAACTAAAATATGTTCAATATCAGTGTAATTATTTGCGATTATGTAAGCAAGATAAGTATCTTTCTTACAAGGCCCGTACTTTACAATTTACCATGTATCATTACAATGTCAGTGTTTAAAAAAATAAAATTAACCTGAAACAGAGTAGCAAAAAAATCTATTTGCCATAACTCTGGCATTTAAACGGTTAAATGGTAAAGTAAGGGGCTCGTATGAAAGCTACTTATCTGATAAGTATACGAGTTATAGCAGATTATATATTTACCTATTTGGGTCTGTAACTCGAAAAGTATAGACATTGTGGGTAAACTTGTTTTGTTTATAGTTAAGTACTACGTAAGCAATATATGATCGATTCAATAAACTATTGAGTTTATTGAACATTTACTGCAAATCAGCATTTATGCAAATGTGCTACAACTACATAGAGTTTTATTAACATTTAGCACAACTCAGCATTTGCGTACATGTGTACACCTGCATAGAGTTATTAAACTTGAATGTTGAATTTAGTACAAAAATGGTACTCTTTATTTCCATCTCTGATTATGAATCTCCGTTTCTGCATCTCTGATTTTTTCTCATGCAGAATTAAGAACGTGCGATCATTGATTCATTTTTCTCATTAAGGCCCATTTAGTCTCGACGGTTGACGGCCTACCGTCCACCGTCAACCGTCGAGACTAAATGGGCCTTAAATGGGCCTTTAGTTGTCCAAAAGTTCGCGATTCAACACGTAAAGGGGAAACAACGGAGTAAAGTTTTGGTAAGTATATAAATATGATAAATAATTAAAAGTGAAAGTGTAATGTTTCTATGGAGCTTTAACAAAACCACATATTTGTAAAACGAAGGCGTAATTATTATCTAAATTGGGTATTAAGAACTATTTGAATTTGTTCAAAAAGTTATTCCCCACTGACAATTATGTGTTTTTGGTTTATTCTTTTTTAAGTTTTGTTAAAACTCTAATTAAACAAAACTATTATTCGGCAGGTTTTAAAGCACAACTGACACTACTTTTGATCCCTTATATTTTACCTCATTGTGGAAAGCGAAGTGAAAGCAGAGGAGGTGCTAACGCTAATAAATCTGAAATATTAAATCTGTTCATTAAAGAGTACAAGGTATGAACAGTTTTATATATGCCTGAGTTGTGTATAAAGTGAGTTCGATCGTAGTTGACATGATTTTAATTTTTTCATTTTCAGTCAATAACAGAATTAAGAGAGGATGCGGAGGGCACGGATTTACTTATCAAATTTGTAAAAGATACCGATACTATATCATATGCGGAATTTATCATAGCGGGTTACATTTTTAAATGCAAATATATTTATCATCAAATAAAAATTACCTGTAATTTAATTTAAAACTTAATAAAAACAATTACAACAAAAATGTTTTCTTAATATTTCTCTTACATGTTTATACATACTTCCATGCAATCATAAATACAAATACATACAATCATAGACATGTTTGTATACAACCAAATATATTACTGTATGCAAACATACATATGATTGTATGCAAATATGTATATGATTGTGTGCAAACATATATATGATTATATTCTCATATATATATATATATATATATATATATATATATATATATATATATATATATATATATATATATATATATATATATGTTTGCGTTCAAACATATACATGTTTGCATTCAAACATATACATGTTTGTATTCAAACATATACATGTTTGCATACAATCATATATATGTTTGCACACAATCATATATATGTTTGCACACAATCATATATATGTTTGCACACAATCATATACATGTTTGCATACAATCATGTATATGTTTGCACACAACCATGTATATGTTTGCACACAACCATGTATATGTTTGCACACAACCATGTATATGTTTGCACACGATCATAGATATGTTTGCACACAATCATATATATGTTTGCACACAATCATATATATGTTTGTACACAATCATATATATGTTTGCACACAATCATATATATGTTTGCATACAATCATATGTATGTTTGCATACAATCATATGTATGTTTGGGAAAATTGCTGCTAGCCCAAACATAATATGTTTGGGAGCTGCTCCAAACATATATATGTTGCCTGCAAAATATGTTTGGGACAATATGTTACAGAGGCCGTTTTTTTCCTCCGTGTAGATGGATAGATTATGTAAATAAATTGAATAAGTTATTACAAAACCATTGAAGTGTTTTATTGTTTGATCTCCGCTCCATTTCTATATGTTGAGTGCATGTTGTTAGTAAATACTAACATTGTATATTTTTTAATTACACACTTATTGACACCGACAAGCGAAGGCTGGTTAAAAATATCAATTTATTACACAATGATTATCGTAACATTATGAGTTAATTTCGTATAACATTGTTTTAAAAGATCATATTTAAATTTATATAAATTACAACCATACTTAATTCACTCAACATCGCATAAAATTTACAGAAGACGTATTCAAAAACGAACAACTAAGCACAGCTGTTGTTATTGGCCAAAGAGTGACATTAAAATCATTATCGGTGATATCACTGCAAAAGTTGACGCCGATAAGATCAATCTTAATTAAATTATTGCAGTAGAAGTCCTACGCAGTATTTGCAACAGCAATGTTAAACGTCTCATAGACTCAAATATAAACTAAATTCCAGCACCGTGATATTCATAAATACACATGGCCATCGGCATATTAAATTACTCTAACCAGAGCGATCATCTCATGATATGCAGAATTTTTTAGGATGCTTAATGGATATCAGAATAATATGGATGAAACAATAATTTGCCATTGTAAAAAACTTGACATGAAAAAAGTCAATGTGTATCGTCTCAAAGTGCTTTTAGTCGCCCATGATTTCTACGCCGCCTATGCGATTAGCTGGAAGCAAAACAATATGTCGCGAGAGAACCGATGCTTGTAACAGATCAATACAGCTAGCGCGCACGAATATGCAGCTGCTATGGGTTTCACACGTGAAACTTGTAAAGTTATACAAAGGGCTGTGGAGTTTACCAAAATTCGGACGACGGTGTTTGGAACGGCATCGGATATTGGAACGACTCTGACATAATAAATGTATTTGTTTTAAAGTCGGAACGTTACGGTATGCTCCCTTACCGTAAAAAATTGAACAATAAGCTTTATTTTAAAATCAAAATTGAAGCCGCACGTTCAAAGATACGTAGTGTGGGAAAAAAGCGTCAATGTGCCCGGGCCTATAATTAGGTCTGAAAAAAGGGAAACAATAGAAAAATGTTCACAGGCTGATGTAAGACCGAAAATGCCAAATAGGAATTTTTCAGAAAGCTCTTAGAAGTCCGCACAATGTGAGATTCTGGACAAGTTAGAAAAAATGGCTAGACCGCGCACAAAATTTAATGTTACATCTGCTGTTACTGAATATTAAAATAAGGTAGATTGCTGCAGTGCCTAAGTAAAATTAAAAAAGAGCCCACAATTACCCATAAGGTGAACAGTATAATCCATAACACGATGCCTGATATTACTGGTATTGTTAACTAGCTGGGCAGGAAATCATGCTACTGTCGAACTCCTGGCACTAGAAAGTATGTCGACTAAACACTGGCCGTTCAAAATATAACATTCAAGTAGGTTCTTAAGCAACTCCAACGATCCGGACTACATATTGCTTCAAGACTACATAATCATAGATGTGTTTATAAAGGTGTTATTCTGTGTAATAATTATGTTATTCTGTCTAATGTACTGTGGGGATAAATATAACCTCTGCCATCGTATATTTGCAGTTTGTCCTAACACATTGCCACACATTCATCTTATTTGAGTCACAGGGACCGGAACAGCAGGCGAGAGATAACGTCATGTCATTTTCCGCCGAACAGACTGGAAGCCAGCCGAACTAACATATATCGGTATTGGCTATCTTAGTGTAAGCTTCCTTCTAAGATTACAATGTCCTGAAACAATTAAATTGCAATATAAAAATATGGTTTTTTAAAAGAAGAAATAAATTAATGTGTCTTGTACGAATACTCGGAATACAATTATTATATAAGTGCAAATGGATATGTTTATATCAATGCCACATAGTAGCAAAAAGTAGTAAAACAAAAAGTAGGTCATCGTTGTACTAAGATCAGTACCTAAAAATAAACGTCTGTGTAATTTAATTATTGGGTGGTACCGTTGGGATTCTTTGAAAGGGACATGATTATGTCTAGGCATATTCTTTTCAAATTCGTTGAAATACTTTTGATGTTTGTTGTGGATAGAGTGATATTGTTTTTCGTAACCAAAGTGAGGTTTATGTTTATTGTTTTGAGTGAGTGGTTATTATTTTTCGAAACAGAAGAGAGATAAAGGTTTGGGTTTTGTTTGGTGTTTGCAATGTTCGTTATTATTGATGTAGTAATAGAGTTGATGTTTTTGAATTTGAAGAAGAAGTAGCAAATTGAAAGCCTGAAGTTGAACTTGAATTTAAAGAAATTGGGGGTTGTTGTGGTGAGAGGTTGAAATACTGCGGGAGATAAAGGGTGTGAATGAAAATAAAAATTTCCCTTTTTGGTCCCTTTCGGCCCATGCGCTTGTCCCTTATCTCAGCCAAAACATCTATATTTCTCTACATTTGGAATGGTAGCAAAATTTTGAGGTATATAGTGCATCCCAACGAAGAGTACCCATTTAAACTATTGTCCGACCACAAAATATTATGATACGTTAGGGATATAATCAAAAAGTGTACTTTTTACTGAGGAAACTTTAGTCCTATAAAGGGAAAGTTTTCCCCCTCTCGATTTCTCCAATATTCAATTTCAAACAGCTTATGACCTTAAGCCATCATCATGTCAAATTTCAGGAACATTGGATGATTCGTCTGATCGCTATCCTGTTATCAAGAGCAACACGGATGGACGGACATGGCTAGGTCGTCAAAGAATTTAACGATCCATAATATATATACTTTAAAGGGGCTGTGATCAATGTTTCGCGGTGTTACAATCGGAATGAAAAATTTAGTATTTAGTATATCAGGGTATAAAAAAAGGGAACCGGTACGCTTAAAATATATTATGCGGATTATATTACACTTTTTTATATTAAATTGTATACGTATTTTTATTCTCTAATCTACATTTCACCTATTAGGCTTACTTCTCAAAATTATGGAATTCGTGTTTGTATAATTATCTTTGTTCTTAAAATGTTTGATCCGCATATGCCTTAAAGTTCCACACATTGTATGTTCCATTGTAGTTATCATACACTGAATGGTTCATTGGAAAGTTCGACCAACTAAAGAAATACACACAGAGGTAATTGTTTTCTGTGCGTTTCCCAAAACGAGATACAGTAAAATGGAATCTACTTATATTTATGACCATTTTCTGTATTTTAGAATTAGCCTATGTAAGGGTGCATGCAGTTATTCTGGGGGTGATAAACCGTAGGGTACTTGGGTTTTTGAGTGTATTTTATGCATGTGCTTGCCTTATGTACTGTTTGTATTTATTGTATGTAAGCATTGTATGTATGTAAGATAGTTTTAGGTAAATAAAATGAACGAGTTATTTCAAAACCATAGAAGTGTTTTGTTGTTTGATCTCGGCTCCAGTTCCATATGCTGAGTGCATAGGAGACGCGGTGTAAGTAAATACTAATATTGTATGTTTTTTATTACACACTTATTGACACCGACCAGCGAAGGCTGATTGAAAATATCAATTTATAACACGATTTTAATGGTAACCTATAACGTATAACATTGTTTAAAAATACCATATTTAAATTTATATAAATTACAGTATGATTTCATTTGCAAATATGGCACGAGTACTTAATTCCCACAACATCCCATAAAATTTACAGAAGACGTACAATGCGTGTATGCAAAAACAAACAACTAAACACAGCTGTTGTTATTACCAAAGATTGACATTAAAATCATTATCGGTGATATCATTGCAAAAGTTCACCCGATAAGATCAATCTTAATTTAATTATTGCAGTAGAAGCCGTACGCAGTATTCGCAACAGCAATGTTGAACGTCTCATAGACTCAAAGATGTACTAAACTCCAGCACCGTGACATTCATAAAAACACACGGCCATCGGCATATTGAGTTACTCTAACCAGAGCGATCATCTCATGATATGCAGAATGTTTAGGATGCTTAATGGATGCCAGAATAACATGGATGAAAACAATGGAAAATTATAAGAACAAATTTGACATGAAAAAATCAATGTGTATCGTCTTAAAGTGCTTTCAGTCCCCAAGATTTCTACGCCGCCTATGCGATGAGCTGAAAGCTAAAAAAAAGTGTCGCGAGAGAACCGATGCTTGAACCAGATCAATACAGCTAGCACGGACGGATATGCAGCTGCTCTAGGTTTCACATGTGAAACTTTTAAAGTCATACAAAGGGCTGTGGAGTTTACAAAAATTCGGATGACTTCGCTCCGGCTCCGGGTGTTTGGAACAACTCCTGATCTTGAAACTACGCTGACTAAATAAATGTATTTGTTTAAAGTCGGAATCGTTATGGTATGCTCCTCCTACCTTCTACCGGATCTTGAAACTACTCTGACTAAATAAATGTATTTGTTTAAAGTCGGAATCGTTATGGTATGCTCCTTCTACCTTAAAAATTGAACAACGTTCAAAGATACGCAGTGTGAGAAAAAAGTGTCATTGTGCCCGGGCCTTTAACCCTCCGGCGGGTGAGAAGCTCCCTGGGGACCTTTTTCATTTTCAAACTGAAATTACTCCTTGATGGTCTATGGGAAGTAAACCCGACCCCCACATGTATTCCAAGGTAATTTTATCTAGAATCGTTTTAAAATCAAAGCGATCCGACCAATATATTAGTTTTGATTGAGATTTTAATGTGTTTAGTACGGGAACGTGTGAAAAGGTCCGCTGGGACCTTGTACTGAAATTTCAAGAAATCGTTAATAAATGCACTGTCTTTTGGCTTGTTTTATTCTTTGAACACATCACAAACGTGTTCCTTGAATTTAAGTTACTTTTTGGATTATTTTATTGTGCCTTTTCTTGAAACATAATAAACATTCCGTCCCTCTTTGCATTTTTGTTACCGTCCCTTTTGAGTTGTTTGAATTTACCCTTACTTTTTACGCATACTCTTACCTACTCTCTAGACGCAGATGTACAAGCTAGAAGCCAGGTAGACATAGAAAAGGTTATAAAAGCGGCTGTTGTTCCGTAAACCAAATCAGTGAATGTTGAGACAGTAAACATCGAGTGCGAAATTTTATTTTGAATTTTATAAAGAAGAAAATTTAGACATTGCTAAAATTGTGGTACGTCGTAGTACCATCAAATGAGTGAGGATGAAAGACGTGCAGTGGATGATAGATTTGCAGACTTCATGAGTGTAGAGATGAGTGATGACGATGAAGATGCTATTCCTGCATTTGGCCTTGAAGGTGCGGATGATGACGATTTCACATATCAAGCAAATTTTAATATTGATGATTCGGATGCGGAAACTGAACCACATATAGACATCAATAAAAAAATGGCACCAAATGGACTAAAAATGCACCAGCGACTTCCCGTACTCGTGCTCATAACGTGGTCGTCTACACAAGGAGGAATCCGGGACCAGTAGGAACCACATAGGAACACCTTTACCGTATTCCGCTCGCTCATCGCCGAAGACATGGCGTACATCATAATACGCGAATCAAATCGGAAAGGCAGGGAAGTAAACGCTGCATGAAATTTGGTAAAAAAAATAAAAGGAATGGAAACCAATCACTTTGAAAGAGTTCGATGCTTTTTTAGCTATTATTTTGTATGCTGGACTTACTAAATCGAATAGTGAACCTCTTGAAGAGTTATAGGGCCCAACGCGCTGTCCAATATATAATCTGCATTATCATTAGATCGTATGAAGTGCATAAAACAATGCCTTATATTCGACAATGGAAATACGCGACAACAGCGACTTATCAACAGCAAAACTGCGGCTATTGTTGATATTTGGCAAATGTTGCAGTCTAACTTGGCAGCAGCTTACACTCCGCATGATGCAGTGACCGTTGATGAGCAGTTATTCCCATACAGAGGCCGCACCCGCTTCACACAGTACATTCCATCGAAGCCTGCCAAGTACGGTATGAAGATATGGTGGTTGTGCGACTCAAAATCATTTTATCCTGTCAAAGGAATGATTTACTCTTGGAAATTGCCTGGCCAGGCACGAGAGATGAATCAAGGCCAGAATGATGTCCTTCAACTTTCGAAGAGATATTTGAATACAGGCCGCACAATTCATGCCGACAGTTTTTTCACAACTTTGGATTTGGAGCGTACTTTGATCAGGAAGAAAACCGAATATGCTGGAACAGTGCGCTCGAATAAGACACGTGTGCCTCGGGAATTCCAAAAAAATCATACGCGTCCTGTCAACAGCACATTGTTCGGCTTTAACGAAGGCGATATAGCACTATGTTCATATGTGCCCAAAAAGAACAAAGCGGTAATTTTGCTGCCGACACAACATTATACTTGCGGTGTGGATATGCAAACTGAAAAGAAGAAGCCGTTTACTATTTTGGATTACAACGCCAACAAATCAGGCGTTGATACAATGGACCAGATGCTTGGCACATATACATGCAAGCGCTCAACAAACCGCTGGCCATTGGCTATGTTTTTTAATATGGTGGACATTGCTGCATTAGCTTCATTTATTTCATACAACAAGATGAAGCCAATAAAAAGAAGTGACAGACGACGGTCATTCCTACTGATGCTGACAAAACAATTGGCACTACCAAACTAAATTAGAGGAACGAGCGTTGAACAACCGCATATCCAAGGATATGGCACGCAATGGAAGCATTTGATAGAAAAGGTAAGAAAAAACAATTCTAATGTTCAAAAGCATAATAACTACATATTTTTGTTGTTTTAGATATTATCAAGACCGGCAGAAGGAGCTACACAAGGGGCTAATGCAAATCCTGTAACAATCCAGTTTGTGCAGAGCATTCAACACTTATGCATCGATGCTATACCTGCACAGAAAATGTGAGGGACGAGAGACAATCTACACAACAATAGTTTTTAGGCTTTTTTCATATAAAACTCATAAAAAATGAATAATGTTATATATAAAAAAAAATTCTAACATTCATTATACATGTATAATTAGTAAATAATAATAAACCAAAACAAAAAAATGTAAATAAATGCGTTTCCATATAAAATTCCATACAAATAGAATTAGGTCCCTGTGGACCTTGTACTTCGTATAAGGGCAACGGATGACTCAACCGTCAGAGGGTTAATTAGGTATGAAAAAAGGGAAACAATACAACAATGTTCACAAGCTGATGTGGAACCGATAAAGCCAAATTAGACTTTTTCAGATAATAATAATGTGAGATTCTGGTCAAGTTACAAAAAATGGCTAGACCGATAATTCCAAATTAGACTTTTTCTGAAAGCTTTCAGATAATAATAATGCGAGATTCTGGTCAAGTTACAAAGAATGGCTAGACATTAAATTAAGCGCACAAAATTTAATGTTACATCTGCTGTAACTGAATATTAAAATTAGGTGGATTGCTGCTGTACCTAAGTAAAATTAAAAAAGAGTCCACAAATACCCATAAGATTAGCAGTATAATCCATAACACGATGCTGGTACTGGTATACTAAATTTCTCTACATTTGGAATGGTTGCAAAATTTTTTGAGGTATATAGTGCGTCCCAACTAACAGTACACATTGAAACTATTGTCCGACCACAAAATATTATGATACGTTAGGCATATATCAAAAAGTGTACATTTACTGAGAAAACTTTAGTCCCATAAAGGAAATGTTTTTCCCCCTGTCGATTTCTCCCATTTACAATTTCAAACAGCTTATGACCTTAAGCCGTCATCAGGAACCTTGTATGATTCGTTTGACCGCTATCCTGTTACCAAGAGATACACAGGCGGGCGGACATAGCATGATATATATACTTTAAAGGGACAGTGATCAATGTTTCGCGGTGTTACAATTGGAATGAAAAATTTAGTATTTAGTATATCAGGGTATAAAAGATGGAACCGGTACGCTTAAAAGATATTTTGCGGATTATATTACACTTTTTATTTTAAATTGTATACGTATTTCATTTTCTTAACTACATTTCAGCTACTAGGCTTACTTCACAAAATTATGGAATTCATGTTTGAATAATTATCTTTAGTTCTTTAAATGTTTGATCCACATATGTGACAGCGCATAAAGAAAGGGATCTAAGGGGAAAAAAAAAATCAATTTTCATTTTTTTCTTTTTTTGATGTGGACAACATCTGAGCATCGAATGAGACCGATCCCATGCCCCAAAAGTGTTCCCTCCCAGAGATATGCGCGTTTTATGAAAGTGAAGTCGACGATTCTAAGCGCAAATAGAAAGGGACCTAATCTTTAAAATGGCTCTTATAAAAAACTTTTCATCAACTTTTCACTTTTTTTGATGTGGATAACATCTGAGCATCGAATGAGACCGATCCCAAGCCCCAAAAGTGTTCCCCCAGAGATATGCGCGTTTTATGAAAGTGAAGACATTTCTAAGCGCAAATATTAAGGGACCTAATCTTTAAAATGACTCTCGTGACCAAACTGGTTTTTAACCTTTAGTCACTTTCTATTTTGCGCGTCACGTATGCTTTCCAGTTACACACTTTGTATGTTCAGTTGTAGTTATCATACACTGAATGGTTCTTTGGAAAGGTCGACCAACTAAAGAAATACTTATACACACAGACGTAATTGTTTTCTGTTCGTTTCCCAAAACGAGATACAGTAAAGCGGAACCTATTTATGATCTTTTCTCTGTGTTTCAGAACTAGCGTGTGTTAGGGTGTATGCAGTTATTCTGGGGACTACGGCGATAAACCGTTGGGTACTTGGGATTTTGAGTGTATTACGAGTATATGTATGTGCTCGCCTTATGTACTATTTGCTTTTATTGTATGTATGCATTTTTCTTTAGTTTCTACATTAAGTTTAAGTAGAGTAAGATGGTTTTAAGTAAATAAAATGAACGAGGTATTTCAAAACCATTGAAGTGTATTGATGTTTGATCTCCGCTCCATTTCCATATGTTGAGTGCATAGGAGACGCGCTGTTGGTAAATACTTACATTGTATATTTTTTAATTACACACTTATTGACACCGACAAGCGAAGGCTGATTGAAAATATCAATTTATTACACGATGTTTATCGTAACCTACTCCGTAAATTTTGTATAACATTGTTTTAAAAGACCATATTTAAATTTATATAAATTACAACCATACTGTATGATTTCATTTCTAAATATGGCACGAGTACTTAATTCCCACAACATCCCATAAAATTTACAGAAGACGTACAATACGTGTATGCAAAAAAGAACAACTAAACACAGCTGTTGTTATTGGCCAAAGAGTGTCATTAAAATCAGTATCTGTAATATCACTGCAAAGTTGACAACGATAAGATCAATCTTAATTAATTTATTGCAGTATAAGCGCTACGTAGTATTCGCAACAACAATGTTGAACGTCTCATAAACGCAAAGATGTACTAAATTCCAACACCGTGACATTTATAAATACACATTCATTCTGCATATCTCACGATATGCAGAATGTTTTTAGGATGCTTAATAGATGTAAAAATAATATGGATGAAAAAATGGAAAACTTTAAGAAAAAACTTGACATGAAAAAAGTCAATGTGTATCGTCTTAAAGTGCTTTCAGTCGCCCAAGATTTCTACGACGCCTATGCGATGAGCTGGAAGCAAAACAATATGTCGCGAGAGAATCGATGCTTGTAACAGATCAATATAGCAAGCGCGGACGAATATTCAGCTGCTCTAGGTTTCACACGTGAAACTTATAAAGTCATACAAAGTGCTCCGGGTGTTTGGAACGACATCGAATCTTGGAACGACTCTGACTAAATAAATGTATTCGCTTTAAAGTCGGAACCGTTACGGCATGCTCTTTCTAATCGTAAAAAATTGAACAATAAGCTTCATTTTAAAATCAAAATTAAAGCCGGACGTTTAAAGATACGCAGTGTGAAAAAAAGCGTCAGTGTGCCCGGGCCTTTAATTAGGTCTGAAAAAGGAAAACAATAGAACAATGTTCACAGGCTGATGTGAGACCGAAAATGCCAAATTAGAATTTTTCAGAAAGCTTTCAGAAGTCCACATAATGTAAGCTTCTGGACTAGTTACAAAGAATGGCTAGACCGCGCACAAAATTTAATGTTACATCTGCTGTAACTGAATATTAAAATAAGGTCACATTCATCTTATTGGGAGTTTGGGTCACAGGGACCGGAACAGCAAACGGGAGATAATGTGCATACTTGATTGTGTCCATCATGACAGGACATACATTATTAGAAGTCCTGCAAGGAGACATAAATTTGGGGACCGGCTAGAAACTGGGAGCAACGACTCCTCAGAAACTATGAGAATGGATAGGAGTGCACATATTATCTTTTCACCTGTCATTTTCCAACCAACAGACTAGAAGCCAATTGACCAAACATATATCGGTATTGGATATCTTAGTGTTAGCTTCCTCCTAAGATTACAATGTCCCGTCACTTAGTTTAATAAAATTGCAATATAAAAATATGGTTTTTTAAAAGAAAAAATAAATTGATGTGTCTTGTACGAATACTCGGAATACAATTATTATACTTATATAAGTGCAGATGGACACGTTTTATCAATGCCATACAGTAAAACAAAAAGTAGGTCATCGTTGTACTGAGATCAGTACCTAAATATAAACGTCTCTGTAATTTTATTATTGGGAGGTACTGTTGAAATTCTTACATCTGTTTCGAAAGGGAGATGATAATGCCTAGGCATATTCTTTTCACATTCATTTAAAATATGTTTGATGTTTGTTGTTGATAGAGTAATATTGTTTTTCGTAACCAAAGCGAGGTTTACGTTTGTTGTTGTGAGTGGTTATTAATTTTGGAAACAGAAGAGAGATTAAGGTTTGGATTTTGTTTGGTGTTTGCAATGTTCGTTATTATTGATGTAGTTAAAGGGTTGATGTTTTTTGAATTTAAAGAAGTAGTAGCAAATTTAGAGCCTGAAGTTGAACTTGGGAATTGTTGTGGTGAGAGAGGTTTGAATACTGAGGGAGATAAAGGGTGTGGATGGAAATAAAATTTCCCTTTTTGGGCACTTTCAACCAATGCGCTCGTCCCTTCTCTGCATTTGGAATGGTAGCAAAACTTTTTGAGGTATAAAGTGCGTCCCAACGAACAGCACCCATTGAAACTATTGCCTGACCAAAAAATATTATGAAACGTTGGGCATATAATCAAAAAGTGAACTTTTTACTGAGGAAATTTTAGTCCTATAAAGGGAAAGTTCTTCCCCCCGTGTCGATTTCTTCCATTTACAATTTCAAGCAGCTTATGGCCTTAAGCCATCATCATGTAGAATTTCAGGAACCTTGGATGATTCGTTTGACCGCTATCCTGTTATCAACAGATACACGGACAGACGAACATGGCTAGGTCGTCAAAGAATTTAACGATCCATAATATATATACTTTGAAGGGGCAGCGATCAATGTTTCGCGGTGTTACAATCGGAATGGAAAATTTAGTATGTCGGTATATCAGTGTATAATGAGAGGTAACCGGTACGCTCAAAAGTTATTTTGCGGATTATATTACAATTTTTAATTTAAATTATTTTTTTCTCTAAACTACGTTTCAGCTATTAGGCTTACTTTAAAAAATTGTGGAATTCATGTTTGTATAATTATCTGTAGTTCTTAAAATGTTTGATCCACATATGCTTTGAAGTTCCACACATTGCATGTTCAGTTGTAGTTATCATACACTGAATGGATCTTTGGAAAGGTCGACTAACGTTTATTACTAAAGAAACACACACAGAGATAAGTGTTTCAGTGCGTTTCCCAAAACAGATACTCTGTATTTTAGAATAAGCCTGTGTGCGCTGGTATGCTGGGGACCACGGCTATAAACCGAAGGGTACTTGAGATTTTGATTGCATTGGACGTTTGTGCTATCCTTCCGTAATATTTGGATTTATTGTATGTATGCATTTTCCATCAATTTGTAAATTTTGTTTAAGTAGAGTAAGACAGTTTTAAGTATTCAACTTGAATGAGTTCTTTTAAAACCATTGAAGTGTTTGGTTGTACGATCACAGCTCCGTTTCCATATGTGGAGTGCATAGCAGACGCGGTGTTAGTAAATAGGAAAATGAAGTACTCTACCAAGCTGATCTGAAAAGATTGACAGCCGAAAAGGATAATGCTGAACAGATGCTGAAGCTAGCAAAGGAAAAAAACCTGAACTAGCGCATAATCTTCTAACCGTTACCCAAAGTTTAGAAGCTGAACAGCAGAAATTACATACAGCGAATTAAAAAATAACACAAAATGAGAATGCAGTGGTGAAAAACACCACAAAAAATGTACTGCCAAACAAATCCCAAGGAAATAGGAAATGAGAAAGGAATACTCCACGCCTGAGAAGTCCAGGAGAAGACATATATTAGCCCACTGCCAAGGTATTGGATAAAATACTCAATGAAAGGGTATTGCACCGCCAGGGTGCAAGAAATACCCACCTCCGGAGTATTTAAAGACAAACTTGATTTCAAGACAAACTTGATTTAGTTTAAACCGCCAGAATACGGTATCAAATACTCATGACCATTGCATGCCGAGAAGGAGTAGTAGCAGCCTCATCTGCAGTAATAAACGCAGCCATCAGCAAGGTAAACTGGCCAACGTCTTCTTCAATCTATATGGAAGGGGGGATGAAACATCGCAGTAAAAGCAGCGAAGTTGTACAGAAGAATACAAAGTACATGCAGGTATCCTGGTGGCTACGGCGATAAACTGTAGGGTACTTGGGATTTTGAGTGTATTAGATGTTTGTGCTTGCCTTATGTACTATTTGCATTTATTGTATGTATGCATTTTCCTTAAGTTTTTTTAATAGAGTAAGATAGTTTTAAGTCAAAAATATGAATGAGTTATTTCAAAGTCATTGAAGTGTTTTGTTGTTTGATCCCCGCTCCATTTCCATATGTTGAGTGCATAGGAGACGCGTGTAAGTAAATACTATTTTTTTATTACACACTTATTGACACCGACAAACGAAGGCCGATTAAAAATATCAATTTTTTACACGATTTTTATCGTAACCTATTGCGTATATTTCGTATAACATTGTTTTAAAAGACCATATTGAATTTTATATAAATTACAACCATACTGTATGATTTTCATTTCTAAATAAGGCACGAGTACTTTATTCCCACAACATCTCATAAAATTAACAGAAGACGTACAATGCGTGTAAGCAAAAACGAACACCTAAACACAGCTGTTGTTATTGGCCAAAGGTGACATTAAAATCATCATTGGTGATATAACTGCTGTTGACGCCGATAAGATCAATCTTTATTTAATTATTGCAGTAGAAGCCCTACGCAGTATCAAAGATGTACTAAATTCCAGCACCTCGGAAATTCATAAATACACATGGCCATCGGCATATTGAATTACTCTAACCAGAACGATCATATCATGATATGCAGAATGTTTTTAGGATGCTTAATGGATGTCAGAATAATATGGATGAAAACAATGGCAAATTAAAAGAAACAACTTGAAAAATCAATGTGTATGTTCCTAAACTGCTTTCAGTCGCCCAAGAGTTCTACGACGCCTATGCGATGAGCTGGAAGCAAAACAATATGTCGCGAGAGAATCGATGCTTGTAACAGATCAATATAGCAAGCGCGGACGAATATTCAGCTGCTCTAGGTTTCACACGTGAAACTTATAAAGTCATACAAAGTGCTCCGGGTGTTTGGAACGACATCGAATCTTGGAACGACTCTGACTAAATAAATGTATTCGCTTTAAAGTCGGAACCGTTACGGCATGCTCTTTCTAATCGTAAAAAATTGAACAATAAGCTTCATTTTAAAATCAAAATTAAAGCCGGACGTTTAAAGATACGCAGTGTGAAAAAAAGCGTCAGTGTGCCCGGGCCTTTAATTAGGTCTGAAAAAGGAAAACAATAGAACAATGTTCACAGGCTGATGTGAGACCGAAAATGCCAAATTAGAATTTTTCAGAAAGCTTTCAGAAGTCCACATAATGTAAGCTTCTGGACTAGTTACAAAGAATGGCTAGACCGCGCACAAAATTTAATGTTACATCTGCTGTAACTGAATATTAAAATAAGGTCACATTCATCTTATTGGGAGTTTGGGTCACAGGGACCGGAACAGCAAACGGGAGATAATGTGCATACTTGATTGTGTCCATCATGACAGGACATACATTATTAGAAGTCCTGCAAGGAGACATAAATTTGGGGACCGGCTAGAAACTGGGAGCAACGACTCCTCAGAAACTATGAGAATGGATAGGAGTGCACATATTATCTTTTCACCTGTCATTTTCCAACCAACAGACTAGAAGCCAATTGACCAAACATATATCGGTATTGGATATCTTAGTGTTAGCTTCCTCCTAAGATTACAATGTCCCGTCACTTAGTTTAATAAAATTGCAATATAAAAATATGGTTTTTTAAAAGAAAAAATAAATTGATGTGTCTTGTACGAATACTCGGAATACAATTATTATACTTATATAAGTGCAGATGGACACGTTTTATCAATGCCATACAGTAAAACAAAAAGTAGGTCATCGTTGTACTGAGATCAGTACCTAAATATAAACGTCTCTGTAATTTTATTATTGGGAGGTACTGTTGAAATTCTTACATCTGTTTCGAAAGGGAGATGATAATGCCTAGGCATATTCTTTTCACATTCATTTAAAATATGTTTGATGTTTGTTGTTGATAGAGTAATATTGTTTTTCGTAACCAAAGCGAGGTTTACGTTTGTTGTTGTGAGTGGTTATTAATTTTGGAAACAGAAGAGAGATTAAGGTTTGGATTTTGTTTGGTGTTTGCAATGTTCGTTATTATTGATGTAGTTAAAGGGTTGATGTTTTTTGAATTTAAAGAAGTAGTAGCAAATTTAGAGCCTGAAGTTGAACTTGGGAATTGTTGTGGTGAGAGAGGTTTGAATACTGAGGGAGATAAAGGGTGTGGATGGAAATAAAATTTCCCTTTTTGGGCACTTTCAACCAATGCGCTCGTCCCTTCTCTGCATTTGGAATGGTAGCAAAACTTTTTGAGGTATAAAGTGCGTCCCAACGAACAGCACCCATTGAAACTATTGCCTGACCAAAAAATATTATGAAACGTTGGGCATATAATCAAAAAGTGAACTTTTTACTGAGGAAATTTTAGTCCTATAAAGGGAAAGTTCTTCCCCCCGTGTCGATTTCTTCCATTTACAATTTCAAGCAGCTTATGGCCTTAAGCCATCATCATGTAGAATTTCAGGAACCTTGGATGATTCGTTTGACCGCTATCCTGTTATCAACAGATACACGGACAGACGAACATGGCTAGGTCGTCAAAGAATTTAACGATCCATAATATATATACTTTGAAGGGGCAGCGATCAATGTTTCGCGGTGTTACAATCGGAATGGAAAATTTAGTATGTCGGTATATCAGTGTATAATGAGAGGTAACCGGTACGCTCAAAAGTTATTTTGCGGATTATATTACAATTTTTAATTTAAATTATTTTTTTCTCTAAACTACGTTTCAGCTATTAGGCTTACTTTAAAAAATTGTGGAATTCATGTTTGTATAATTATCTGTAGTTCTTAAAATGTTTGATCCACATATGCTTTGAAGTTCCACACATTGCATGTTCAGTTGTAGTTATCATACACTGAATGGATCTTTGGAAAGGTCGACTAACGTTTATTACTAAAGAAACACACACAGAGATAAGTGTTTCAGTGCGTTTCCCAAAACAGATACTCTGTATTTTAGAATAAGCCTGTGTGCGCTGGTATGCTGGGGACCACGGCTATAAACCGAAGGGTACTTGAGATTTTGATTGCATTGGACGTTTGTGCTATCCTTCCGTAATATTTGGATTTATTGTATGTATGCATTTTCCATCAATTTGTAAATTTTGTTTAAGTAGAGTAAGACAGTTTTAAGTATTCAACTTGAATGAGTTCTTTTAAAACCATTGAAGTGTTTGGTTGTACGATCACAGCTCCGTTTCCATATGTGGAGTGCATAGCAGACGCGGTGTTAGTAAATAGGAAAATGAAGTACTCTACCAAGCTGATCTGAAAAGATTGACAGCCGAAAAGGATAATGCTGAACAGATGCTGAAGCTAGCAAAGGAAAAAAACCTGAACTAGCGCATAATCTTCTAACCGTTACCCAAAGTTTAGAAGCTGAACAGCAGAAATTACATACAGCGAATTAAAAAATAACACAAAATGAGAATGCAGTGGTGAAAAACACCACAAAAAATGTACTGCCAAACAAATCCCAAGGAAATAGGAAATGAGAAAGGAATACTCCACGCCTGAGAAGTCCAGGAGAAGACATATATTAGCCCACTGCCAAGGTATTGGATAAAATACTCAATGAAAGGGTATTGCACCGCCAGGGTGCAAGAAATACCCACCTCCGGAGTATTTAAAGACAAACTTGATTTCAAGACAAACTTGATTTAGTTTAAACCGCCAGAATACGGTATCAAATACTCATGACCATTGCATGCCGAGAAGGAGTAGTAGCAGCCTCATCTGCAGTAATAAACGCAGCCATCAGCAAGGTAAACTGGCCAACGTCTTCTTCAATCTATATGGAAGGGGGGATGAAACATCGCAGTAAAAGCAGCGAAGTTGTACAGAAGAATACAAAGTACATGCAGGTATCCTGGTGGCTACGGCGATAAACTGTAGGGTACTTGGGATTTTGAGTGTATTAGATGTTTGTGCTTGCCTTATGTACTATTTGCATTTATTGTATGTATGCATTTTCCTTAAGTTTTTTTAATAGAGTAAGATAGTTTTAAGTCAAAAATATGAATGAGTTATTTCAAAGTCATTGAAGTGTTTTGTTGTTTGATCCCCGCTCCATTTCCATATGTTGAGTGCATAGGAGACGCGTGTAAGTAAATACTATTTTTTTATTACACACTTATTGACACCGACAAACGAAGGCCGATTAAAAATATCAATTTTTTACACGATTTTTATCGTAACCTATTGCGTATATTTCGTATAACATTGTTTTAAAAGACCATATTGAATTTTATATAAATTACAACCATACTGTATGATTTTCATTTCTAAATAAGGCACGAGTACTTTATTCCCACAACATCTCATAAAATTAACAGAAGACGTACAATGCGTGTAAGCAAAAACGAACACCTAAACACAGCTGTTGTTATTGGCCAAAGGTGACATTAAAATCATCATTGGTGATATAACTGCTGTTGACGCCGATAAGATCAATCTTTATTTAATTATTGCAGTAGAAGCCCTACGCAGTATCAAAGATGTACTAAATTCCAGCACCTCGGAAATTCATAAATACACATGGCCATCGGCATATTGAATTACTCTAACCAGAACGATCATATCATGATATGCAGAATGTTTTTAGGATGCTTAATGGATGTCAGAATAATATGGATGAAAACAATGGCAAATTAAAAGAAACAACTTGAAAAATCAATGTGTATGTTCCTAAACTGCTTTCAGTCGCCCAAGAGTTCTACGCCGCCTATGCGATGAGTTGGAAGCAAAACAATATGTCGCGAGAGAACCGATGCTTGTACCAGACGGACGAATATGTATCTGCTCTGGGTTTCCCACGTGAAACTTATAAAGTCATACAAAAGGTAGTGGAGTTTACCAAAATTTGGACAATAAGCTTCATTTTAAAATCAAAATTGAAGCCGGACGTTCAAAGATACGCCGTGTGAGAAAAGAGCGTCTGTGTGCCCGGGCCTTTAATTAGCTCTGAAAAAGGGAAACAGTGTTCACAGGCTGATGTGAGACCGATAATGCCAAATTAGAATTTTTCAGAAAGCATTCAGAAGTCCACATAATGTAAGCTTCTGGACTAGTTACAAAGAATGGCTAGACCGCGCACAAAATTTAATGTTACATCTGCTGTAACTGAATATTAAAATAAGGTCACATTCATCTTATTGGGAGTTTGGGTCACAGGGACCGGAACAGCAAACGGGAGATAATGTGCATACTTGATTGTGTCCATCATGACAGGACATACATTATTAGAAGTCCTGCAAGGAGACATAAATTTGGGGACCGGCTAGAAACTGGGAGCAACGACTCCTCAGAAACTATGAGAATGGATAGGAGTGCACATATTATCTTTTCACCTGTCATTTTCCAACCAACAGACTAGAAGCCAATTGACCAAACATATATCGGTATTGGATATCTTAGTGTTAGCTTCCTCCTAAGATTACAATGTCCCGTCACTTAGTTTAATAAAATTGCAATATAAAAATATGGTTTTTTAAAAGAAAAAATAAATTGATGTGTCTTGTACGAATACTCGGAATACAATTATTATACTTATATAAGTGCAGATGGACACGTTTTATCAATGCCATACAGTAAAACAAAAAGTAGGTCATCGTTGTACTGAGATCAGTACCTAAATATAAACGTCTCTGTAATTTTATTATTGGGAGGTACTGTTGAAATTCTTACATCTGTTTCGAAAGGGAGATGATAATGCCTAGGCATATTCTTTTCACATTCATTTAAAATATGTTTGATGTTTGTTGTTGATAGAGTAATATTGTTTTTCGTAACCAAAGCGAGGTTTACGTTTGTTGTTGTGAGTGGTTATTAATTTTGGAAACAGAAGAGAGATTAAGGTTTGGATTTTGTTTGGTGTTTGCAATGTTCGTTATTATTGATGTAGTTAAAGGGTTGATGTTTTTTGAATTTAAAGAAGTAGTAGCAAATTTAGAGCCTGAAGTTGAACTTGGGAATTGTTGTGGTGAGAGAGGTTTGAATACTGAGGGAGATAAAGGGTGTGGATGGAAATAAAATTTCCCTTTTTGGGCACTTTCAACCAATGCGCTCGTCCCTTCTCTGCATTTGGAATGGTAGCAAAACTTTTTGAGGTATAAAGTGCGTCCCAACGAACAGCACCCATTGAAACTATTGCCTGACCAAAAAATATTATGAAACGTTGGGCATATAATCAAAAAGTGAACTTTTTACTGAGGAAATTTTAGTCCTATAAAGGGAAAGTTCTTCCCCCCGTGTCGATTTCTTCCATTTACAATTTCAAGCAGCTTATGGCCTTAAGCCATCATCATGTAGAATTTCAGGAACCTTGGATGATTCGTTTGACCGCTATCCTGTTATCAACAGATACACGGACAGACGAACATGGCTAGGTCGTCAAAGAATTTAACGATCCATAATATATATACTTTGAAGGGGCAGCGATCAATGTTTCGCGGTGTTACAATCGGAATGGAAAATTTAGTATGTCGGTATATCAGTGTATAATGAGAGGTAACCGGTACGCTCAAAAGTTATTTTGCGGATTATATTACAATTTTTAATTTAAATTATTTTTTTCTCTAAACTACGTTTCAGCTATTAGGCTTACTTTAAAAAATTGTGGAATTCATGTTTGTATAATTATCTGTAGTTCTTAAAATGTTTGATCCACATATGCTTTGAAGTTCCACACATTGCATGTTCAGTTGTAGTTATCATACACTGAATGGATCTTTGGAAAGGTCGACTAACGTTTATTACTAAAGAAACACACACAGAGATAAGTGTTTCAGTGCGTTTCCCAAAACAGATACTCTGTATTTTAGAATAAGCCTGTGTGCGCTGGTATGCTGGGGACCACGGCTATAAACCGAAGGGTACTTGAGATTTTGATTGCATTGGACGTTTGTGCTATCCTTCCGTAATATTTGGATTTATTGTATGTATGCATTTTCCATCAATTTGTAAATTTTGTTTAAGTAGAGTAAGACAGTTTTAAGTATTCAACTTGAATGAGTTCTTTTAAAACCATTGAAGTGTTTGGTTGTACGATCACAGCTCCGTTTCCATATGTGGAGTGCATAGCAGACGCGGTGTTAGTAAATAGGAAAATGAAGTACTCTACCAAGCTGATCTGAAAAGATTGACAGCCGAAAAGGATAATGCTGAACAGATGCTGAAGCTAGCAAAGGAAAAAAACCTGAACTAGCGCATAATCTTCTAACCGTTACCCAAAGTTTAGAAGCTGAACAGCAGAAATTACATACAGCGAATTAAAAAATAACACAAAATGAGAATGCAGTGGTGAAAAACACCACAAAAAATGTACTGCCAAACAAATCCCAAGGAAATAGGAAATGAGAAAGGAATACTCCACGCCTGAGAAGTCCAGGAGAAGACATATATTAGCCCACTGCCAAGGTATTGGATAAAATACTCAATGAAAGGGTATTGCACCGCCAGGGTGCAAGAAATACCCACCTCCGGAGTATTTAAAGACAAACTTGATTTCAAGACAAACTTGATTTAGTTTAAACCGCCAGAATACGGTATCAAATACTCATGACCATTGCATGCCGAGAAGGAGTAGTAGCAGCCTCATCTGCAGTAATAAACGCAGCCATCAGCAAGGTAAACTGGCCAACGTCTTCTTCGATCTATATGGAAGGGGGGATGAAACATCGCAGTAAAAGCAGCGAAGTTGTACAGAAGAATACAAAGTACATGCAGGTATCCTGGTGGCTACGGCGATAAACTGTAGGGTACTTGGGATTTTGAGTGTATTAGATGTTTGTGCTTGCCTTATGTACTATTTGCATTTATTGTATGTATGCATTTTCCTTAAGTTTTTTTAATAGAGTAAGATAGTTTTAAGTCAAAAATATGAATGAGTTATTTCAAAGTCATTGAAGTGTTTTGTTGTTTGATCCCCGCTCCATTTCCATATGTTGAGTGCATAGGAGACGCGTGTAAGTAAATACTATTTTTTTATTACACACTTATTGACACCGACAAACGAAGGCCGATTAAAAATATCAATTTTTTACACGATTTTTATCGTAACCTATTGCGTATATTTCGTATAACATTGTTTTAAAAGACCATATTGAATTTTATATAAATTACAACCATACTGTATGATTTTCATTTCTAAATAAGGCACGAGTACTTTATTCCCACAACATCTCATAAAATTAACAGAAGACGTACAATGCGTGTAAGCAAAAACGAACACCTAAACACAGCTGTTGTTATTGGCCAAAGGTGACATTAAAATCATCATTGGTGATATAACTGCTGTTGACGCCGATAAGATCAATCTTTATTTAATTATTGCAGTAGAAGCCCTACGCAGTATCAAAGATGTACTAAATTCCAGCACCTCGGAAATTCATAAATACACATGGCCATCGGCATATTGAATTACTCTAACCAGAACGATCATATCATGATATGCAGAATGTTTTTAGGATGCTTAATGGATGTCAGAATAATATGGATGAAAACAATGGCAAATTAAAAGAAACAACTTGAAAAATCAATGTGTATGTTCCTAAACTGCTTTCAGTCGCCCAAGAGTTCTACGCCGCCTATGCGATGAGTTGGAAGCAAAACAATATGTCGCGAGAGAACCGATGCTTGTACCAGACGGACGAATATGTATCTGCTCTGGGTTTCCCACGTGAAACTTATAAAGTCATACAAAAGGTAGTGGAGTTTACCAAAATTTGGACAATAAGCTTCATTTTAAAATCAAAATTGAAGCCGGACGTTCAAAGATACGCCGTGTGAGAAAAGAGCGTCTGTGTGCCCGGGCCTTTAATTAGCTCTGAAAAAGGGAAACAGTGTTCACAGGCTGATGTGAGACCGATAATGCCAAATTAGAATTTTTCAGAAAGCATTCAGAAGTCCACATAATGTGAGATTCTGGTCAATTTATAAAGAATGGTTAGACCGCGCACAAAATTTAATGTTACATATGCTCTAACTGAATATTAGAATAAGGTGGATTGCTGCAGTACCTAAGTAAAGTTAAAAAAGTCCACAAATACCCATAAGATTAACAGTATACTCCTTAACACGTTGGCTGATATTACTTGTATTGTTAACTAACTGGGCAGGAAATCATGCTACTGTCGAACTACTGGCACCAAAACGTATGTCGACGAAACACTGGCCGTTTAAAATATAACATTCAAGTAGTTTCTTACGCTACTCCAACGATCCGGACTACATATTGGTCGAAGACTACCTAATCATAGATGTGTTTATAAAGGTGTTATTCTGTGTAATACGAGGGCGGTTCGGAAACTTCATAGCCCAGCACAAAAAGCGCGGTATAAACAGAAAAAAGTTAAGTGTTTTGGAAACTTCCATCTCTGCTATGAACACATGTTAAATTTTTCGATCTGGCAACTCCTTCATATAGAAACAAGTGTTCACATAAGACGCATCCGCGATTTTTTTACAATGGAAAAATTAGAAATGCGTGGTGTCATTATATATTTACATAAAAAAGGTTTATCGGTACAAGAAATTCGTAATGATATGGTGAATGTGTTAGGTGAAAGTGCTCCTTCATATGCAACAGTAAAAAATTGGGTTGCTGAATTTAAACGTGGTCGTACAAGCATTGAAGATGAACCACGTAGTGGACGTCCAAAAACAGCAACTACAACAGAAATTGTAGCCAAAGTACATGATGTGGTATTAAATGATCGACGAATAAAAGTGCGTGAAATAGCTAATATCATGGGCATCTCAAATGATCGAGTCCATTTAATTTTGCATGAAGAACTACAGATAAAAAAGCTTTCTGCAAGATGGGTGCCGGATTTGTTAACAGTCGACCAAAACGCATAAGAATGAACATTTCTCAAGCTTGTTTGGATCGTTTTCAGCGAAATAAAAATAAATTTTAAGCGTCGTCTCATAACTGTTGATGAGACATGGATCCTCCAGAGACAAAAGAACAATCCAAACAATGGACTGAAGCTGGAGGAAGTGCCCCAAAGAAGGCAAAAACAATTCAATCGGCTGGTAAGGTTATGGCAACGGTTTTTTGGAACTTCAAAGGTATTTTATTGATTGACTATCTGCAAATGGGTAAAACAATAAATTCAGAGTACTATTGTAAGCTTTTAGATCAATTAAATGTACAAATTCGAGAAAAACGTCCTGGCTTACAACACAAAAAAATAATTTTTCATCAAGACAACGCACCAGCGCACAAGAGTGTTTTAACAATGGCTAAAATCAACAAATTAAAGTACGAGTTGCTTGACCACCCACCTTATTCTCTTGATTTAGCTCCCAGTGACCTTACCTGTTCCCCAATCTAAAAAAATTCCTTGCTGGCAAGCGTTTTACCTCAAATGAAGATGCAATTACAGTTGTAAACCACTATTTTGAAGACCTTGAGGAAAACTATTTTAATCAAGGGATAGAATTGCTAGATAAGCGTTGGACTAAGTGTATTGAAGTTTCAGGAGATTATATTGAAAAATAAAAATATTTTTGAAAAACTAACTATTCTCTTTCATTGATAGGCTAAGAACTTTCCGAAGCGCCCTCGTAGTTATGTTATTCTGATTATGATTGATTTTGCAACCTGCAGAAATCTACCGTCGTCAACCGTCAAAATGTAGTTATCTCTCTCTAACACATGCAAAATGCAACCCCAACTCAAACAGCTGATTGCCTATCGTCACCCGTCAAGACTAATTGGACCTTAATGTAATGTGGGGATAAATATAACCTCTGGCATCATTTATTTGCAGTTTGTCCTAACACAATGCCTCACATTCATCTTATTTAGAGTTTGAGTTACAGGGTCCGGAATAGCAGACGAGATATAACATGCATACTGGATTGTGGCCATGTGTCATGATGGACATAGATTATTAGAAGTTCAGCAAGGATATATAAATTTGGGCAACGGCTAGAAACTAAGACCAGCGACTCCTAAGAAAAAATGAGAATGGATAGGAATGCACAAATTATCTTTTCACATGTTATTTCCGCCGAACAGACTGGAAGCCAGCCGAGCTTCCTCCTAAGATTACAATGTCCCGAAACACTCTCTTAGTTTAATTTAATTGCAATATTAAAATATGGTTTTTTAAAAGAAGAAATAAATTGATGTGTCTTGTACGAATACTCGGAATACAATTACTATATAAGGAAAAATGGATATGTTTCTATCAATGCCACACAGTACCAAAAAGTAGTAAAACAAAAAGTAGTTCAACGTTGTACTGAGATCAGTTCCTAAATATATAACGTTATACGGTAAGTAAGGAATGAGTTTTTTGGCTCTCCATTTTTAGTGATAATGTTTTTCTTTAAGAGATAATATTCTGAAGCGATCTAATTTGATACGTTTGGCTAGTTTCTTTTGTATCTGAATGAACTGTTAAGACTAAGAGGGTGTGCAAAGGAACCGTATAAGATTATTGTTTATTTCGCCGAGTTTTTAAGTTATTTTTATATAATTAGATTTATTATTTTTAATTAATGTTTAAATATTAGGATATGTTAAGGTCGGCAGAGTGTTCAGTTGTATTTATCATATACTGAATGGTTATTTGGAAAGGTCGACCAAGTGCGTTTCCCAAAACGAGATGCAGTAAAACTGAATCCATTTATGACCTTTTCTCCGTATTAGCCTATGTTAGCGTGCATGCGGGTATCCTGGGGACTACGGCGATAAACCGTAGGGTACTTGCGATTTTGAGTGTATTATATGTATGTGCTTGCCTTATGTACTATTTGGTTTCATTGTATGTATGCATTTTTTTCAGTTTCTACATTAAGTTTAAGTAGAGTAAGATAGTTTTAAGTAAATAAAATGAACGAAATATTTCAAAACCATTGAAGTGTTTTGTTGTTTGATCTCCGCTCCATTTCCGTATGTTGAGTGCATAGGAGACGCGGTGTTAGTAAATACTAACATTGTATATTTTTTGTAGTTTGATCTCCGCTCCATTTTCATATGTTGAGTGCATAGGAGACGCGGTGTTAGTAAATACTAACATTGTATATTTTTTAATTACACACTTATTGACGCCGACAAGCGAAAACTGCTTGAAAATAATAATTTGTTACGCGATTTTTATCGTAACCTATTACGTAAAGTTCGTATAACATTGTTTACAGTATGGATGAAATTTATATAAATTACATCCATACTGTATGATTTTCATTTCTAAATATAGCACGAGTACTTAATTCTACAACATCCCATACAATTTACAGAAGGCGTAAAATGCGTGTATGCAAAAACGAAGAAGTAAACACAGCTGTTGTTATTGGCCAAAGAGTGACATTAAAATCATTATCCGTGATAACACTGCAGAAGTTGACGCCGATAAGATCAATCTTAATTTAATTATTGCAGTATTCGCAACAGCAATGTTGAACGTCTCATAGACTCAAAAATGTACTAAATTCCAGCACCGTGACATTCATAAATATACATGGCCATCGGCATATTGAATTACTCTAACCAGAGCGATCATCTCATGATATGCAGAATGTTTTTAGGATGCTTAATGGATATCAGAATTATATGGAGGAAAACAATGGCAAATTATAAGAAAAAAATTGACATGCAAAAAGTCAATGTGTATCGTCTTAAAGTGCTTTCGCCCAAGATTTCTACGCCGCCTATGCAATTAGCTGGAAGCAACACAATATGTCGCGAGAGAACCGATGCTTGTACCAGATCAATACAGATAGCGCGGACGAATAAACAGATGCTTCTTTTGTATCAGAATAGACTGTTAAGACTTTTAATTTAACACAGATTTTTAATTTAACATAACCTAGGATAAATTACTTTGTTCTTATTGTTATGTCTAAAAAACTTTTCTTCTTCTTGAATTTTTTCGTTTGAAATAATATAAACCTTTATCCGACGTCGTAGTCAAGAACAATTTTATTTTTTTTAATTTATTTATTGCAAACATAATATACAAAAATTAATGTGAGAAGGACTAGGTGTTAGCACCTTCGCCTTTACTTAAGTTCCTAACAAGTGGAAGTAAGTCGTTTTAACAACTCTGGTTAAAAGGTCGATTGGTAGAAACTGAAGGGACATAACACTGTTGAACACCATACAAACGATTTTCGCTAGACTATTCTAGTCTGCATACATCAACCATCGAAAAATCTCTTCATAATGAGTAAAGCAATCAACCACTCCATGACTGAGATATTTTTTCGAACTCGTGAAGTTAAAAGGGTTCTTGCGAATCTCGATGTTAGTAAGTCCCCAGACCCGGATGGTATCTCGGCACTAGCCCGTCCATTACGCAACCTTTTCAACCTTACTTATCGACCAGGAGTCTTCCCATCGTGTTAGAAGGTTGCGAACGTCCAGCCGATCCCTAAAAAGGGTGAAGCCAATATTCCTGCGAATTATCGGCCCATTGCGATTTGCTTTGCGCTCTCCAAGGTAATGGAAAGCATGGTCATCCACCATCTTGTGGGGTATCTGCAGTCCAACGACCTACTTAATGATCGGCAGTTTGGCTTCCGTAGAAATCGCTCTACGGGAGACCTGATGACTTTCCTATCGGAGCGTTGGAGTCCGTCCATCCACCACTTTGGTTAGAGTAAGGTCGTGGCTCTGGATATATCCAAGGCCTTAGACAGAGTCTGGCACGGTGCTCTCGTATCTAAGCTGATCGCATTTGGTGTCGGTAATACTTTTGCTCGATTTATATCACGCTTTCTTAGAGATCGCACTATAAGAGTTGTGGTAAATGGGTTCTCATCCAACAAACATAGGTTGACCGCAGGTGTACCACAGGGCTCTGTCCTTTCTCCATCTTTATTTCTAATTTTCATTGACGATCTTTTGGGTCAGACCGTGAATCCCATCTACTCTTTCGCGGATGACAGCAACCTCTGTCATCTACCGTAGGCCGAATCTTCAGGATATTGGGGACAAAAGGCGAATTATGGATGAGACACTTGACCGGAGTTTACAGGCCATTTCCGAATGGGGTCGAGTGAATAGAGTAGATTTTAATGCGCGTAAGACACAGTGCTGTTTACTGTCTCACTTGGGATTCATTGACCCATCAGTATCGTCATTATATATCGATGGTATGGATATCGAAGAATCGGATGCTCTTGATGTCCTGAGGATGAAAATACAATGTGACGCTCGTTATGCGATTCTTGGACTTTCTAAAGCGGTCCAAGAAATATTTCACTCCTTCTGATCTCTTCAATATCTATACAACCTACATCCGGCCAAAGATGAAATACAACTCCCATATATGGGCAGGTGCTCCAAAATTATCCTTGGAGCTAATGTCAGCAACTATTACTCCCTCTTTCCCCCTTGAACTCCCTTACTTTCCACTCACCAACGCAATGCATCGCATGTAAACGGGATAACCCCTGAGAGTTGGTCAAAAAAAAAGTTATTAGGCCTTCTTCGAGGAGTTGCTTGGTTTCAAAAAGAACAATCCCTTAGGAAGGGCCCATACCCTAAAGGTACGACTATAAACCTAAGCGAGTAAACGGTTGTGCTCTTTAAATACGTTCTGTGTCGTCTACAAAACTTTTGATCCTCGTTCTAAACACCCCCTTATTTAGGAAAATGATTCCATTGGCCGAAAGATGTAGCTTTGATTTCGTAAATGCTGGCCATTGGCAAACAAAGTGCTCAATCGTACCAATGATGTTATGTGGTTTAGTGGTGAGTAGCCGGTAACAGCTCCTTATATCAGGTCGGACTCGATATGTGAATGCTAGTGCAGAAGGAATATATTTCGTTGGGGCTTCATATTCATATTGCCCAGTTGCACCAAAGTTAAGTATTGATAAAGCTCTTAAATCTTCTTGTTCAATTTAAGACTTTTTACTTTTTCTTACATTTTTCCAGTAAAGCGAGAAAAAAAACATATTTTTTTATTTAAATGTGAATGCTAGTGCAAAAGGAAAATATTTCGTTGGGGCTATATACAAATAGGACCTTTATATACACATTACCCAGTTTCCCAGTTTCACCAGAGTTAAGTATTGATAAATCTCTTAAATCTTCCTGTTTAAATTCTTTACAGAAACACCCTTTCCCACATTTTTCCAGTAAAACGAGAAAAAAAAATATTTTGTATTTAAGCAAAATAAGTTTTTATAAGGACTATACTTTATTAACACTAAAACTAGTCTAAAAAATAAGTGACTAACTATTAATTTACAAAACGGAAAAATTTGAAACAAAGATCTCACGAAGGACAGCCTAATAAGCGAAAATCAGGCGAATTTTTTATTTGAAGTAAATCTAAAGAGATCTACAATACCAACGAGGAGTAAAGTCTCACAAAAACAAACGCAACAATAAAAAATACTGTATTCCAAAGCAGTTAAGCATAATGCAACGCAACAATTAAATGTAAGTTGAAAAAAATAGAAAACCATCTTATGAGAATTTAATGAAAATTGGAAGCAATTTAATCCTTCAATAAAGCCTTGGACACCAGACTAAGTGTTTTAAAAAAAAACTTTTTTAACAATATTTTCTAAACGACCAGATACAAAGATGAACTGGTATTAACTTTAAAAGCAAGATATGTTGATGTAAGTCTTTCGTGGTGGTAGTGCTGTCATTATTAAAAAGAGTATAGAGAACAGTCTGCAAAATCAATTAAGCTAGGCGATGGACAACATCCCCTTATCAATAATATCATTATATTTATAGCCCTTCACGACACTAAATAAAAGTTGAGAGATAGAAAAATATTATTAGCTAACACAAGCATACTATCATATAATAGGTAGCGACTTCAACGCAAAGAATACACAATAGGTTACAAGTTTAACGAAACCAAAAGGCAAGAAGTTATTCAGAGCGATTCAGCGTACTGACTGAGTGGTATAATAACATATTGGCCAGCCGATTCTATAAAAATACTGGATTTAATAGATTTCTTTTTCATCCCTATGGTAAAAATCATTATAAAGAAAGGGTATGAACTCAGTACTGATCACTAAACTATATACCTTAGTAAACCTTCTCAAAAGAGTAAGGCATGCCTTACAACCAAGATGACTAATTGGCAACATTTCAGACAAATAATAAATTACACAATCAATCAATTGAAGAACGAAATACTTACATACTCGAGTCAAAAGGCAACATGCGATAGCACGCTTCAACAACCTCAATCACGACAAAGTCTAACATACTTACCTAGTTAAATACAAAAGGAGAAAGTGGCAATCAAGTCGATCAATAGTTGAGACATTAACAATACGAGTATTACAAAAACAGTGAGTAGAAAACTTCAGAAGTTTAAACAACGCAAATTGCATTCAAAATTTTCTGATCTTAGCTACGACAGCAAAACTAATTACTCTTTATGGGCAATCCCTCGACAGCCGGTTCTACGTACCGGTTTGACCCGAAGCAGCATTCTTTGGCCAAGGGATGTCACCCCGGCATCACGTGTGACGCTATAACAACAACAACTCTTTATGGAAGATTGTTAAGAACCATAGACGTCCCACTATTTTTGTACCACCTATTTTAGATTGCAATGGTAAATGGGCAAAACGCAACATCAAAAGCAAGTATCATTGCCGAACATCTACAAACTATATTTTCCAACCAAAATATAAATAAAATATACAACACTAACTGTTTGGAAAAAATCGAATATGTTCCATTTAGGAAAATTAGTTCCAAAGAAGTTTACTGCAGAGGACCCAGAACAATTAGCCTGATATGCCAGATCTATGCTAACGCTAATATACAATGCTGTTTGAGTCTAAAGCACATATCGTCATGTTGGAAAATAGCTTATATTGATATGATAAACAAACCTGCAAAAAATACCAATGACGTAAAATCGTATACACAAATATCTTTACTTCCTGTAATTGAAAATTTTTTTGAATAACTTGTTTGTAATAGACAGGTGTTCTTTATTCAAGAGAAGAAAATTACACCAGATTCAGAAAAAACACTAAAAAGTAGAACAAGTTCAACGAATTAGGCACGTCGTTAAAAAGGTTATGGAAAAGATTGAAGTAAGCTTGGCTGTATTCATGGATATCTCACAAGCCTTTGTTGAAGTCTGTCATATTAGCTTCCTGAGAAAAAAAACACTAAAAAGTAGAACAAGTTCAACGAATTAGGCACGTCGTTAAAATAGGTTATGGAAAAGATTGAAGTAAGCTTGGCTGTATTCATAGATATCTCACAAGCCTTTGATGAAGTCTGTCATATTAGCCTCCTTAATAAATTAAGATCCAGCAAGATCCTGGTATCGTACTTCAAAAAGAGGTTTTACAAAGTAAAATATGAAAACGAAATCACAAACATATTTTCTGTAACGTGCGGTGTCCCTCAAGGGACCGATACTATACTTTATATAAACATTTGAAATGCCAACAAAGGAAAATTATTTTATTGGAACTTTCGCAGAAGATACTATCCTAATGTCCACAGGTCGAAATACCACCAAGTCTACTTGTATCCTGCAATAAGCTTTAAATAAAGTCTCCAATTGTTCGAACGATTAAAATTGGAAAGCTTTACTGAATAAATGTGAGATTTTTTTTTTATTTCAGCAAAATAAGTTATAAAGAACTATATTTTAAAAAAATACTACAACTATTCTTAAATTAAGTGACTAACTAGTAATTTAGGTGAGAAATACAAAAGCTTTGTTTGTACAATATATACGTATAGTAAAATTTTTGGGTACAACATAAAAGGAGCAGCATTCTGTTGAACCGAGTGGCTTATGACTACAAAGTCTTCTGTACTGATTATCAATATGAAGTAGTTTGGTGACTTCCACATTCTCGTGTTGTTGAAGTTGTAAATAGAAGTTCTGAGCGTTGTAACTTATTTCTTCCTTGAAAGTTTTTATGTTTAAATCCCGATGAAGGTCGCTATCGTTCTTTAACTATTTGTTTTTTAGCACAACTCCATAATTGTATGCCCTATTACCAAACTGGTTTAATATTTACTTACTTAAGTTGGCGCTACAACCTATAGTTGGTCTTAGCCTGCGTCAGAAATGTTTTCCAAGCACTTCGATCTTGTGCGTGCTGTCTCCAGTTCGTAATACCAAGGATTTTCATATCTTCAACCACTTGGTCCTCCCACCGGAGCCTCGGTCTACCCCGTCTGCGCATTCCGTGGTAGTTGTCGTCCAACGCCTTTCTAGCTGGAGCATTCTGATCCATTCGACTGACATGTCCTAGCCAGCGCAATCGCTGTATTTTGATTCGCTTAACCACGTTCATGTCAGGATACAGCTCATACAGCTCACGGTTCGTTCGACGTCTATACTCTCCATTAGCACAGCTGGGCCCATAGATTTTGCGAAGGATCTTTCTCTCGAACACGCCCAGCATCGCTTCGTCTGCTTTCGCAAGTACCCATGCTTCAGCGCCATATAAAAGCACAGGTAGAATAAGCGTGTTGTAAAGCGTTATTTTCGTTCGTCGAGAGAGGGCTCTGTTCTTTAGTTGTTTGCTTAGCCCAAAGTAGCATCTATTTGCCAGCACGATCCTTCTTTTAATTTCGGTGCTGACATTATTTTTCGTATTAATGGCGGAGCCTAGGTATATAAACTCATCAACTACCTCGACTTTGCAACTGCCCGCCTCAACAATGTCGCCTTTCTTCCGTCGCGACGTTTCTTTTGCAGTTGCAAGCATAATCTTAGTTTTGTCCTCGTTCACTTCTAGACCCATCTTTGCCGACTCCTTCTCAACTCTAGAAAATGCAGCAGTTACCTCTCGCTCTATTTTTCCGACAATGTCGATATCGTTGGCATACGCGAGGAGAATGTGGCCTTTGGTGTTGACAGTGCCAGTTTTATTAACCACTGCATTTTCTAGTACCTTTTCCAACAGAATGTTGAAAAAATTACACGACAAGCTGTCACCTTGTCTCAGACCTCTTGTAGTGGTGAATGTCTCGGAGAGGTCGCTTCCTATTTTTACTAAGGACTTAGTGTCACTCAGTGTCATTCTACAAAGGCGTATAAGTTTTGCAGGGATATCATACGCAGAAACAGTTTTTCTCTTATCGGAGTATCGAAGGCGGCTTTATAATCGATGAAAAGATGGTATGTATCGATTTGCTTTTCGTGGGTCTTTTCCAGGATTTGGCGTAGTGTGAATATCTGGTCGATTGTTGATTTATTCGGCCTGAAGCCACACTGATAGGTTTGAATCAGGTTGTCTAATTTTGGCTTAAGTCGTTCACAAAGTACGCTCGCTAGGATCTTGTATGCGATTGATAGGAGACTTATGCCGCGGTAATTGGCGCAAACGGTCTTGTCTCCTTTTTTATGAATCGGACACAGTATACTGATGTTCCAATCATCAGGCATGCGTTCATTCTTCCAGATTGTGCAGACTAGCTGATGCATGCACCTTATCAGTTCGTCTCCTTCGGTCTTATACAGCTCTGCCGGTATACCGTCGGAATCTGCGGCTTTGTTGTTCTTAAGCCGGGTTATCGCTGCTTTGACCTCATCTGTATTAGGGGGTGGGCATTCAACACCATCATCTATGATTGGTTGCGGGTTGCTTTCTTCAACTGGATCTTCGCCCGCTAATAAGTTGGAGAAATGTTGTCTCCATATCCTCAGTACACTCGACGTATCTGTTATCAGATTCCTATTTTCATCTCTACACGAAGTTATGTCAGTAGGCGAGTCTGTTTGGTGTTTTACTCGTTGGTAGAATTTTCTGGCATCATTTCTATTCCCGTAAACCTCAATCTCCCCACACTGTCGTCTTTCCATTTCTCTTTTCTTTTTTCGGAATAGACGATTTTCCTCCCTCCTCAACTCCCGGTATCGCTCCAACACTGCTCGCGTTGCCATAGGCGCGAGAGTCGCCTTGTAAGCTACGTTTTTAGCTTCAGTGACGACTTTACAGTCCTCATCGTACCATTGGTTCCTTTCTCGCCGCTTTCGGTAACCAATTTCTTCTTCGGCGGCCTTTCTTATGGATTCTTGTATGTGTTGCCATTGTGCACTGATATCATCAGGTGGGGGAGGGTTCGCTAGGAGCAGTTGAGATAACTTCGTGGAGTAGGCTTGAGCTGACTGTTGTGAATGCAGCTTCTCGACGTCTAGCTTTTTTTGTTACGTACGTGCTTTGCGGCACTTAATCGAGTGCGTACCTTTGCTGCTACAAGGTAGTGATCCGAGTCGATGTTTGCAGTTCGGAATGTTCGTACGTCCAACACGCTGGATGAATGCCTTCCGTCTATCACAACGTGATCGATTTGATTTTTTGTTTTTCGATCAGGTGACAGCCATGTTGCCTTATGGATTTCGTGATGTTTAAATCTGGTGCTACTTATTACCATGTTCCTTGCGGCGGCGAAATCGATCAGCCTCATTCCGTTATCGGAGGTGTCATCATGGAGACTGAACTTACCGACTGTCGGACCAAAAATGTTCTCCCTGTCTACTTTGGCATTAAAATCTCCTAGAACAATTTTAATGTCATGGCCGGGACAGCGGTCATATGTCTGTTCTAGGCGCTCATAAAACTTATCTTTGGTCTCTTCGTCTTTTTCTTCCGTTGGCGCATGAGCACAAATTAGGCTGATAAAAAAGTATTTTGCCTTGATGCGTATTGTGGCCAGTCGTTCGTCGACTGGAGTGAAACCGACGACCAATTGACGTAGTTTCTTGTTCACAACAAATCCACATCCGAATTGATGCTTGTTTTCATGGCAGCTGTAGTATATATCGCAGTTGTTCATTCTATTAACGCCGTGTCCTTTCCATCATATTTCGTGGATGACGGTGATGTCAGCTTTGTATTTTTCGAGGACATCCGCCAGTTGGATAGAGGCACCTGGTTTTAAGAGTGTTCGAACATTCCAAGTGCATATCCGTAAATCATGGTCCTTAAAACGTTTGCGGTGGTCGTCAACATTAAGCGGAGTCCGTTTATTTTCATTTCTTTTGCTTTTCATGAGCTACAAACACTGGTTTAATTACTTGCTAATAAATATAAGTTTATTATCTATAGACAACAATGAATTAACCTGTTCAGATTCAGGTATTTGGCATTTAATTCTTATCGTTTTTTAAGGACGTATTCACTCCTATTTTAGTGAGAGTCTAGGTTTATGTCAAGTTATTGGGCATATGTTTATGTATAATGGCCTACGATTCCTTATTAATTTTCCAAAATCAACATGTACTGAGTAAACTCGGTAGTACTTTGACCTGTGGACATTAGAATAGTATCGTCTGCGAAAGTTTCAATGGAACAATTTTCTTTTGTTGGCATATCATATGTGTATTAGACTGGTCTTTTTTTTCTAAATTCTAAATTTTTACTGCGCGAACCTCTTAAATTGTTCTTTTTAGTAAAACAATTATTCTGTAAAAATTTTATATCGATATTTTAACACGTGCCGCATTGAGTTTGAAATTTATATTACATATACAGTACTTCACATGTACATATGACATATGCTTGCACCTAGACTTAAGTTTATTTTTTTTATATAAGCTTTATTTGAATTATTGAATCTGCTCCAAAGGAGCCTAACAATAAGTATACGAATCTTAAGTATAATTCAATAATGAATCCTAGTATGGATTTCTTGTAATGTGGATCTCTGCTTATTGGCAGGAATTTTAAATAATTTGGTCAAAATAGTATATAACTGGTATGGATCACATGTCTGAGAATTTTAAACCTAGTTTGGCTTAAACCTCGTGATAAAGGGCCAGAGGACCCTTACAGTCATTTACAGAGTGTTCGCGATATTATGTAGAGTGAAGAACTCTAGTTATGTATGTATAACAAATAACTCTAGAATAGCAGAGTGGACGACGTAATTTAGGTTATGTATGTTTTTCGTGTTGACTGTTTTAAGCCACGTGACGTAGAATAAAGGATTCTACACAGTCTTTTTTGAGTGTTCGTCCGCGATTGATATTGACTGTTTTAAAGATCACGTATAAGAGCATTTAAGCCACGTGACGTAGAAAAAAGAATTCTACACAGTCGTTCGGGCGCGTGTGTTCGCGATTACTGTTACGGATGAAGCACAAGTGCAGATTAGAAAACACGGCGTTCGTTTCTCCGAAGTCTTAAAGAGCTTGGACTGCACAATAATTGTCTAGCAAGTATGTTATCATGACGTTGGAGCTTCTCTTTGTGCTTTATATTGATTTTTTGAATTGGCTCTTTGACGAGAGGTATTTTCAAGTCAAGAATGTTTTCATTCCTCATATACCAAGGGGCACCGGTAATAAGCCGCAATGTCTTCGATTGGACTCTTTGGATTTTGTCGAGATTGCTCGAGCTTGCTTTGCCCCATAGCTGGGCACCAGATAGGTTTGATTGCACTGTTGTATAGCAGGACCTTATATTCAAGGCTTAGTTTTGAGTTCGCGTTTAGGAGCCAGTGAAGTTGATGGACCTTAAGTTTCAGTTGAGTTTTCTTGGCTTCGATATGACTTCTCCAGGTGAGTCGGCGATCCAGGTGGATTCCAAGGTATGAAACATGATCAGATTGAGAAAAAGGGATATTGTTTAGTTTCAATGTCGGACAAGTGCTAAAATTCAGTGTGAAAGTTACCTGTGTGCATTTAGCCTCATTGACTTTTATTCTCCAGTGAGAGAGCCAAGATTCTACTCATCTGAGTACACCTAGATTCATAGATGCAATATCCTGCTTTTTATTTGCGGCAATTATAGCGGTATCGTCGGCAAAAGTGGATGTTAGCACGTTTGGGCTGGTGGGGATATCTGCGGTAAACAGAAGGTAAAGGATAGGCCCCATGACGCTTCCCTGGGGAACACCTGCTAGTATTTCGCGGTCATCGGTGACGTGTTGTCCACATTTAACTCTGAATCTGCGGTTTTCTAAGTAAGACTCAAGAATTCGATGCGTATTTGCCGGTAAGTATTTGCAAATTTTGTAGGTCAAGCCAAAGTGCCAGACTTTGTCAAATGCTTGAGCAACATCCAGGAATACGGCGCAGCAATATTCTCGCCGTTCAAATGATTTTTCAATTGCTTGGGACAGACGGTTTACTTGTTCGATAGTGCTGTGACCTTCGCGGAATCCAAACTGATGGTCTGCTATTATGTTATTTGACACGAGGAACGGTTTTATTTTCGATAAAAGAACTTTTTCAAATAGTTTGGATAAGCAGGGAAGCAAACTGATCGGCCTGTATGAGGAAGGTATTGATTTGTCCTTTCCTGTCTTTGAAATCATCTGAATCAGAGAAATTTTCCACACTTTAGGAAAGTAACCATGTCTCAAAATAGAGTTAAATAATTTTGCCAGGAACTTCACAGCAATATAGGGAAGATCCAAGATCATTTTGGGCGTGATAAGATCATATCCAGGTGCTTTACCTGGATTCACGGTTTCTTTAATGACATTCAGAACTTCATTTGCGTTAGTAAACAATGGAATTACGGCAGACATTTTATCATCAGGTGGAAGGAGGTCGCTACTTGCAGGATTTTGGCGAAATACCTGGGACAGATGGTTTGCAAAAACATTGGATTTTTCCTCTTCTGATATTGCCCACTTGCCATTTGCGTCGCGTATTGGAAATTGCGTTTCGGTGGGCATACTAGTATTTCTTAATGTTTTCCATAATGAGAATTTGGTTGATGCAGTCGGAGTTAAACTTGCAATTAAACTAGCATGCTGTCTACTGTCTTCATTTCTAAGTGCGCTTTGCAACCTTTTAGTAGCTTCAGTCAGTCTTAGTCGGGCCGCTGGTGACCTATTTCGCTGCCATTGCTCTATTTCACGGTTAGTGTAAGTATTTAAACTATTTGTCGATTTTATTTGTCTGTGTGTAGCGTGAATGGCCGCCTGTTCCAGGATCACGTTCAAGTTGGATACGTTGTTATCGATCTCTTCCGCGTTAGAAATTAGATGATTTGAATCTAAATGACTGCTAATGTACTTCCTGTATTTTAACCAGTTAGTTGTGTATGAAGTAAGCCTTAGTGGGTCGTCTACAAGTACTGTCTTCTCGTGAAGAAGAAATATAAATGGCGAGTGGTCTGACGATAAGTCAGTGCAGGTACTAGCAGATAAGTTAGATTTACTAACTCCTCTTATTATACCGAAGTCTATCAAGTCAGGCTTTTTGTTAATATCAGAATGCCAATATGTAGGTTGACTGGGAGATATAAAGTCCAATTTATTTTGACGTCGCATTAAACATTTATACAGCTGGTTTCCCCTAGGGTTTGCTAAACGGGATCCCCAGTGCGTATGTTTGGCATTGTAGTCACCAGCAGCAATTTAGATGCGTCCGAGACCATTGAAAAAGTTCAGAAGTATATCTTCTGATATAGCGAACCGCGGGGGGAAATATATTGCTGAAATGGTAAGAAAACTACCTTTAATCTGGATACGAATTGTTGTCGCTTGAAGGTAGTTTTGTGAGACTCCTTCAGCGACTTCATGTTTCATACGTTTTCGTATTAGGATGCCTGTGTCCCCATGAGCCTTACCGTCGGGGTGGTGAGTACCATAAAATCTAAAATTAAGTTTCTGAAAATTGTATTTGTCTGTAAGATGCGTTTCTGATAGTAGCATTAATTCAATATTCTGCCGATCTAGGTACTCGGTCAGCTCGAGTCTATGTTGGTTCACACCGTTTGCGTTCCATGTACATATCTTAAGAGGGCCTATTTTTTGGTAAGTAGAATTTGAATTAACTGATTCTGGTTTCGCATGAATTCTTGCATCATTGATTGCATAGTTGACATGAACATGTTTATACTCTGTACCAGTTGTTGAATCATTGATTCAGAGTTACCATTTTGTTGCACTGGGGCATTAGGTGTATGCGCCCTTAGAACATTCGCGTATGTTATACCGTTTGTAATACCGTTTCGTCGCTAGAGTAAACTGGAGTCTGTTGGATGTCGATTATAGGGTTCGGCGCGTTTCGGTTAGAAATGAGTTTACGCTTCTCTTCTAGTTTATGCTTAAGTTCTTTGCAAATCCTACAACCTCTGTAGTTTGCGGTATGTTGTTCCCCGCAATTACTGCACTTTTTCTGTTCCTGCGATTTTACTTTGCAGGCGGATGATTGGTGTAGATCACCACATACAACACAAACGGTTGGCAAAGTGCAGTATGATTTTGTGTGTCCATACTCTTGACAATTTTGGCATTGAACGAGACCATTTCTTTTGTGGGGTTCTTCGACCGTAATTCTTCTATATAACAAATATTGAAGTTTGTATATAGGATGAACTTCATTTTTCTTTAGTTTCCGCGAGTCAGGTTGAAGTTCGACCTTGAACATTGGTTGGGGAACCTTTTTATTGTTAAGAACGTTTACCACGGAGTGAACGTTAAAATTCTCTTTTTCCAGTGCTCGTTTTACTTCATCTGGTCCTACAAATGATTCAATGCCTTTAAAGATTACCGCGATACCCTTACTACTCTTTAGGCGATACGTGTAAAAATTTTTATTTCTATCGTTAAAATAACTAGAAATAGCGTGAAATCCGTTTTCGGTGTATGCCTGAATTTTTGTCTCGTTAATGTTCCCTTTCTTTATGGGCACTATGTGAAAGCCACCACTACCAACAAGTTGGGCAATGATATTTACTAGCTCATTTGAGCTACTCTCACGTAGGTATATTGGGGGCGGCCTTGGAGTTGCGGCATTTGCCGAAGATGAAGGTTGAGGTTCTTCTTCGCTAAGCAATGCAAACCGGTTCTTACCCGTGACGGACGTTGGTGGTTCTTCACCGTTCACAGTTTTGCAACTTTTTTTGTTAGAGTTACCTTTGGCAGGGCTGGATTTACGCTTTATAGTAATATAGCGATCCATGCCTGTCTGTACCGCCTTTAATGGTTTGTCGTTGTTTTCCTGTGTTATTTCTATGTTCGCTGTGCTTCCACCTTCTTTGTTATTATTGTTGTTGCTAGCACTGCCTGGTGAGAGAGTTTGTCTTAGTGGCGCTACCTCTCTCATTCCATTGTTTACATCTGCATTTATCGCGAAGTATGCATTCCGCGAACTTACACTGCAGAAAGAGTGTCTGCGTTGTTATAACTCTTGAGTGAGATGATGGCTCATCAAGCTGTGAGTTTGTTTAGCTGTGTGTGTGCCTTTTTTATTTTGGTTGTTTTGTTACACTGATTCTTACACAACTGGATTTGTTGTTCAACTTAAAATTTTATTTTGTCAAAAAACTGTTTGAATTCCTTACAAGTTAATACTTATAATGAATTCAAATAATTTTAGATAATTATTTTCCCGACAATTGAGTTTATTTTTGCACTTTCCCTGCTTATTTTATTTTATTATAATTAATTTCCGAGAGGAGTTCTTATAACGACCGTTCTCTTCGAGCGCGGAGATCTCTCTGAGTTTAAGTTTATTTGCCACTATGTAATTAAAAGTCTCCTTTAAAAGAGAACTGGCTCATCCGCAAAATACCAAAGATGGTTTAAAAAATTTTGTATGCGAGCTCATGCCTATATTTTATTATAAATTTAAATTTTTTAATAGTAAAATATCATTCCATGGGGCTTCAGTGGTTTTATTTGCAGTAAACTGTGGTTTTATATAATTAACTAAAATAAAACCACATTTCCTGCATCACACTTTCTCCTCTTCTTCTGTTACAGCGGATTCACTTCCTAGCAGAAAGTTTTATGGAAGAAATTGCTTTGGACATCCATCGGGACTGATGATATGCACCAGGTTTTTGTATTTAATTTCCATTTGGAAGAGTACCTCCCAAAAACATGACGAGTTCTAAAAACTCTGTATAGTCATGACGAGGCTCCTGGTCATTTTTTAGTATTCATAGACATAATACAAGAGTGTAATCGGATCCATTTGTTCTCTACTTGTGTCGCAGTTTAAAATTGTGTCGGAATTGACTTGAACAGTTTTTATTCTGGTTCGAGACCTTTTTTTGTTTTTTTTTTCAGAATCAACGTAAAACGAAATTGGTGAAATGTAGTTGCAACGGTCTTCGTTAAAACCCACAAATGCAAAAAGCACAAACAAAGTGTGCATGTTTTTGTGCGTACACATACTCATACATGCGTTGCACATTAGGGCGTACCAAACCTTTTTTTAATAGTTTTTATTTATTCGGTCTTTTATCATTATTATGACTTGAACAGTTTTTATTCTGGTTCGAGACCTTTTTGTTGTTTCTCTTTCAAATCGGAATTATTTTTTGGGAGAGAAAACTTCTTGATTTATATAATCCACAGCTTGATGAACAGCCGGTGTTGGAAGATGTTGTATCAAATATGAAACCTTGAATTTTATCCAGCAAACCCCATTTTTCCAATGTTTCGAAAACAGCACTTAAAATTTCCCTCAGATAATGTCTTTTCCGTCGACTTGGGAGAATTTGACTTCGACTTTTTTCTATCGGTTTGACGTCGGTGATACAACAAACTTATCCAAGTCCGGACATGTATCAAATAATTCAGAAGATATATTTTAATTTTTTTTTAATTCCAATCCTAATTTGGATACTTTGGTTGATGTATCTTGAAGAATTTGTAAAACTGACTATCACTTTTTCTACACTGCGGGCAACACCATCTGATGCCATTATTCCGGCCAAAGTCATTAGCGACAAGAGCAGAAACGCCGGCACATTTAGTATGACCAAACATACCAGAAAGCAAGCAACCAATCATTCTCTCATGTGATGTTAAACTACAACTAATGAGAGAGAAACTCATTACGAAAACGTTTTATTAAAATATATTATTTTTATCTCGTTTGTTTTATTTCGGTCTGTTGCTTTTACACATTGAACAGGGATTAAATATAGATGCATAAGGTCTTGAGCCGGCTAATCCCTGTTCAATGTGTAAAATCAACAGACCGAAATAAAACAAACGAGCTAACCATATGCACATGCACGGCACACAAGTTGACATAGTCAACTAAACTCTGTTTACAATACACACACACGTTGTAAAAGAAATCTATTGATGGCTCTCGATGTGGAGTCTCTGTAGAGGTGGCAAGAGTAAGTTGTATTTTCGTGGGCAATTGTGAGAAGAAAACTTAAAATGTAAGGTTTGCAACAGTAGTTCTCATTCGTTTGGGGAGAGCCTGGCCTTATAGAGTTCGGTTTTATTTTTAACAACTGCAGCAAATCTTTCTGAAGAGGTTCGTCATGGACCCGAAATCATGATAAAAGCAGTGTGCAGCCACGAAAATCAATGTCACTTTACCATTTTGTTAAAAAATTGTTTTCTAAAAATATTATTTTTAAGGAACGAAAAGGGTATAATTGGTATACTACACAAGAGATTACAAAATTATATAAGGAGAAGGGAAAAAATCAAAACTGTTTTTTAATATCCACAAAACAAATAAAAAACACCAATTGAAGCTTAAATTAACTTAGATGTTTTTTTTATAAAAAAAACGCAGCACAAAATCAACAATAAAAAGCACAAATATAATTATATATATATATATTATATTATGGTGAGAGTTAACATTACAACCTACATATAATTAATTCTTTCCTGAAACGAAAAAAGGAAAAAAAAGTTTGCCGTCGTACGTACGTATTAACAGTCTATGCATTTTTGTGATCTTCTTGTTACCCAAGACAATTTTTTGATTTCCCATTCTTTGCATTCGTTAAGACGCTGTGCACACAACTTTCCTAACTTTACCTGTCAACACCGGAATATATTATTGTTTTTCTAATCGATCCCTCGACTGCCGGTTCTATGTACTGGATTGACCCGAAGCAAACACTTCGGCCGGGGGAGTCACCTCAACAATATGTGTTTTTTGGTCGTCTTTTTTTGTCGTGGGAGCAGCACTTCCCGGAATGCCTGCTCCGAGCCGAGATCGAACAAATTCCCAAACATTGGATCTGTGCGGATTGTCAGAACCGTATACACCATCGGGTTCGGTCTGTAAGGTGTAATAGTTGCATAGAGTGGAGACACTTCAGGAGCTGTTTAGGTCTGAACCACATAAGGGAGTATAGCGAAGCGGACTTTTTTGCCTCATGCTGTACCAACGAAGTTAGTCATCACCCTCCAACTATGAGACTCCTCCGCAGTCTTCCATCAACAGCATCAACATATAGATCATCTACCACCACAGATTGCTGTTGCCACCCATTACAGTGCATCAATTTTGCAATTTAAAAGCAATGGCCTACGCTACAAAATCAGTGAGGTAATAGAATTTATGAGTTGGAGAAAAATTATGGTGGCTGCGATCCCAGAGCTAAGCTGAATGCCACCAGCACCTGCACAGTTGCGACGGATACAACGTGCTACGTAAGGATCGCACCAGAAGTGGATGTTGGGGACTTGTTTTCCTGTTACACCATTCTGTGCAGTGCATATCTATTCCCTGATTCGCATATTTCTGTCCATAAATAGGCCATCCGACTTTATAACCTATGAATGGTTATAAAGTCGCTTCAACCCTACTGATCATAGAATTAGGGATCTCCACTCTGAGATCAGAAGATTGGTCACCGAATATAAGCGGAAGAAATGTCTAGATCACTTGAAGCAGTTCAACTTCAGTTCCGCAATTGGTAAGTTGTGGACAACGGTCAAATCGATCTCTAACCCTGCACGAAGGGATGATCAGACAGCCGTCACGTTCGGTGATCGAACAAAGAGGTGTGCGTGTTATTTTAACCGCCTTTTTATTGAGCACTCAGAGAATGATAAGGCGAAAAGGAGAGTATTTCGTCGTATCCGCGCTCTCCGAGTCGAAGAAGCACTATCACAATTATCCGTTGGTGAAGTTGCCCATACACAGCGCAAAGTCATCAAAGGTGCTGAGTCCGGACGGAATATCAATGCTGATTTTGAAGCACTTGGATACTCCGGGAGTAGAGTACATGACCAAAGGGCTCAATCTGTAGTTAGCCTCTCACAACTGCTTTAAACGCCATCACCACACATTGTGGCTCTTGACCTTAAAAAAGCCTTAAAAACTGTCAATCATGTCACTGCGCTCGAGGACATTGAAGAAACGTCCCTTCCGCCCAGTTTTAAACGTTGGGTCGTAAACTATATGTGTGGGCGGCAGTCATATATATAATTTAAAGACAGCAAGTCGAAGCCCAGTAGAGTTAAACAAGTAGTGCCCCCAGGGTGGAGTGATATCCCCGGCTCTGTTTAACCTCTACCTCTCTAAAATTCCTGTACCACCAGATGTCGTCGAAACTGTGTCGTACGCTAATAATTGAACAATTGTGTCATCAGGACCTAAATAGGGTGACATATGCGAGAAAATAAACTATTACCTCACAGACTTAGCACGCTCTTTCAATGCGAGGAATATAAATATAGAAATATATGTCACTCAATGTGAAAGTCTTACAGTGTGAATGTATTGCTAGGGGAACCATCCCCGGAGATTTCACCTGATGAGAAGGTACTACCTCGGCAGACGCGCGTGGTTCTGGCTCAGCTGATATCTGGATGATGCAGCCGCCGCAATTCTTATTGGGCACGAATTGATGCTAACGTTACTGAAATTTTTCCACCATCAGGGACCACATGACGTGCTGCACCTCTTCAATTGTCCGGCCAGGCCCACTCAGCTGACTCCCAGACCTCTGTGGACGCATCCAGTTCAAGTGGCGCGTTTTCTGTACCTGGATATCGAAGCAGATCCCCTATAGAGGCACAGACTTCGAAATAAAATATATTGTAGTTACAACGACAACAACAATGTTTCTTTTAATTTCTTTTGTCTGTGTGCTTATCCTATTTTTTCATCCTACATATGTCAAGGAACTACAATCAATAATCATAGCATCTAGTTCTTTCGTCACATCCTTCCGCCTTAGGAAGTTGGTGAATTAAACTGCATTCCACACCAGACATGAATCACGGCAAGGCGTACAATAAGTCTCATTCATTTCACTGTTTTATATTGAATATGGTACGAAAACTGCGGTAGGAACATGTCCCATCAAAGAGCAACAAATAGTTACTATCTTAAATAATATTCAGAGAAAACGAACGCTCCATTTTTTCAAACCACCAACTACCGCTAACAAAGGCTGTTTTGATAAGTGTGGTTTTCAATTGGCCAAACTTTTTTCGGAGTTGGTCTTTTTGACAGTTGTCACTTATTTACGCTCAGTTTAGTTTGCCATTTCATAACAAATAGACTTACTCCGGAGCAACGTTTGCAAATCGTAGTGAATGGGCCAAAAAGGGATGGCCACCGATATTGATTTTTACAAGAAAGTTTTGTTCAGCGATTAAGATCACTTTTGGTTGAATGGGTACGTTAATGACCAAAATGGTCGCATTTGGAGTAATGAAAATACACAAGCCGTTACATCCTCACAAAGTCACTGTTTGGTGTGCACTATGGGCAGAGGGAATAATTGGTACATATTTCTTCAAAAATTAAGGCGGCCTTGCTGAGGATATCCTTTGTTTCCGGCGCTGCATGCCATACAGCCAACGAAACAATAAATTAATTAAAGGAAACTTTGTGTGAGCGCATTATCTCGCGTCTTGGGGCTGTGGTCTGGCCTACACTATTGTTCGATTTAATACCGCTGGACTATTTTTTATGGGTCTTGTGTACGCACAAAAGCCCGGCACGATTGACGCCTTGAACGAGAATATTCGACGCGTTATCGCTGACATACGGCCCAAATACTGCAAAAAGTGGTCGAAAATGCTCACTTGCCCGAGATCTTTTTTAAATATAATGACAAACTCTTATCTTTATAATAAGGCTTAATAACATTAAATTATATGCAATTTATTTCTTCTTGAAATCCACACTTCTGAAAAAACCTTTATATCATAGGAACCCATAATTACACTTACTAGCATTAGCATGGACTTCCGTAAATGCCTCCGGATACATGAATGACAAAATCAGTGTATTCACAAAATCATATTTCAGGTAGCTCCAACTCGTATGTTCATCCGATTTTTATGTTTAGAAGCCTCATATAAAACCCAATCTTTTTAAAATTAGCACAAGTTATCTTTTTTAGACCAAAGAAGGACTTTAGTGAAATTGAAAAAAAATCTGTGCAGATTTAGAAGGAGCCTATTGAAATTTAATAAAATCGGCTTAGATTTAAATATGGTTCGCCCACACATATGTTAATCCGATTTTTTTTTGTTTTCAGCTCTAAAAACCACTTATTGCATCCAATAAAAATTGCAGATATCAATCCAGGTTTTATTAAAGACCCAGTACAAAGGTAATTAAATTTGGTAAACTATATAACGATATACTTTATTTAGACCATTTAGGCCCTATACAAATGGTCTGAGGCCTAAGAACGGCTTTAGGAATAAATGGACGAATCTATACAATTTCCTGAGCCAAAAATAAAAAAAATTATTTTCGTTATTTGGCTAAATGTGGGTGACGTTTACATGGGGCGAAAAGTTGGACCATTTAAGCATGATCATATGGGTACCAGTAAACAATGAAATTTCCACACAAATTCTTATATCACATTAGTTTTAAAACTGGGTAAATTTAGAGCACGTCCAAAAATCTATTTTAATTAGTTTTTATAAACATCCAGGCATGCAGGGTATAATATAGTTGGCAACCACCGACTTCCGTGTTTTTTACTAATTTAGGTTTTTGAAGTGCGTATATGCCAAAAAATTTTGTAGATCAACTATTGAATAATGCTGAAATTTCCTAATGATGGTCTCGTTTCCAAGATGAATGATTCTTTTTTTAAATCCACATCATTTTAGTGAGCAGGAGCGCTGATCTTTTAATGGAAAGTGAAAATTTTGGTTTCTTAATATTTGGTTATTTCCCACTACTTCTGGTAGCATTCATGGCGGGAGATTAAAAGAAACGTCTCCAATATCGGATGAGCGTCTGTTATTCTTCAAATTGCATTTTTTATTGGATCTTTTATTAGAGATTGAAATTACAATGAGTATACATATCTTATGCTAGGTTTTAATAACTAAAGGTAATTGACGGTAATAAAACCAAAAGATATTTATAGTTCGAATTCCAATCATATTTTAACATTATATCTCTTTTTATTGTTTGTTCGATATTCATTAGATCTAGAGTGCACGCAGAAAAAAAGTATGGTTGGGGTGACAATATTCGAAGAGGATTATACTATTGTTGGGTATATGGTTGTGGCACAACAATATTATGATCCCCACAACAATAGTATGATTCACACTCAACCATACTATGATCTCCACAACCATACTATGATCCTCACAACAATAGTATGATTCACACACAACCATACTATTATCTCCACAACCATATTATGATCCTCACAACCATAGTATGTTTCTCATGCAACCATAGTATGATCCTCACAACCATAGTATGATTCACACGCAACCATACTATGATCCCCACAACCATAGTATGATTTACAATCAACCATACTATGATCCCCAAATTTTTTTATTTGGATTGGGTAATGTTGCTATTCAAATCTAGAGATTTCTAGTAAGTTCGTTTTTTTTAAATTGCATTACAATTAGTTCATAGCCAGATTTGATGCCATGTTTTTATTAAACATTTCATTCAAAAAACAAAATATATATTCCAACGGTCAAAAATACTTTTAGTTGCCAGCAGGGGTGAATACTACTTCACCATCCGTAGACACCAAGTAACAAATGTGATTAAACCATGATCAATGGCTATATACTTAAGTGCAGGCAGATTTTAAATAAACGAGAACCAGTCGGTAGTAGAGTATTTTACCAAACAAAGTAAACACAATAAAAATCCCCCGAAAAACTTTCCGATTGTTCGTGTTTTTTTTTGTATATCAAAAAAACATACGCGCGCACATACATGTATGCTCTAAAAACCTGTTTTGTTATGTTCATTGTCGCAACCATACTGTATGATTGCCGTTATCATATTATTGTAAATTTTAACGACAATACTTTTGTTGCACCTACAATGTTTACATGTTTGCTACAACCAAATTATCATTTCTAAATTTGGCAATAATAATATTGTTACATTTCAACAATAGTAATATTGTCGCAATCATACTGTTGTCAAAATGAAATTCAAAAAACAATACTATGGTTGCGACGAACATGCTTTTATTGTAGAGAACATATTATTGTTGCAGTGACCATAGTGTAACCATATCTTTTCTCTGCGTGTGGATAATCTCCTTAGCCATCGGTGGCCTTCGTAATTTAGGAAGTATATTTGGATGAATTCGTTGTTTAATACGTTTTTTTTGGGAATACTCCCTCATTTCTTTGTTGTAAGTAGCAATAATAAGATTCTTGTAGATGTAAGCGTTCCAAATGAACTGAAGTGCAACGGTTTTCTGTCGTAGAACATTGGACTGTCGGCTCTGTAATTTACATATTTACATTCGATGATCAGACTGAACAAATCTGGATGCTATATGTCCATATGGGTTTTATCACAGTCTTATAAACGAGAATTTTCTATGCGTAATGCAGACCGAGGGCCGATCAGCTATTAGAGTTGGATTGTCTTTAGCATGATCTAAGTTCAAATGAATTCTAAGAGGTTTAACACTGGTATTTCGAGGAATATTACCACTATTTATGGTAATTGGCAGGCATCCTTCTGAGCCCATCTAACAGATGTGTTTCTGTCATTGCTCATTCATAGTCAAAGGGTGAATCATTACTTTAAATTTGTTTACAACAAAAACTATCAAAAAACATAAAACAACAACATTAAACGTGCACGTGCACTAAATGCTAAGAACGAGCAACTCGTCACTATGAAAAATAAAACAGCAAAAACAAATAATAGTGCACACTCCAACAACTATTTTTATCCTCTATCAAAGATGACATTAAGGAAGTTGATAAATTAACGACACCGCTAAAAGTTTAAACTCCACCAATTACTGTGTTAAAATGTAAAGCAATCAGATTGCATGATCTTTGTAATCAAACAAATGGACAAATTATGCTATCCGAAAAATATCAATTGGCTTGAAACCTTTTTTTAAACCCAACAATGATATAGTTACAATCTACAACGCTCTTTAAGATAAGTACGATTTTTTTCCTATGCTACTTATATAAAAAAAAAACAAAAAACCATTTAAGGTTCTGTAATTTGTGTTGGACAAGCGCGTTCTTTTATTAAAGACAGTCGATCCCGAAGACAGTCGATCTCAATGAAAGAACTTAGACTAAACTAGAGGCAGTAAGTCGAAAATACCCAGCGATATAACTGACAGATGTATGCTAATGGCTCTAGTAGCTGCGAATTGTGCTGGTCCATACAAAACATCCGATTGTAAGGAGACTATTATCAAAAGTGCAAATTGTAGTGAAGCACGCAAAGCAAACAGAACTATTTACAAATGCGTGAACAGATGCGAACGACATCTCGCCGATCTGGACTCTGAACTTCCAACTACGGGCGAAGCTTTCTAAGCAATCTGAATCAAACCAGACCTCCTACATATTTGTGGTAGCCGCCAAGTTTTACACAAATAAATCCAGATTAAAACAATAGCTCCACTAATTTTTTTCGCCTGAAGAAATCAAAAATGTATCTTTGAAACTAAGTACAAACCTAAGTCAAAATTAGCCAGATAAGTTTGAGTTGATCACAATTGTTTGAGTTTCTTATTAAAGGTAAAATACATATTTGTCTAGTTTTTACATTTTATCGTATATAGGATTGACCGAAAACTCATTCGAACTCATTACAAACTTCCCGATCATAAACACTAACTTAGTTGAAATCATTGCTGTTAGAATTTTCACTTCCATTGACTGTGTAGACATCTATTCAAATCGTAGCAATTATTTTCATTGGATATTATTTAACTTGCCAGAGGTGATAAATTCATTCTTGGTGGCGATTTTAATTGTGGGCATTCATACTGGGGTTGCTCACACTCTAAATGTTATTCCAGACCAAGACTCCTTCAATTTCATTGTCCCAAGTGTCCCTTCAAAAGAAACAGACAGAGTACGACTCTTGATCTATTTCTTATGAATATGACTGATAGAATCTCTTCATCTGAAGAAGTGAATGATTTCAGCTCGGATCATTTGCCACTACAAGCTATGCTGTATAGTAATCATCACTTTTTTCTTTAAAATATTGACATAATGTTAACCACTTTCCAAACGGTTTTGAATGATGCCGTAAGCGACGTGTTCCAATAAGACGGCAATCTAGAGCGAGAACCTCGTTTCCAGTGAACATCAAATATTTAATTTGACTTAGAAATAACCATAGCCGAATATGGAAAAGACATAGGAACATAATTCAGGAGAAAGCTCGCAATATTACAATTAGTAATGATTGAGAAGTTTAGGAACTCATCCTGGAATCAAATGCTTTCCAAATAAGATAAACGGGTATCTTCATCCTGCAATTTATCTAAAATGTTAAGAAATAAAGTCTAACCGAATTCCCGTTCTGAAGCATGACGATACACGTTTTCCCAGCAATTCTAAAAAATGAGAGTTATTGCCTCATAAGCTCGTCGGGCCGTTTCAAAATAAATATGTCGAAAATATTGCATACTATCAAATCATTGAAGAATAGAAAATCTCCAGGAATTGACGGCATCAACAACAGATATTTCAAGGCTCTACCTAAAAAAGGTGTTAAATTCTTGACAATACTCGTAAATTCTTGCTTGTGGTTTAGTAACTTTCCTCAGGAATTCAAGAAAGCGAAAGTCATTCCTATAAGTGCGAGGGTTGCTATTTATATTTCGGGTCCGGCAATAAAAACACAATAATTTATCATTGGAAATGGTTTTATTGTTTTTCAAAATATTCTCCTTTAAGATCAATACACTTTTGCATGCGCATTGCGCACAAACCAATTTTCGAAGCACTTTTTCCACTCCCATTGAGACACCTCCAAAACATGATTTTTGAACGCTTCAACAGCTGCTTCGGTCGATGAAAAACGTTGACCACGCATTTTTTTCTAAATGCTAGGGAATATTGGATGCCAAATCAGGGCTGTGCGGTGGATGGCCCATCAATTCGACATCTTGAGTAGATAGCTCGCGTTGTCGTGATGCAAAATGATCCGTCTTCTCTTATTAGCTTTCCCTATTTCTTCAAACACTGTTGGCAAACAAAGGTTGTATACCATCCCGAATTGACCGTCCTAAATTCCACTAAAGGCACTGTGGCATCATGGCCGGTTATACAGAATAAAAACGCAATCATTTGCTTCGATGTATATACTTCTTCCACATACAACTTTTGTTGGATTTGGTTCGTCTTGAATGACCCATACGGTCGATTGTTGTTTCGGATTCATATGATTCGTCACCTGTGGCTTTATTATACACTGCCTTTGAGCTACCGCAGTTATACCTTTTCACCATCTCTTTGCACCAATCCATACGAGCCTTTTTTGAGCATTCGTCAAATTATGTGGGACCCAACGAGAACCAATTTTTTTCACGACCAAAAAAACATGCAATATTTTATTGATGCTTGTCATACTAATGCTTAAGACCCTTTTTTCGGAGTTGATTTTTTCCCAGTTGTCACTTGAGTTACGCTCAGTTAAGTTTGCCATTTCATAACAAATAGACTTACTCCGGAACTGTAGGGTCGCTCGTAGCCTTTGTAAAATTATTTTTCTAATTATCTAAAATAAAAATGTATTCTAGAAGCTTTCTGAAGTTTTAACTAAGGGTCTGCAGTTTAATGCGAGGAAACGCTATCGCCCGATGGACATGCATTGTGCAGGAGCACGTATATAGGATTTGTTGGTCAGCACAGTATTCCACTTCGGTCGATAATGCAGTACTCTGTTTAGTTTACAGTTTTTCTACTTATTATGTGGGTGGTAATATGTGGTAGTGTGAGAAATATTTAAACTTCTACAAAATGTGATCGAAACTTCGTCAAACTAACGTAACCATTCCATGTAAACTTACTTTATAAATAGCCCTGATTTCGTTGGGAAAGTCTGTATATTTCTGTATTTGTCTTGGCGCTGCAAATTGATAGTTACACTCTCGCAACGACATCGAGTTTTTTGTATATTGGCATACGGAGTAAGTTCCATAAAGCAATTTGTATAAATATTTGCTTTAATTTATAAATTATTTGCGAATCAATGAAGTAGATTTATACTTGGAAATCATTGAAAAAAAGAAATGGAATGCAGGAAAAACGTCGGAAAAAATAATTAATATTATTATTTCATAATTTGATGGTTTTTCGTTAAATTTTAGCCAAATAGAAAGGTAACTAATTGAACCACAAATCTAGCAAACAGAAACACTCCAATTATTTATTTTTTTTCTGTATACAGCATTTCACTATTCTTATCAAGAACCAGCATTAGTGACTCCACTGGCATTCTACATGGGCACGGGCAACCCTCATGGATAAACCCGCACGAGAACCAATTTTTTTCACGACCAAAAAAACATGCAATATTTTATTGATGCTTGTCATACTAATGCTTAAGACCCTTTTTTCGGAGTTGATTTTTTCCCAGTTGTCACTTGAGTTACGCTCAGTTAAGTTTGCCATTTCATAACAAATAGACTTACTCCGGAACTGTAGGGTCGCTCGTAGCCTTTGTAAAATTATTTTTCTAATTATCTAAAATAAAAATGTATTCTAGAAGCTTTCTGAAGTTTTAACTAAGGGTCTGCAGTTTAATGCGAGGAAACGCTATCGCCCGATGGACATGCATTGTGCAGGAGCACGTATATAGGATTTGTTGGTCAGCACAGTATTCCACTTCGGTCGATAATGCAGTACTCTGTTTAGTTTACAGTTTTTCTACTTATTATGTGGGTGGTAATATGTGGTAGTGTGAGAAATATTTAAACTTCTACAAAATGTGATCGAAACTTCGTCAAACTAACGTAACCATTCCATGTAAACTTACTTTATAAATAGCCCTGATTTCGTTGGGGAAGGTTGTATATTTCTGTATTTGTCTTGGCGCTGCAAATTGATAGTTACACTCTCGCAACGACATCGAGTTTTTTGTATATTGGCATACGGAGTAAGTTCCATAAAGCAATTTGTATAAATATTTGCTTTAATTTATAAATTATTTGCGAATCAATGAAGTAGATTTATACTTGGAAATCATTGAAAAAAAGAAATGGAATGCAGGAAAAACGTCGGAATAAATAATTAATATTATTATTTCATAATTTGATGGTTTTTCGTTAAATTTTAGCCAAATAGAAAGGTAACTAATTGAACCACAAATCTAGCAAACAGAAACACTCCAATAATTTATTTTTTTTCTGTATACAGCATTTCACTATTCTTATCAAGAACCAGCATTAGTGACTCCACTGGCATTCTACATGGGCACGGGCAACCCTCATGGATAAACCCGCAACATTTTCTGTTTTCTCTCTTCATAACATTGGATCCATCACAGAAACCATCGTCAAAGTACCCATCAAAGTAAAAGTGATTAAAATAGCTAAAAAAAATTAAAGTGGTGAGTTTTGGGTTTAAAATCGGATGACGAGTAGTTGCCATCGACGATTAACGACGAAAACAACAAGAAAGTTAGTGCTACAAAGCGGAAATCCCTTGAAGGATCTTTCGTTGTTGGAGCCGTAAAAATGTAAGTGAGTTTTTACATTTTTAGTGTAGCTTACTTCAGCTTCACCACCACCCATCAATTTTATTTGTGCAAACCATCTTATTATTTGTTAATAGCAGTTCTACAAAAATGGGAGAATTTTAGGAAATTGAAGTGTGGCTTGACTGTGAATATTGAATGCAATCAGTATCAATACAATTTGCGAACTCTTCATGAGTTTTTCCAGCTCTCCAATCCGTGGTGAATAAGCACAGCTCGCTAAGTAAGCTTTAAGCAACTCTAACGTTCGTGGTTCAACTCCTGCCTTAGCCCATTGAGCATATTTTTTATTACGTTTTATTTATCAGTTATAATTTTTTTTAAAATACTTAGTTTATTTTGCTTGCATTCTATATCCCACTACGTCGAAACGATTAGTATTATTTCTTTTTTTGTGGATATCGTTCTAATAATTATTGCCAAGGATCAGTGATCAAATCTCAGATTACGTATAATCCTATCGTTTTTTTCGGTCGTTTCAAATATTTTAATTCTTTTTGATATCAGCACTGATATGCAATAAGCCTCATTGCGTACAGAAAGAAATGCTTTCAATAATTAAAAGAATATAATTTAACCTAAATAAGATTACAATTTTTTTATTTACTTTGGACAGCCCAGATTACACCCCTGTTTACTTGAATTGTTTTTTTATTTTTGCTATCATTTTTTTTAAATGATTTTGATGAGTTTTTTTCCAATTCGCATTTTAATTATTTCCTTCGACTCCTGAACAAGTTCTATTTCATTTAAACAAAAAATTTTGCATGCTTATTAATTATCCTGTGATATCCAAACTGGATATATTTTATTTCAGCTTGTTTTTTCTCCCTTTTTCGTCGATACCTACAATTTTTGCTTAAGTTTTGACAAAATCTGTCAATCGTAAGTTTTTCCTTCTTCTTCAATTAATTTTCTTTAGTTTTCAATATAAACTTGTTTTTTGTTTAAATGATAAGTCATTTAATGTTTCTGTTAAATTTAGGTTGAATTACTTATGTTAGTTAACTGTCGAATAAATATTCGCAATATTAATATTTTAATTCTTGTTTAATAAACATAATGAAGTCCTAAATGTAAAATTTTTGATTTCCTAAAGGTCCAGTGAGTAGGTGAACTTTAAGGGGCCATGAAAACATATTCAGCTTTTTTTTCACTCATGGTCATAGTTGGGAGGGGAACGTTTGGTGTCAACATCCATGCACCTGATTTCTGTCAAGAAGTTCTTGTTTTCTATTTTCTTTTGGTCGGTTCATGTTATCTATGTCTCTTTTGTGTCCTATGTCCTTCTATCCTTAAAATGCACGCAACCATTTAAATAGTTATCTACTGTAGACATTTGATGAGTAACTGAGCCCAAGAAACCCCCATATGCCGATTTGACGGAAGCTAGGAACTAGATGTGTGCTGCTACGAACTTGCTCAAACAAATCATGCCTCAATTAAGACTGTTCTTTAAGAGTTGTATGTTACAGAATAAATATTTTTGGCGCCCAACGTGGGGCCCTCACATTTTAAATTATCCGATCACTTTTTCATCTTTGGATTTTATTCAAAATTTTTTTGTGGATCCCAAAATTTATTTACTACTTTTTGTGTGACTTCCTTTTTTTCTTTGCTTCTTCTGTTTTTCTTGTCGACTGCTACGTATGAGTAATGTGGTGTGTTGGAAGATGACATATTCATCATACTCCTTGTTGTTAGATATTTGGTATTTTAAGTGTTATCATTGCTTCTACTTGTGATTACTGAAGTTGCTGCTACTGGATATAAAATGCTGTTATCAGACCGTTTTCATATGTAGTGGTAATACTCGTACCCAATTGGTTTTGTTTAGGTTCGGCGGACATGACTTTTTTTTGGATATACTTCGAATAAGTACCGCTTAAACTGCACTTCTGTGTCTCTTAAATTTTCTGCTGTCTTCTCTTTATTTAGTTTGATTTTCTCCTTAAACGATCTAGGACATTGACATTTAATTTTAACCCTTGCTCATCTGTTGTTTTGTATATCTAGATCTGATTATTTTTGATTCATTCTAGCATTTCCCGATTTCAATTGAAATATATTTGTTCCAAAACACATAATTTGTGTTTATTACCCAGTTATTAGTTTTGTTGTCTCAATATTTGAATTTTGTTCTATATTTTGGTTCGCTTCGTTGAAATTTATTGGGCCAAGATAGAGATATCTTTTACTTTGAAATTTCCGGTTGATATTCTGAGGTTTTTGCAATGTCTTTACGACGAAGCATGGGTGATTTGGCAGCTGTTGGCACGGCACCAAATTGTGGCATTTGTAATGCATACATCCTGTTTGACAAAACATTGTTAAACAAATCAAAAATATCCCACTTGTGCTGAAGCTTTGAATTCCATAAGTGTTTCAACTGCAGCTTATGCAGGTAGACCCATTTCGCCAATGACCACTTGATCTCAAACTCATCGAGCTTTAGAATTCGACTCGAGTCGTTCTGGTTTACAGGCAGGGGCTCCTGCCAACTCTTCACTAATTCATAATCAAAATGAAGGAACATCGTCGATATCAGGAAATGCTTGGAATTCTGGCTCTGCTCCAGCCCCCCAAGCTACTGCTAATAGATCAGGACCAATTAAGAGGCGTTGAAGCTGCTGCTGTTAGTGCACAACAGACCGTGATGATGAGAAACTTTAGTAAGCAATTATCAAAAATGATTGAAACTAGTATACAGGCAGGGTTAAGTCTCTTAAACGTAGCGCCTCTGAATCCTATTTCTCAAAATCCAGGAGATCGTGGATCACATACACCTCAGCCTTCGGCTTTTGAGGTTCATCTTAGGCCACAACTCTTCCCCATTAGTTCGTCCGGACAAAATTGGACACATAGCCCACAACTGGAGAGTTACAATTTCTGGCAATCGGAACGGGATATCTATTGAAATTTGTTTGTATAGAGTAGGGGCATTGACCAAAGAGAGGCTGAATGGTAATTTCGACTTGTTATATCAACACATATCAGCTCTTTTCGACTCACAAGCCAATGAATGGTATTGGATATACCATAAGTCGGTTTCTAAGATTCGTTGGCCTAGATAATGTGCTGCTTTGAGGCAGCGATACAAAGATTCTCGAACCGATGTGGACTTGCGAGAGTTAATAAGAGATAGGAAACTAAAGGCAAATAAAAGTTTCGACTCGTTCTATTAAGCTATCGTGGATATTTTCGATAGATTATCTTAGCCTTTAGATGACAAATATTAAAAGAGATCCTCAGGCGTAAACTTTTACCGAATATTCAGCACGAGATACTAAATAATCCCATTTATTCAGTTTCCCAATTATTGAGTTTACGGGATATCTGTCGTCGGAGGGAATTTTTTGTTCAGGATATTAGTAAATGGCATCCTTCTTCAAAAACCCAAATTTACGAGCTTATAAATGATTGTGACGAATCTTCTGGAGGTGAAGAAATTTCCGCAATTTCATTAACTTGTTGGAATTGTCACATGTATCATGATTGCTTGGTAGAGCGAAGTGTTTTTTGCTTTGGATGTGGTTCTCCAATTCAAAAAACGTGAAATCGAGTGCACTGAAAAGTGTACACAAACCGACAAAATCCTTCGACAAGAACGCCGATTAATTCATGATGCAATCCCACGACAGTCTGTTCTATGCACCGGATTGACCCGAAGCAGCAATTCTTCGGCCAAGGGCTGTCACCTCGGCACTGTGTGTGCCGCTACAACAACAACATTAATTCATGATGATCATTCTAGAATTTCAAACTAACCACAAGATTTTACATTCAAAGAACGACATACATTCACTACACCTGTTACCATTTTGAAAGCTATACCTAAATCCCATGGCCTTGATAAGACAGAACACAATATTTCGACTGACCGCAATGATGATATAGTTAACATTGAACAAACGGATGGTTCAATACTTCCGATAATGAACTCAAAAACTGTAAAGAAAATTCACCCACCAACGTATTTCAAGTCATTTCATGTGCACTTAGCAGAATACGAGGCTAAGAGAGCTGAAATATTTAATTAAACATTACCTTCACTTAAAAATATAAGATCAAATGAACGTATGAGGAATTTTTGAAAAAATGTCATTAATAGTCGCCGTGATCTTTTGAGCACCGTGTACGATAAGCCTAATGACATACGGCCGTACGCGGCAGTGTTTATGTTTGTAAAAACAGTGAGTGGTTTGTTGGATACGGGGGCGTCCGCTAGCTGCCTATGTTCAGAAGCTGTTAGGTAGTTTCTAGATTCCAATATTAGGTTTAAGAAGAATAAATCGTGTATAAAAACAGCGGATGGCAAAAACCAATGTGTTCTCGATACTGTACAGACAAATATAACTTTTAACGATATACTTTATTTAGACCATTTAGGCCCTATACAAATGGTTTGAGGCCTAAACACGGCTTTCGGAATAAATGAACAAATCTATACAATTTCCTGAGCCAAAGTAAAAAAAATTATTTTCGTTATTTGGCTAAATGTGGTTGACGTTCACATGGGGCGAAAAGTTGGACCATTTAAGCATGATCATATGGGTACCAGTAAACAATGAAATTTCCACACAAATTCTTATATCACATTAGTTTTAAAACTGGGTAAATTTAGAGCACGTCCAAAAATCTATTTTAATTAGTTTTTATAAACATCCAGGCATGCAGGGTATAATATAGTTGGCAACCACCGACTTCCGTGTTTTTTACTAATTTAGGTTTTTGAAGTGCGTATATGCCAAAAAATTTTGTAGATCAACTATTGAATAATGCTGAAATTTCCTAATGATGGTCTCGTTTCCAAGATGGATGATTCTTTTTTTAAATCCACATCATTTTAGTGAGCGGGAGCGCTGTTCTTTTAACGGAAAGTGAAAATTTTGGTTTCTTAATATTTGGTTATTTCCCACTACTTCTGGTAGCATTCATGGCGGGAGATTAAAAGAAACGTCTCCAATATCGGATGAGCGTCTGTTATTCTTCAAATTGCATTTTTTATTGGATCTTTTATTAGAAATTGAAATTACAATGAGTATACATATCTTATGCTAGGTTTTAATAACTAAAGGTAATTGACGGTAATAAAACCAAAAGATATTTATAGTTCGAATTCCAATCATATTTTAACATTATATCTCTTTTTATTGTTTGTTCGATATTCATTAGATCTAGAGTGGATAATCTCCTTAGCCATCGGTGGCCTTCGTTATTTAGGAATCCTTGAGGAAGTATATTTGGACGAATTCGTTGTTTAATACGTTTTTTTTGGGAATACTCCCTCATTTCTTCGTTGTAAGTAGCAATAATAAGATTCTTGTAGATGTAAGCGTTCCAAATGAACTGAAGTGCAACGGTTTTCTGTCGTAGAACATTGGACTGTCGGCTCTGTAATTTACATATTTACATTCGATGATCAGACTGAACAAATCTGGATGCTATATGTCCATATGGGTTTTGTCACAGTCTTATAAACGAGAATTTTCTATGCGTAATGCAGACCGAGGGCCGATCAGCTATTAGAGTTGGATTGTCTTTAGCATGATCTAAGTCAAAATAGCACGACCTTGTGAGACGGCGGTTCAAATGAATTCTAAGAGGTTTAACACTGGTATTTCGAGGAATATTACCACTATTTATGGTAATTGGCAGGCATCCTTCTGAGCCCATCTAACAGATGTGTTTCTGTCATTGCTCATTCATAGTCAAAGGGTGAATCATTACTTTAAATTTGTTTACAACAAAAACTATCAAAAAACATAAAAGAACAACATTAAACGTGCACGTGCACTAAATGCTAAGAACGAGCAACTCGTCACTATGAACAATAAAACAGCAAAAACAAATAATAGTGCACACTCCAACATTAATGAAGTTGATAAATTATCGACACCGCTAAAAGTTTAAACTCCACCAATTACTGTGTTAAAATGTAAAGCAATCAGATTGCATGATCTTTGTAATCAAACAAATGGACAAATTATGCTATCCGAAAAATATCGATTGGCTTGAAACTTTTTTTCGAACCCAGCAATGATATAGTTAAAATCTACAACGCTCTTAAATATAAGTACGATTTTTTTCCTATGCTACTTATATAAAAAACCGAAAAACCATTCAAGGCTCTGTTATATGTGTTGGGCAAGCGCGATCTTTATTAAGAACCAACTTACGGGCTTGGGCCTGAAATGTTTATTCGTAAAGCTACTACAGAAGATTGGTGCTGGCATCGACTTCCGAAGACAGTCGATCTCAATGAAAGAACTTAGACTAAACTAGAGGCAGTAAGTCGAAAATACCCAGCGATATAACTGACAGATGTATGCTAATGGCTCTAGTAGCTGCGAATTGTGCTGGTCCATACAAAACATCCGATTGTAAGGAGACTATTATCAAAAGTGCAAATTGTAGTGAAGCACGCAAAGCAAACAGAACTATTTACAAATGCGTGAACAGATGCGAACGACATCTCGCCGATATGGACTCTGAACTTCCAACTACGAGCGAAGCTTTCTAAACAATCTGAATCAAACCAGACCTCCTACATCTTTGTGTTAGTTTTACACAAATAAATCCAGATTAAAACAATAGCTTTAATTATTTTTTTCGCCTGGAGAAATCAAAAATGTGACTTTGGAACTAAGTACAAACCTAAGTCAAAATTAGCCAGATAAGTTTGAGTTGATCACAAGTTTAGCCTGTAACTTTTTATCGTATATGACTTCCGATATTTAAATAATCAAACATAATTGGAATGCTAGAGGCATTAAAAACAAGAGTTTAGAATTGTTTGAGTTTCATATTAAAGGTAAAATACATATTTGTCTAGTTTTTACATTTTATCGTATATAGGATTGACCGAAAACTCATTCGAACTCATTACAAACTTCCCGATCATAAACACTAAATTATTTGAAATCATTGCTGTTAGAATTTTCACTTCCATTGACTGTGTAGACATCTATTCAAATCGTAGCAATTATTTTCATTGGATATTATTTAACTTGCCAGAGGTGATAAATTCATTCTTGGTGGCGATTTTAATTGTGGGCATTCATACTGGGGTTGCTTACACTCTAAATGTTATTTCAGACCAAGACTCCTTCAATTTCATTGTCCCAAGTGACCACTCCTATGTCCCTTCAAAAGAAACAGACAGAGTGCGACTCTTGATCTATTTCTTTTGAATATGACTGATAGAATCTCTTCATCTGAAGAAGTGAATGATTTCAGCTCGGATCATTTGCCACTACAAGCTATGCTGTATAGTAATCATCACTTTTTTCTTTAAAATATTGACATAATGTTAACCACTTTCCAAACGGGATTGAATGATGCGACGTGTTCCAATAAGACGGTAATCTAGAGCGAGAACCTCGTTTCCAGTGAACATCAAATCTTTAATTTGACTTAGAAATAACCATAGCCGAATATGGAAAAGACATAGGAACATAATTCACTTTAATCAGGAGAAAGCTCGCAATATTACAATTAGTAATGATTGAGAAGTTTAGGAATTCATCCTGGAATCAAATGCTTTCCAAATAAGATAAACGGGTATCTTCATCCTGGAATTTATCTAAAATGTTAAGAAATAAAGTCTAACCGAATTCCCGTTCTGAAGCATGACGATACACGTTTTCCCAGCAATTCTAAAAAATGAGAGTTATTGCCTCATAAGCTCGTCGGGCCGTTTCAAAATAAATATGTCGAAAATATTGCATACTATCAAATCATTGAAGAAAAGAAAATCTCCAGGAATTGACGGCATCAACAACAGATATTTCAAGGCTCTACCTAAAAAAGGTGTTAAATTCTTGACAATACTTGTAAATTCTTGCTTGTGGTTTAGTAACTTTCCTCAGGAATTCAAGAAAGCGAAAGTCATTCCTATAAGTGCGAGGGTTGCTATTTATATTTCGGGTCCGGCAATAAAAACACAATAATTTATCATTGGAAATGGTTTTATTGTTTTTCAAAATATTCTCCTTTAAGATCACAACACTTTTGCATTCGCACAAACCAATTTTCGAAGCACTTTTTCCACTCCCATTGAGACAAATCCAAAACATGATTTTTGAACGCTTCAACAGCTGCTTCGGGCGATGAAAAACGTTGACCACGCATTTTTTTCTAAATGCTAGGGAATATTGGATGCCAAATCAGGGCTGTACGGTGGATGGCCCATCAATTCGACATCTTGAGTAGATAGCTCGCGTTGTCGTGATGCAAAATGATCCGTCTTCTCTTATTAGCTTTCCCTATTTCTTCAAACACTGTTGGCAAACAAAGGTTGTATACCATCCCGAATTGACCGTCCTACATTCCACTAAAGGCACTGTGGCATCATGGCCGGTTATACAGAATAAAAACGCAATCATTTGCTTCGATGTATATACTTCTTCCACATACAACTTTTGTTGGATTTGGTTCGTCTTGAATGACCCATACGGTCGATTGTTGTTTCGGGTTCATATGATTCGTCACCTGTGGCTTTATTATACACTGCCTTTGAGCTACCACAGTTATACCTTTTCACCATCTCTTTGCACCAATCCATACGAGCCTTTTTTGAGCATTCGTCAAATTATGTGGGACCCAACGAGAACCAATTTTTTTCACGACCAAAAAAACATGCAATATTTTATTGATGCTTGTCATACTAATGCTTAAGACCCTTTTTTCGGAGTTGATTTTTTCCCAGTTGTCACTTGAGTTACGCTCAGTTAAGTTTGCCATTTCATAACAAATAGACTTACTCCGGAACTGTAGGGTCGCTCGTAGCCTTTGTAAAATTATTTTTCTAATTATCTAAAATAAAAATGTATTCTAGAAGCTTTCTGAAGTTTTAACTAAGGGTCTGCAGTTTAATGCGAGGAAACGCTATCGCCCGATGGACATGCATTGTGCAGGAGCACGTATATAGGATTTGTTGGTCAGCACAGTATTCCACTTCGGTCGATAATGCAGTACTCTGTTTAGTTTACAGTTTTTCTACTTATTATGTGGGTGGTAATATGTGGTAGTGTGAGAAATATTTAAACTTCTACAAAATGTGATCGAAACTTCGTCAAACTAACGTAACCATTCCATGTAAACTTACTTTATAAATAGCCCTGATTTCGTTGGGAAAGTCTGTCAATTTCTGTATTTGTCTTGGCGCTGCAAATTGATAGTTACACTCTCGCAACGACATCGAGTTTTTTGTATATTGGCATACGGAGTAAGTTCCATAAAGCAATTTGTATAAATATTTGCATTAATTTATAAATTATTTGCGAATCAATGAAGTAGATTTATACTTGGAAATCATTGATAAAAAGAAACGGAATGCAGGAAAAACTTCGGAAAAAATAATTAATATTATTATTTCATAATTTGATGGTTTTTCGTTAAATTTTAGCCAAATAGAAAGGTAACTAATTGAACCACAAATCTAGCAAACAGAAACACTCCAATAATTTATTTTTTTTCTGTATACAGCATATCACTATTCTTATCAAGAACCAGCATTAGTGACTCCACTGGCATTCTACATGGGCACGGGCAACCCTCATGGATAAACCCGCAACATTTTCTGTTTTCTCTCTTCATAACATTGGATCCATCACAGAAACCATCGTCAAAGTACCCATCAAAGTAAAAGTGATTAAAATAGCTAAAAAAAATTAATGTAAAGTGGTGAGTTTTGGGTTTAAAATCGGATGACGAGTAGTTGTCATCGACGATTAACGATGAAAACAACAAGAAAGTTAGTGCTACAAAGCGGAAATCCCTTGAAGGGTCTTTCATTGTTGAAGCCGTAAAAATGTAAGTGAGTTTTTACATTTTTAGTGTAGCTTACTTCAGCTTCACCACCACCCATCAATTTTATTTGTGCAAACTATCTTATTATTTGTTAAAAGCAGTTCTACAAAAATGGGAGAATTTTAGGAAATTGAAGTGTGGCTTGACTGTGAATATTGAATGCAATCAGTATCAATACAATTTGCGAACTCTTCATGAGTTTTTCCAGCTCTCCAATCCGTGGTGAATAAGCACAGCTCGCTAAGTAAGCTTTAAGCAACTCTAACGTTCGTGGTTCAACTCCTGCCTTAGCCCATTGAGCATATTTTTTATTACGTTTTATTTCTCAGTTATAATTTTTTTAAAATACTTAGTTTATTTTGCTTGCATTCTATATCCCACTACGTCGAAACGATTATTATTTCTTTTTTTTGTGGATATCGTTCTAATAATTATTGCCAAGGATCAGTGATCAAATCTCAGATTACGTATAATCCTATCGTTTTTTTCGGTCGTTTCAAATATTTTAATTCTTTTTGATATCAGCACTGATATGCAATAAGCCTCATTGCGTACAGAAAGAAATGCTTTCAATAATTAAAAGAATATAATTTAACCTAAATAAGATTACAATTTTTTTATTTACTTTGGACAGCCCAGATTACACCCCTGTTTACTTCAATTGTTTTTTTATTTTTGCTATCATTTTTTTTAAATGATTTTGATGAGTTTTTTTCCAATTCGCATTTTAATTATTTCCTTCGACTCCTGAACAAGTTCTATTTCATTTAAACAAAAAATTTTGCATGCTTATTAATTATCCTGTGATATCCAAACTGGATATATTTTATTTCAGCTTGTTTTTTCTCCCTTTTTCGTCGATACCTACAATTTTTGCTTAAGTTTTGACAAAATCTGTCAATCGTAAGTTTTACCTTCTTCTTCAATTAATTTTCTTTAGTTTTCAATATAAACTTGTTTTTTGTTTAAATGATAAGTCATTTAATGTTTCTGTTAAATTTAGGTTGAATTACTTATGTTAGTTAACTGTCGAATAAATATTCGCAATATTAATATTTTAATTCTTGTTTAATAAACATAATGAAGTCCTAAATGTAAAATTTTTGATTTCCTAAAGGTCCAGTGAGTAGGTGAACTTTAAGGGGCCATGAAAACATATTCAGCTTTTTTTTCACTCATGGTCATAGTTGGGAGGGGAACGATTGGTGTCAACATCCATGCACCTGATTTCTGTCAAGAAGTTCTTGTTTTCTATTTTCTTTTGGTCGGTTCATGTTATCTATATCTCTTTTGTGTCCTATGTCCTTCTATCCTTAAAATCCTGCACGCAACCATTTAAATAGTTATCTACTGTAGACATTTGATGAGTAACTGAGCCCAAGAAACCCCCATATGCCGATTTGACGGAAGCTAGGAACTAGATGTGTGCTGCTACGAACTTGCTCAAACAAATCATGCCTCAATTAAGACTGTTCTTTAAGAGATGTATGTTACAGAATAAATATTTTTGGCGCCCAACGTGGGGCCCTCACATTTTAAATTATCCGATCACTTTTTCATCTTTGGATTTTATTCAAAATTTTTTTGTGGATCCCAAAATTTATTTACTACTTTTTGTGTGACTTCCTTTTTTTCTTTGCTTCTTCTGTTTTTCTTGTCGACTGCTACGTATGAGTAATGTGGTGTGTTGGAAGATGACATATTCATCATACTCCTTGTTGTTAGATATTTGGTATTTTAAGTGTTATCATTGCTTCTACTTGTGATTACTGAAGTTGCTGCTACTGGATATAAAATGCTGTTATCAGACCGTTTTCATATGTAGTGGTAATACTCGTACCCAATTGGTTTTGTTTAGGTTCGGCGGACATGACTTTTTTTTTGGATATACTTCGAATAAGTACCGCTTAAACTGCACTTCTGTGTCTCTTAAATTTTCTGCTGTCTTCTCTTTATTTAGTTTGATTTTCTCCTTAAACGATCTAGGACATTGACATTTAATTTTAACCCTTGCTCATCTGTTGTTTTGGATATCTAGATCTGATTATTTTTGATTCATTCTAGCATTTCCCGATTTCAATTGAAATATATTTGTTCCAAAACACATAATTTGTGTTTATTACCCAGTTATTAGTTTTGTTGTCTCAATATTTGAATTTTGTTCTATATTTTGGTTCGCTTCGTTGAAATTTATTGGGCCAAGATAGAGATATCTTTTACTTTGAAATTTCCGGTTGATATTCTGAGGTTTTTGCAATGTCTTTACGACGAAGCATGGGTGATTTGGCAGCTGTTGGCACGGCACCAAATTGTGGCATTTGTAATGCATACATCCTGTTTGACAAAACATTGTTAAACAAATCAAAAATATCCCACTTGTGCTGAAGCTTTGAATTCCATAAGTGTTTCAACTGCAGCTTATGCAGGTAGACCCATTTCGCCAATGACCACTTGATCTCAAACTCATCGAGCTTTAGAATTCGACTCGAGTCGTTCTGGTTTACAGGCAGGGGCTCCTGCTAACTCTTCACTAATTCATAATCAAAATGAAGGAACATCGTCGATATCAGGAAATGCTTGGAATTCTGGCTCTGCTCCAGCCCCCCAAGCTACTGCTATTAGATCAGGACCAATTAAGAGGCGTTGAAGCTGCTGCTGTTAGTGCACAACAGACCGTGATGATGAGAAACTTTAGTAAGCAATTATCAAAAATGATTAAACTAGTATACAGGCAGGGTTAAGTCTCTTAAACGTAGCGCCTCTGAATCCTATTTCTCAAAATCCAGGAGATCGTGGATCACATACACCTCAGCCTTCGGCTTTTGAGGTTCATCTTAGGCCACAACTCTTCCCCATTAGTTCGTCCGGACAAAATTGGACACATAGCCCACAACTGGAGAGTTACATTTTCTGGCAATCGGAACGGGATATCTATTGAAATTTGTTTGTATAGAGTAGGGACATTGACCAAAGAGAGGCTGAATGGTAATTTCGACTTGTTATATCAACACATATCAGCTCTTTTCGACTCACAAGCCAATGAATGGTATTGGATATACCATAAGTCGGTTTCTAAGATTCGTTGGCCTAGATAATGTGCTGCTTTGAGGCAGCGATACAAAGATTCTCGAATCGATGTGGACTTGCGAGAGTTAATAAGAGATAGGAAACTAAAGGCAAATAAAAGTTTCGACTCGTTCTATTAAGCTATCGTGGATATTTTCGATAGATTATCTTAGCCTTTAGATGACAAATATTAAAAGAGATCCTCAGGCGTAAACTTTTACCGAATATTCAGCACGAGATACTAAATATTCCCATTTATTCAGTTTCCCAATTATTGAGTTTACGGGATATCTGTCGTCGCAGGGAATTTTTTGTTCAGGATATTAGTAAATGGCATCCTTCTTCAAAAACCCATCAACAGCCTAAGCAAATTTACGAGTTTATAAATGATTGTGACGAATCTTCTGGAGGTGAAGAAATTTCCGCAATTTCATTAACTTGTTGGAACTGTCAAAAAAATTGACACATGTATCATGATTGCTTGGTAGAGCGAAGTGTTTTTTGCTTTGGATGTGGTTCTCCAATTCAAAAAACGTGAAATCGAGTGCACTGAAAAGTGTACACAAACCGACAAAATCCTTCGGCAAGAACGCCGATTATTTCATGATGCAATCCCACGACAGTCTGTTCTATGCAACGGATTGACCCGAGGCAGCAATTCTTCGGCCAAGGGCTGTCACCTCGGCACTGTGTGTGCCGCTACAACAACAACATTAATACATGATGATCATTCTAGAATTTCAAACTAACCACAAGATTTTACTTTCAAAGAACGACATACATTCACTACACCTGTTACCATTTTGAAAGCTATACCTAAATCCCATGGCCTTGATAAGACAGAACACAATATTTCGACTGACCGCAATGATGATATAGTTAACATTGAACAAACGGATGGTTCAATACTTCCGATAATGAACTCAAAAACTGTAAAGAAAATTCACCCACCAACGTATTTCATGTCATTTCATGTGCACTTAGCAGAATACGAGGCTAAGAGAGCTGAAACATTTAATTAAACATTACCTTCACTTAAAAATATAAGATCAAATGAACGTATGAGGAATTTTTGAAAAAATGTCATTAATACTCGCCGTGATCTTTTGAGCTCCGTGTACGATAAGCCTAATGACATACGGCCGTACGCGGCAGTGGTTCTGTTTGTAAAAACAGTGAGTGGTTTGTTGGATACGGGGGCGTCCGCTAGCTGCCTATGTTCAGAAGCTGTTAGGTAGTTTCTAGATTCCAATATTAGGTTTAAGAAGAATAAATCGTATATAAAAACAGCGGATGGCAAAAACCAATATGTTCTCGATACTGTACAGACTAATATAACTTTTAGGGGAATAACAAAGAAAATTATTTTGTATATAGTGCCTCATCTGTCTCAGAATCTATATCTTGGCGTGGACTTTTGGAAGTCGTTCAATTTATTACCGCCCGGTCTTTTGTCGGAAATAAATTCCAATTGGATTTCTGAGCAGATTTCCGAACTCTCTGACCAACGACTATTGACAGACATCGAACGCACGATTACAGACTGCAATCGACAGCTTTCCCTCGTTTTCGAAGGAAGGTTTTGGACGGACTAACGTTATATCTCATAGCATTGAAGTTGGTGTTGCTTAACCAAATAAGCAACGACACTTTGCTGTTTCTTCAGCTATGGAAAAACTGATTTACAGCGAAATTGACCGAATATTAGAAATGGACGTGATCAAAGAATCAGATGGCGCATGGTCTTTACCGATGGTTCTTGTTCGCAAGCCTGGGAAATTTTGATTGTGAATGGATAGTAGGAAAGTCAACTCAGTGACTGTAAAGGATGCATATCCTTTGCCGAATATCGATGGAATTTTGAGCAGACTTTCTCGTGCCGAGTACATAACGTGCTTGGACCTCAAAGGCGATTTGGCAAATACCTCTTGACAATGCTTCAAAGGATAAGACTGCATTTACCGTTCCCGGCCGTCCCTTGTACCATTTTAAGGTCATGCTTTTTTGCCGTTGTAACGCTCCTCAAACTATGTCAAGGTTGATGGACAAGGTTATACCGGCGAATTTGATTAGTTGAATTTGATTGATTTTGCTGTACGTCTCGCAACAAATGCGTAAGGCAGACTATTTTTGGGTATGTCCGGTTGGTACCGAAAGTTCATTAGGAACTACGCATCTGCCACTAGCCGTTTGACAGAATTGCTAAAGGACAATAGATTTTCGTGGAGTGACGAGGACCAAAAAGTTTTTGAGGAATTGAAGTCCATAATGACAACCGCACAAGTGCTGCATAGTCCCAATTTTACACAGCTATTTACCTACATTGTGATGCTAGCAGTATTGGGAGAGGAAGCGTCTTGGTGCAGAGAACTGCGGACGGCGACGAGTTTCCGGTAGCATTTACGTCGAAGAAACTCAATTAAGCCCAATGCAAATACCTAGTCACCGAACAAGAATGTTTAGTAGCATTGCTAAACATTAAGAAATTTAGAGCTTATGTGGACGGGCATGAGTTCACAGTCATGCATCTTTGAAGTGGCTCATGTCCCAAACGGATCTCAATTCGCAATTGACTTTGAAACTTCAAGGTTTCCAATTTAAGATTGAGCATAGGAAAGGTATTCCGAATTTTGTTCCTGATGCGCTTTCTCGTACTTACACTGGGGATTTGTCCGATCTTCATACTATCGAATTATCTGCTTTAGACAGGACTGGAATTTTCGTGGATTTACAATCCGAACATTTTAAAAGCGAATCATATAATGATTTACTAGACAATGTCAAAAAGTCTATGGATAAAACTCCATGGTTAAAAATTATAGATGGTTATTTGTACAGACGGGCAGAACATTGTACTGGACACCAGTTGCGAGATGACTTTGCGTGAAAACTTTGGATTCCCAAAGATATGGTCAGAGAGGTTATAGAAAAGACACATGATAGTCCCCTTTCATCACACGGAGGCATCAATAAAACCTTAGAAAGGATACGGCGGTTTTACTTTTGGCCTAATCTTGTAAATGATGTCAAAAACTACAAAACGAATGCGACATTTGTAAAAGCACCAAACATCCCAATTTTACAATGCTACAATGGGACTACTGAGAAACATCGATTTTTCCAGAAGGTGTACGTAGATTTTCTCGGCCATTATTCTCGCTCGGAAACATTGGTATATTTATAGTTGTCGATCTTTTTTCTAAATTTTTTCTAAATCCTGTGGCCTGTGAAGAAGTTTACAGCGGTCATTTGTTTGAAACGCCAGAATCTGCGTATCACATAACGGGTCCCAACTTAAATCTTCCCAGTTAAAAAATTCTTAGTAAATTATGGTGTTAATCACGTCTATACAGCAATACATTTGCCCCAAGCAAATGCGTCTGTACGGGTCAAACGTTCGGAACTATCTGCAATTCGGTCATACATAAAACACGACCAAACTAATTGGGACGAGCAGTATAGTTGTTCTTTGCCTTCATCGGTACTTACTTTCATAGGTACATCGCCTTATTACCTAACCTTGAGACAACATATGGTTACGAATGGCCATACTAATTCATTGCTACGTAGACTGGGAATGTTGGGAGATAGAACGGTTGGATTCGGTAAGGAGGATACCTTAACGATAATAAAGGGTAGAGTTGCTAAGAACATATCGAAGCGGCAGGCCCAAAATGAAAGGAAATGTAGAGGGACTAGAGGATTGTAAGATAAATTTTAATCAAACAGCTTTGAAAAGGGCTATAATTCAAAACTAGCTCCACTATTGTTGAAGTCCAGGATAAGGAGAAATACCGGGAATTTCTAATACGAGCTGGAAGATTTGAATGTTCGATCCGTAGCATTTACCATGCCAAGGGCATCCGCCAATAGTTGTCTGATTTTTCAAAGAATTTTCTTATTATTCTATTTCTCTAACATAAAAAATAAGGGTTAAAAAAAATACATCCTAAAAATTTTTTTCTAGAAGATTTCTAATTTTTATCTCGGGGTCTGTACGAGTAGTTTGATGCACGGAAACACTATCCACCGACCAATGTACATGCATTGTGCTGGAGCACGTGTATGGGATTTGTTGGTCAGCACAGTATTCTACTTTGGTCTATAATGAAGTACTATGTTTAGTTTACAGTTTTTCTACTGATTGTGTGGGCGGTAATATGTGGTAGTGTGAGAATTATTAAAACTTCTCCAAAATTTGATCGAAACTACGTCAAACTAACGTTACCATTTCATGTAAACGTACTTTATAAATTTCGTTGGGAAAGTCTTTCAATTTCTGCATTTGTCTTGGCGCTGCAAATTGATAGTTACACTCTCCCAACGACATCGAGTTTTTTGTATATTGACATACCAAGTAAGTTCCATAAAGCAATTTGTATAACTATTTGCTTTAATTTATAAATTAAATGCCAATCAATTAAATAGATTTATATCTGGTAATCAGTAAAAAAAGAAACGGAATACAGGAAAAACTTCGGGAAAAAATAATTATTATTATTATTTCATAACTTGATGCTTTTTCTCAAAATTTTAGCCAAATAGAAAGGTAACTAATTGAACCACAAACCTACCACACAGAAAGACTCCAATCATTTATTTTTTTTGTATACAGCATTTCACTATTCTTATCAAGAACCAGCATTAGTGAATCCACCGGCATTCTACATGGGCACGGGCAACCCTCAATATTTTCTGTTTTCTCTCTTCATAACATTGGATCCATCACAGAAACTATGAAAGTGATAGTGATAAAATAGCTAAAAAAATCCTCAATTTAACCTTATTTTAGCTTTCTTTGAAGCTAAAGTCTGAACATTCAAAATTTTGGGGAAAAAGGGAACGAACCGTTTTCATTTTGAATAATCTAAAAAAAAATATTTTTTCTTAAAACCATCCTCATTAGAAGGGGGAAAAACGTTTGGTCAACAATTATTGACGTAGATGAAGTTCGCAAGTTTATAAATTATTTATTTAAAACGTATCTTTTTCTAAATATTCAACGGTGTAAATATGCAAATATCGATAAAATCAAAAGAAAAGAACATTAAATTTAAAATTAATATAAAGTGGTTAGTTTTGGGTTTAAAATCGGTTGACGAGTAGTTAATTTTTTTTTTAAATTTTAGTGTTTGAAGGTGAAGGTAAATCAATATCAATAATATTTGCGAAATCTTCATGAGTTTTGCCAGCTCTTCAATCCGTGGTGAATTAGCACAACTCGCTAAGTGAGTTTTAAGAAACTCTAACGTTCGTGGTTCAACTTCTGCCTCAGCCCATTGGTTGCATTCTATACCCTACTACGTCGAAACGATTATTATTTCGTTTTTTTTTCGCGGATATCGTCCTAATGATAATTATTGCCAAGGATCAGTGATCAAATCCCAGATGACGCATAATCCTATCGTTTTTTTGTCGGTCGTTTCCAATAGTTTTATTTCGACTTAAATTCTTTTTGATATCAATACTGATATGCAATAAGCCTCATTGAGTAAAGAAAGACATGCTTTCAATAATTAAAAAATATATATTATTAAGATTACAATTTATTTTATTTACTTTGAATAACCCAGATTACACCTCTGTTTACTTCATCTGTTTTTTTTTCATTTTTGATATAATTTTTTTTTTAAATTTTTTTGATGAGTTTTTTTCCAATTCGCGTTTTAGCTATTTCCTTTGACTCCTGACCAAATTCTATTTTTTTTAAACAAAAAAATATAATAACCCTGTGATATCCGAACTGGATATATTTTATTTCAGCTTGTTTGTTTTCTCTCTTTTTCGTCGATATCTACATTTTTTGCTTTAGTTTTGGCAAAATCTGTCAATCGTCAGTTTTTCATTGTTCTTTAATTAATTTTCTTTAGTTTTTAACATAAACTTGGTTGTTTGTTTAAATGATAAGTCATTTAATGTTTCTGTTAGATTTAGGTTGAATTACTTATGTTAGTTAATTGCCGACTAAACATTCGCAATATTAATAATTTAATTCTTGTTTAATAAACATAATGAAGTCCTAAATGCTAACAGTCCAGTGAGTAGGTGAACTTTAAGGGGCCATGAAAACATATGCAGTTTTCTTTCACTCATGGTTGGGAGGGGAACGATTGGTGTCAACATCCATACACCTAATTTTAGTCAAGAAGTTCTTGTTTTCTATTTTCTTTTGGTTTGTTCATGTTATCTATATCTCTTTTGTGTCCTATGTCCTTCTATCCTTAAAATCCTGCACGCTTCTGCTTGTGATTACGGGAGTTGCTGCTACTGGATATAAAAAGTTAGTATCAGACCGTTTTTATATGCATGACTTTTTTTGGATATACTTTGAATAAGTACCGCTTAAACTGCACTTCTTTTTCTCTTAAATTTTCTGCTGTCTTTTCTTAACTTTAGTTTGATTTTCTCCGTAACCGATCTGGAAATCTAGATCTGAATATTTTTGCTTCTGTTAAGATTTAGTTTGAAATCTTAACATGGTATAATTAAAATTATGTTTAGAGGACGAAATTAGAGACAAGAGAAAACTGTATAGTTTTTATGATACGGAAGTTTGGGTGTAGTTTATGACTGGCAGGAATATTCATGGGACATGAGTGTGTGGCGTATGATAGTGAGACAGGCGACAGACAGACGACTGATTTCATGACAGTCCTTTGGTTTAGGCAGTAAAATCTCCATGTGGTCGAGGGTTGCTTAACCTTCGTGTTGGTAATTAAAATCTGTTCAAGGAAAAGGGCGATGAGAACGATGGGTGGAAATTTCCATTGTGCGCAGGACAGCACTTATTGACAGAAAATACAACACACATGCGTGTGGCAGACACTTATCTGTTACGCAGTACAACAGCCAATCTGGGGGGTGAGAAATTCCAAGTCAGGGTGATGGTACTAGGTCAGTATATTAAAACCCTCAAAGGGTTTTGCGTTCGTATGTGCCAGTTTTTTTTTATGACCTTTTACATTTTTTCCTTATCTTGATGTTTTTTCGCTTAGTTGTAAAATGTTGGCAAAAACGTAGTTTGACATAACTCGAGAACGACTAGTTTGATTTTGCTGAAATAAATTGAGAAAAATTAATAATTACATTTTCTTTAATCCATTAATATACTGTTTCTCTACCAAAGCAACATTTTTGCAATTAGAAATAAATTTATGAAGAAAATTTTGCCAAAAAAAAAAAATTTTTTTTTTTTAAAACATATAAATCCCAAACGGAAAAACGTGTAGAGTCTTATAACTTTCACGTAAAGTCACATAACCTATAAACAAAATGCGACATAGATCATAGAAATCGATTAACGCGTTCTGCTTTTATTCAAAATTAAGTAAAGGTATGAATTTCAAAAATTTGCTCGAGATATGCTCAAAATTCCTTGGAAAAAAGGTTGATGACTTTTTGTATGATTCTCAGAATTAAAAAAAAGAGTAATAAACAAAAGGTTATTACATTTTTATGGTTGCTGTAACAAACTAAAAAACGGTCATAAATGTGCGTGTACAATTAAAAGGAAAAAAGCAAGGGCACTTTTGTAATTATTTGGGTTTTTTGTTGGCTACCTGCATGATTTTTTTACACGAATTCCACCCACATTCATGAGTGGTCATGTTTTAGAACGTTGCAAGATGCGCCAATTCATAAGTACCTGTCGGTAAAATATTGAAAAATATGAAAATGAAATAGTATAAATAGGTGTTCATTGTTCGTTTTTTGTCATTAAACAAGTGCCGACGAACGCGAAGAGAACAAGTATTTTCCCTCCAGTTTTTTAAAAGTGAACAAAAGTGAATAGAATATGGAACTGTGCAAGCCAGATATAAATTGCTACTGCTGTGGTCAATATGTCTCAACACATAAAAAAATGGGAAATTTCAGTACTGCTTTTGTTCAAATATACGAGATGTACTTCAACCAAAATGTTATACTGAACAAAAATTGGGTACAAAATGTGGTGTGTAAATGCTGCTACAACCGTCTAATAGATTGGAAAAATAGAAGTCGTGAAACTATGCCATTCGGTATCCCAATGACTTGGACTAATCCTGGCGAAGGTCACAATCCATTGAATTGCTATGCATGTGCGAATAAAGGAGCCGCAAAAAGGATAAGAAAATCGTATAATTACGTTGGTGTTGCAAGTGCCGCAACACCATTGCCTCATTCGGACCACATTCTTGTGCCAAAAGCTTCTAGCCCAGATATTGTATCTTCTATGACCGCTCCGAGTTTTGCAGCAGCATACGGTTTAAGTGATGATACCTCATATAATCCCGAACCATCTGTGTCCAATGAGCCTATTTTAGTAAATCAAAATAGCCTTGATTCAATTGTTGCCAAATTGGAACTAACACATCATAAATCAGAAGAACTGGCTTCTTTTATGAAATCAAACAATCTTTTGGCACCCGGTGTGAAAGTCACAGCTTATCGAAGTCGTCAGGCAACACTCCAAACTTTATTCCTTGTGAATGATGAAAAAACTTCTGCATATTGCCCGGATGTAGGAAAATTGATGGACGCAATGGAAATAAATTATGAAGCAGATGACTGGAGGCTATTTATTGACAGTTCAAAACTCAGCTTGAAGGCGGTTTTACTGCATAAGACCAATAAAAAACCTTCAGTTCCAATCGCCTATAGTACAGAAACGAAAGAAACATATGATGCACTGGAAAATATTTTAAAAATGGTTAACTACGCCAAGCGTATGTGGCGCATATGCTGCGATTTAAAAGTTGTAGCAATGCTTTGCGGCCTTCAAAGCGGCTATATAAAATATATGTGCTTTTTGTGCGATTGGGACACACGATTTTCCGGTGACCAATATGCATGCCACGGATGGAAACTCAGAGAGCACAGCAGGTTACAAACGGCCAATATTATTCGTGAGCCTCTAGTGCCGAAGGAGAAGATATTGCTGCCTCCACTGCATATTAAACTTGGAATTGTTAAGAATTTCATCAAAACTGTCGCCAAAAGACATGAAGTTTTTTTGTGTTTCAAACTAATTTACCCGAGACTCAGCGAAAGTAAAATTAAAGAAGGTAAATTATAATATCACATTCATTTCCCATGATTTTCCATCTTAACAACTTAATTTTTTCCAATCAGGCGTACTAAATGGTCTAGATATACGAAAGCTGATTAAAAGTGGCGCATTCAACAATATTTTGATTGACGCTGAATTGGACGCATGGCAGGCAATCAAAGAAGAAATAGAAGGATTGCTGGGAAAGCACCGTTCTACCAACTACGATGTTTCTGTCGCAAGGATGTTAAGATCGTTCTCGGAAATTGGTGTCCACATGTCCTTGAAAATCCATTATTTACATTATCATCTGGACTACTTCAGCAAACAATTGGCTACCGAATCTGATGAACAAGGCGAACGCTATCATCAAGTTGCTATGCCATTTGAAATGAGATATAGAGGGGAAAAGTCGCCGAGTGCAATACTTGCGGAAATTTGCTGGTGGAGTAAGCTTGTGTGCCAAGATAAGGATGATCCTGATGATAAAGAATTTTCAGGAGGTGCAGAAGGGACAGCAGTGGAGTCACACATTGACATTATGTGTGGTTCAGAAACTGATGACAGCGATGAATGCGATGCCACTAGTCCCGAACAACCACCATCGAAAAAGTCTAGGCAATATTTATTAAAATAAATAAAAATAAATAAATAAAATAAAAAATTATAAAAATTTTTACTTTATTTTTTTAGTAGTTTATGGCCAGAAGTCTGGAGTTATTGGGGAAAATTTATAAAAAAGCGATAAATGACACTTTTTTGAATAAAAACATATATCAATATTCTTGTCAAAATGGGATACCTTCACTTAATTGTAAATAAAAGCAGAACGCGTTAATCGATTTCTATGATCTATGTCGCATTTTGTTTATAGGTTATGTGACTTTACGTGAAAGTTATAAGACTCTACACGTTTTTCCGTTTGGGATTTATATGTTTTAAAAAAAAAAATTTTGGCAAAATTTTCTTCATAAATTTATTTCTAATTGCAAAAATGTTGATTTGGTAGAGAAACAGTATATTAATGGATTAAAGAAAATGTAATTATTAATTTTTCTCAATTTATTTCAGCAAAATCGAACTAGTCGTTCTCGAGTTATGTCAAACTACGTTTTTGCCAACATTTTACAACTAAGCGAAAAAACATCAAGATAAGGAAAAAATGTAAAGGGTCATAAAAAAAACATACGCACGCAAAACCCTTTGAGGGTTTTAATATACTGACCTAGTACCATCACCCTGACTTGGAATTTCTCACCCCCCAGACAATAACCCCAAAAATGTTCCACTGTGTTATTTGTTTAGGTTCGCGATAGTTGGAAATCTGTTCAGCCACACATGCGTGTGGCAGACATTTATCTGTTATTTGTTTAGGGTCGCGATGATTAGAAATCAGCTTAGGAATTATTTGTCATACTCTGATTGGCTGAAGTATCATTAAAGAAAATTGTTAAAATGTATAAAGTACATATTTCAATATATAGCTATCTCTGTCATTTAGCCGTAGGTATTAGATTGTAATTAGAAATTATTTAAATAAAAAGAAACAGTGTCTTACAAACATTCAAATAGTGCGGTTGTCTTTTAATCGTACATTGGTCCTTCGAATTTCTTTTTTCTTTAGGAAAAAATCGAGTATCTCAATATCGCGAAATATAAATTCGGTCGGATGAGTGCGCGTTTTAATTGAAAAAAGAAAGAACAAGTAAAAAAGGAAAACGAGTATCTCAATATCGCGATAAATAATTCGGTCAGATGAGTGCACGTTCCAGTTAAAAAAAAATATATATCGTGTTGAAGTTGATAAAAATAATATTAGAAAAACGCGGTAAAGGTCGTGGTGAATTTATTATACATATATCGGAATAAAAACAAAATGCCGGTTACCAAAGAAGCAGCGGGAAAAATGGTGGACACACTAATGGACGAAATAGATGTCCAAGAGAAATAGATGTCCAGGAGATGTCACCTGTTGATGTAAAAAGGCACAGGAAATGGTTGGTGGATGTTTGGGAGTATTACAAAAACACGTACAAAGCAGTTGGCGTACTAGGATGACCCCGAACTACCAAAAATGGAAGCAGGAGCATCGGCGGCATACAAAAGGATGCAAAGCATTTTAGACGAATTTGAGGAAAATGCTCGGAAAGGAAAATCTGGTACGATTTCTCCAAACCTAGTTGGCAAGATAAAGGAGCAGTATGCTGATAACGCGCTGAAAGAGAAGGGCAAATATGGTTCTTCTCAAGGTGGGCTGGATTCATCTGCATCGAAACAAATTACTCCAGCAAAGGCGGATGAGTTAAATTTATCCAGGCGAAAGGAGGTGTACGTTGAAAAGAAAAATGACTTACATGCGGAAGAAAATAAAAGATACTGGAGAGGAAAAGAGTCAATTAACGTGGCTGAAAAGTTAACTAGACGTTTCCAGCAAAGAATGGTGCAGTTGGACGAAAAGATTGCAGTTGTTAGAAGTCGGCTGCCGGAAGCAACAAAAGGGTTGTTAGACATAAGCCGATCTAGTGTTGAAAGCCAATATAAGGATATCCAAGCAATTTATGACAAAATTTGTGATGGGAACTTTGATGATGAAGATATAGATGAGTCATTCAGCGAGATGCGAGCCAGTTATGAGAAAATAATGATAGAGATGGCCTGTAGATATGAAGAGGTAAATAATATGGAAAGGTATACATCAACGAAATTGGAAGAGCTGAAAATTCCAAACTTTAATGGCAATGTGGACAGCTGGAATTCATTTCATGAAATCTTTTCGCAACTTGTGGATGCTAAGAAAAATTTGCATGATGTTGAAAAATTCTACCAACTACGATGTTTCTGTCGCAAGGATGTTAAGATCGTTCTCGGAAATTGGTGTCCACATGTCTTTGAAAATCCATTATTTACATTATCATCTGGACTACTTCAGCAAACAATTGGCTACCGAATCTGATGAACAAGGCGAACGCTATCATCAAGCTATGCCATTTGAAATGAGATATAGAGGGGAAAAGTCGCCGAGTGCAATACTTGCGGAAATTTGCTGGTGGAGTAAGCTTGTGTGCCAAGATAAGGATGATCCTGATGATAAAGAATTTTCAGGAGGTGCAGAAGGGACAGCAGTGGAGTCACACATTGACATTATGTGTGGTTCAGAAACTGATGACAGCGATGAATGCGATGCCACTAGTCCCGAACAACCACCATCGAAAAAGTCTAGGCAATATTTATTAAAATAAATAAAAATAAATAAATAAAATAAAAAATTATAAAAATTTTTACTTTATTTTTTTAGTAGTTTATGGCCAGAAGTCTGGAGTTATTGGGGAAAATTTATAAAAAAGCGATAAATGACACTTTTTTGAATAAAAACATATATCAATATTCTTGTCAAAATGGGATACCTTCACTTAATTGTAAATAAAAGCAGAACGCGTTAATCGATTTCTATGATCTATGTCGCATTTTGTTTATAGGTTATGTGACTTTACGTGAAAGTTATAAGACTCTACACGTTTTTCCGTTTGGGATTTATATGTTTTAAAAAAAAATTTTTGGCAAAATTTTCTTCATAAATTTATTTCTAATTGCAAAAATGTTGATTTGGTAGAGAAACAGTATATTAATGGATTAAAGAAAATGTAATTATTAATTTTTCTCAATTTATTTCAGCAAAATCGAACTAGTCGTTCTCGAGTTATGTCAAACTACGTTTTTGCCAACATTTTACAACTAAGCGAAAAAACATCAAGATAAGGAAAAAATGTAAAGGGTCATAAAAAAAACATACGCACGCAAAACCCTTTGAGGGTTTTAATATACTGACCTAGTACCATCACCCTGACTTGGAATTTCTCACCCCCCAGACAATAACCCCAAAAATGTTCCACTGTGTTATTTGTTTAGGTTCGCGATAGTTGGAAATCTGTTCAGCCACACATGCGTGTGGCAGACATTTATCTGTTATTTGTTTAGGGTCGCGATGATTAGAAATCAGCTTAGGAATTATTTGTCATACTCTGATTGGCTGAAGTATCATTAAAGAAAATTGTTAAAATGTATAAAGTACATATTTCAATATATAGCTATCTCTGTCATTTAGCCGTAGGTATTAGATTGTAATTAGAAATTATTTAAATAAAAAGAAACAGTGTCTTACAAACATTCAAATAGTGCGGTTGTCTTTTAATCGTACATTGGTCCTTCGAATTTCTTTTTTCTTTAGGAAAAAATCGAGTATCTCAATATCGCGAAATATAAATTCGGTCGGATGAGTGCGCGTTTTAATTGAAAAAAGAAAGAACAAGTAAAAAAGGAAAACGAGTATCTCAATATCGCGATAAATAATTCGGTCAGATGAGTGCACGTTCCAGTTAAAAAAAAATATATATCGTGTTGAAGTTGATAAAAATAATATTAGAAAAACGCGGTAAAGGTCGTGGTGAATTTATTATACATATATCGGAATAAAAACAAAATGCCGGTTACCAAAGAAGCAGCGGGAAAAATGGTGGACACACTAATGGACGAAATAGATGTCCAAGAGAAATAGATGTCCAGGAGATGTCACCTGTTGATGTAAAAAGGCACAGGAAATGGTTGGTGGATGTTTGGGAGTATTACAAAAACACGTACAAAGCAGTTGGCGTACTAGGATGACCCCGAACTACCAAAAATGGAAGCAGGAGCATCGGCGGCATACAAAAGGATGCAAAGCATTTTAGACGAATTTGAGGAAAATGCTCGGAAAGGAAAATCTGGTACGATTTCTCCAAACCTAGTTGGCAAGATAAAGGAGCAGTATGCTGATAACGCGCTGAAAGAGAAGGGCAAATATGGTTCTTCTCAAGGTGGGCTGGATTCATCTGCATCGAAACAAATTACTCCAGCAAAGGCGGATGAGTTAAATTTATCCAGGCGAAAGGAGGTGTACGTTGAAAAGAAAAATGACTTACATGCGGAAGAAAATAAAAGATACTGGAGAGGAAAAGAGTCAATTAACGTGGCTGAAAAGTTAACTAGACGTTTCCAGCAAAGAATGGTGCAGTTGGACGAAAAGATTGCAGTTGTTAGAAGTCGGCTGCCGGAAGCAACAAAAGGGTTGTTAGACATAAGCCGATCTAGTGTTGAAAGCCAATATAAGGATATCCAAGCAATTTATGACAAAATTTGTGATGGGAACTTTGATGATGAAGATATAGATGAGTCATTCAGCGAGATGCGAGCCAGTTATGAGAAAATAATGATAGAGATGGCCTGTAGATATGAAGAGGTAAATAATATGGAAAGGTATACATCAACGAAATTGGAAGAGCTGAAAATTCCAAACTTTAATGGCAATGTGGACAGCTGGAATTCATTTCATGAAATCTTTTCGCAACTTGTGGATGCTAAGAAAAATTTGCATGATGTTGAAAAATTCTACCGACTAAAAAGTGTAGTAAGAGGTGATGCAAGACTTATACAACATCTTCAGGTGACAGGTGAAAATTACAAGGCGACATGGAGCATACTGGAGCAGAGATACAATAACAGACGGTTGTTATTCTGTACGCTGTTTGACAGAATAATTGATCATGGATCCATAAACATACAAAATCCTGGAAGTATCAAACAGTTGCTAGATACTGCAACCGAGTCGTACCAAGCCCTGAAAGCCATGGGAATGCAATTGAATGACGCGGATTCGTTCATAGCTAGAATTCTGATCCGAAAGCTGGATAAAGAAAGATAAACAAAAGAAATACAGCAGCTTTAAGATGTGATGGAGTTTTTAGAGCAGCAGTACCTGGCGCTAGAATCCGTAAATGTGAAGAGAGGAAATGTAGCGAGTCAAAGAATTAAAACGTCGAGCGTATTTCAGGCATCACAAAAATCTTGCTTGTATTGCAGTACACCGGGTCATATAGTGATTGAATGCCGAAAGATTGCGCAAATCCCGGTTGGTGAAAGATATTCCTGGGCATGTAAGGCAAAAATGTGCATAGTTTGCTTGTCTCACAAATCAGATAGAAGGTGTTACAAATTTTACAACAAATGCGAGAAGTGTGGTGGAAAGCATCACTTGTTGCTGCACAACAACAATGAAGCAGCGACGAAATCACAGGAGCCCAAAAGGGCAAATTCAAGAGCGCAGCTGGCTATAGAAAATAACGCAGTTACCCTGCTGGCAACGGCGATGGTGATCTTGATGTGAGCCCTGATCGATCAAGGATCGCAACGAACTTCAATATCAGAGGAGGCCGCGCAAATTTTGGGGCTGCCAAGAAAGAAAAGTATCACGGAATTAGTGGTTCTAGGTAATACGACAGTAGGCGTATCTATCTCAACGGTACAAATTGAAATAAGACCACGATTCCAGAGTGATGTACAGCATATCGCAAATGCAATGGTTCTAACGAAGTTGTCATCGGCTCAACCTGATAAAAATCTGGATATGGATGTGAGTAAGTGGAGAAATTATTGTTTGGCTGACCCGCTGTTTCATAAGTCGGACAGAATTGATTTGTTGATTGGAGCAGATTTGTATCACGAGATCATTCAAGGTGGAATAGTTAAAATAGATTTGATATCTGGGCAAGAAACGTCCCATGGATTAATACTCAGTGGCAACGTAGACGGTCGACCGTCTACGAATGTAATAATGGCAGTAACAAAAGAATTAGAGCGATTCTTGGAGATAGAAGAGGTGCAAGAAGAAGAGGGCGTAACTGAAGATGATGAAAAATGTGAGCAGCTTTTCACTACTACTACATCGTTGAATGAGGAAAACCGGTTTGTGGTACGGCTGCCTTTCAAGAACTGCAAGGATCTAGGAGATTCCAGAAAAATGGCAATGGCTCGGCTTAGCTCTTTGGAGAAGAAGTTTCAGCGAGATGAAAAGCTAAAGGTGAAATACGACGCATTTATGAAAGACTATATAAAAATGGGTCACATGAAGAAGGTGCCGAGCAATATGATGGGCAAGTACTATTTGCCACACCAAGCAGTAATTAGAGAGAACCACCTTACAACAAAAGTTCGTGTGGTATTCGATGCATCCGCTAAGACGACAAATGGCAACAGCTTAAACGATGTTCTAGAGTGTGGGCCAAAATTGCAGCGTGACATTTTTCAAATTCTGGTAAAATGGAGGTTTTGGAGATATGTTATAGTTGCTGATATTGAAAAGATGTATCGTCAAGTGCTAATAGCGGAAGAAGACCATCCATATCAGAAAATCTAATGGCGTGAAAATCAGAGGAGGCCAGTGGAAGAGTTCCTTCTGCAGACGGTCACTTACGGAACAGTGTGTGCACCATTCTTGGCAAAGAGGGCGTTATTGGAGATAGCAAATGAGTGTAGCGAACGTAACCCTAAGTTGCATGAGATTATAAAAGACGATTTCTATATGGATGATTTGATGACGGGCGCAGACTCCAAGCACGAATGTAGCAAGATTCAGACCGAATTAAGTAGCCAATTAGAAAAGTTTGGTTTCACATTGCGAAAGTGAATGTCTAATGCTAAGGAGATACTTGGCAGAATACCAGACGTAGGCAATAATAATATCATCAGAATTGAAGAAGGCGAAATGATGAAAACTTTGGGGGTTCAGTGGGATCCTCATACCGATAACTTTGGTTTTTATTTTCAGACAGATGATGATAAAGAGCTAACAAAGCGGAAGGCTCTATCGAAGCTTGCAAAAATTTATGATCCGTTGGGTTGGTTAGCGCCTATAACTACAATGGCAAAGCTTTTCATCCAAAAGCTGTGGCTTATGGATTTAAAATGGGACATGCAGCTAAGCGTTGATATGAAGAAGGAGTGGAATGCAGTTATAGCAACACTACCTGCTGTAGAAGTTGTAAAGATACCTCGTTGGTTATCAACATCGTCGGCAATGGCGTTGGAACTACATGGGTTTGCCGATTCTTCGGAAAGAGCTTATGCTGCTGTAGTGTACATCAGAGTGTCGTGTACAGTAACAATCCTGGCTGCGAAATCAAAGGTGAACCCGATAAAAAAATAAGAAGACCCTACCGAAACTGGAACTATGTGCAGCGCATCTTTTGGCCAAACTCATAAGCAATGTGGTTAAATTAATTGATCAGGATCCTGCTATTTATGCGTGGAGTGACTCAACAATAGCGCTATCCTGGATTGCAGGTTCTGACAAAGTGAAAGATAGATTCATCCGGGTTCGTGTGAAAGACATAAGAGAAGTGACTCCGTTGGTTACATGGAAACACGTTTGATCGAAAGATAATCCGGCAGATGCAGCATCAAGAGGGATGAGTCCAGAACAATAGGTATCTCATAAATTATGGTGGAATGGTCCTCATTTGCTGAAAGATAAGAACTCGTGGCCGGTCGGTACTCCATTTACATTCAGCGGTGCAACACAGGCAGTTGGAAGAGAGAACAACACTATCGCCAAGATGATCTCAAGGATAAGCTCGTACAGAAAGTTGATACGTATAGTAGCTTATGTCCGAAGATTTATTAACGGGGCCAAGAGGAATCCGATCTTATCGGGCTATCTAACAGTGGATGAGCTGGTGGAAGCAGAGTGGACAATTCTTAGAATCGTGCAAGGCAATTTATTTGCAGATGAAATCGCGTTCTTAAAACACAACAGAGAGATACCCTCAAAAAGGAAAATATGTGGTCTAAATCCGTTTATTGACAAATATGGAATTTTGAGAGCTGGTGGACGGTTGACAAATGCACAAATAAGCTATGACAGGAAGCATCCCATTATATTACGAAAATCTCATCTGGTCCAACTAATAATTGACGACGTGCATAGAACAACTTTGCATGGCGGGGCGAAAGTCATGGAGAATGTTCTTAGAGGCAAATTTTGGGTGATAGGCGCAAAGAATTTACTTAAGAAAATGGTGAGATGCTGTGTGAAATTCATACGATATCGGCGTGAAGCAGCAGGTCAATTAATGGGTAATCTTCCAAGCAGTAGTTTTTCGATATCGCATCCATTTGAGCATGCTGGCATTGATTATGCAGGACCCATCCAGATGAGGATGTCCCGTGGAAGAGGCCAGAAATCATACAAAGGGTACATTGCGGTATTTGTGTGTATGTCAACAAAGGCGGTGCATCCTGAAGCAGTCAGTGACCTTACGACTGATGCGTTTATGGCGGCTCTCAAGCGGTTCTTCTGTCGACGAGGCAAAAGTGCTCACATCTACTCAGACAATGGCACAAATTTTGTAGGAGCCGCAAGGAAACTGGACAAAGAGTACTACAGGGCGTTGCAGCAGAACTCATCGCTTGCTATCATCGGAAAGAGTACGGTGGCATTTTATACCCCCCGGAGCTCCTCACTTCGAAGAATTGTGGAAGGCGGCTGTGAAATCTGTGAAGCATCATTTGAAGCGGGTGGTTGGCGAGTCGAAGGTAACATATGAAGATAGGCCACCTTATTGGTACAAATAGAAGCGGAGTTGAATTTTCGGCCACTTGGTGAATTTGGTAGCGATCCAGATAATGGCGAGATGCTAACTCAAGGACACTTACTAATCGGACGAGCTCTCTTAGATGTGCCAGAGGCCAACGATGACACCAAAATTAGTTCCCTGGATAGATGGAAACTAATTCAAAAAATGAAAAAAAGATTTTTGGTCTCAGTGGCGCAACGATTATTTGTGCAGCCTGCAACAACGTACGAAATGGAAGCTAGCATCAACAAATTTAAAGCTGGGCCAGTTGGGGTTAATAAAGGACGAAAACACGGAACCGGCAAAATGGCCACTGGGAAAAATCGTCGAGCTGCATGAAGGAAAAGACGATAAAGTTCGAGTGGTGACACTGAAGATCCAAGACGGGATGTTGAAGCGGCCTATACATAAACTATGTCCTTTGGATGTAGTTAAATATGATGATGAGAGACCGAAGGCAGATGATAAAACCAAATCTTTCGTAACTACGATCGCAAGAAGAAAGACCGAAACAAAAGCCAGCATTTCTGTGCTGGTTGCATTTATACTTTTGCTAATGACAAGTTCAGTTCGAGCGCTATCAACGCAGACGCATGGGGCAACGGTACGGGAATTGGGGAATCGAACCATTATGTATATGGACAAGATTGGTACGATGGACCGTGTTACATCATCTTGGAATCTGGTATCGTACTACAACATGGAGCCCTACTTTAAAACAGTCAACCATTTAGACGATATGCTGAAAAAATGTCAACAACTTTGTGCAAGATTGAGAGAATTTGAGAAGCAATGCGCCTCAGTGCTCGACAGTATGAACATCCGGCTTAACGATATCTTCGAAAATGATAAGCTGTTTTCGCTCCAGGAACGAAGTCGCAGCAAGCGAGCTCCGTTTGAATTTATCGGTTCTTTATATCATATTCTTTTTGGCGTAATGGATGCAGATGACAGAGCCAACATAGAAGATAACATGAAGAACCTTTTAGAAAATCAGCGCAACCTAAAATACTTAGCTGAAAAGCAGACGTCGGTTGTGGAATCTACGTTGAATATCCTCAAAAAGACAACGGACGACGTCAACATTCAGTTCCGGGCTATTAACGAGAAGGTGAACAACATAAGCGAACTCTTAAATACAGACTATTTTGTATACAAGGAATCAATTAATTTCTTTATGATGACTGGTCAGCTGGAAAATATCATCGGTGATGCAGAAAAGTTTCAAGCTCAGGTCATCGGATTACTAATCGACATTAACCACGGGAAAATAAACCCAATGTTAATCCGACCAAGTAAATTGCAAGCAGAAATAACCAGAATTAATGAGCAATTACCTGGTCAGTTGCGGTTACCGGGAAGGTCGAAGGAAGCTGTGTTGCCAACTTTATACCGATTGATGTCCGCTCGAGGTATATTTGTGGACGAAAAGTTGGTAATCGATATTCAAATTCCGTTACTGGAGAGACAGTTGTCTGAAGTTTTCCAAGTGATTCCACTTCCCATAGAAAAAGGCAGCAGTAAGGTGGTGGCGGTACTAAAACAGCAATTCATTGTCTACAATTACGATATAGATTCATATCATTTAATAACACAACCGCTACTGAATCAATGTCAGAAGAACAGTGATGACGAATACCTGTGCAAAGGCAATTGGGCGGGAAGACGCAAACGACAACTCGTGTGAGTTAGCATCTCTGAAACCTATCAATATTTATAACTGCTCATTTGCTGCTGTAAGGTCAAAAGATGTATGGATTGAATTGCACACTAAGGGCAGTTGGCTTTTTATAATCTACAGCCAAGCTACAGCCCATGTACTATGCTCATCAAAAACACAGGAAGTTTATGAGTTACCGCTTCAAGGCATTCTGATGTTAGAACCTGGATGTACATCACGTGTTGGACGTACCATATTATCAGCACCCCAAGATGTCCGGTCAGAGCTACAAGCAGAGTTTTCCTCGTATCTTTTTAAGGAAATCGACAATATCAGCATCATACAGCCATTCCATGTTGACAACATTTACCATAATACTGAGATCAAGCAGCTACATGAAGAAATACAGTTAATTAAGACGAATGGTGTTCACCTGAAGGGTTTGAACTGGCATCATGTGAGCGGTCATGCCTCGTTAGCTATCAGTTCAATTTTAGTTTTAGTAGTATTAATTTTTATAGTATATAAATGTGTCCTTAGAAATAAATCTAATATAATTATTCGCCGGCCGCAGAATGTTAAGATTTAGTTTGAAATCTTAACATGGTATAATTAAAATTATGTTTAGAGGACGAAATTAGAGACAAGAGAAAACTGTATAGTTTTTATGATACGGACGTTTGGGTGTAGTTTATGACTGGCTGGAATATTCATGGGACATGAGTGTGTGGCGTATGAAAGTGAGACAGACGACTGATTTCATGACAGTCCTTTGGTTTAGGCAGTAAAATCTCCATATGGTCGAGGGTTGGTTAATCTTCGTCTTGGTAATTAAAATCTGTTCAAGGAAAAGGGCGATGAGAACGATGGGTGGAAATTTCCATTGTGCGCAGGACAGCACTTATTGACAGAAAATACAACACACATGTGTGTGGCAGACACTTATCTGTTATTTGTTTAGGTTCGAGATAGTTGGAAATCTGTTCAGCCACACATGCGTGTGGCAGACATTTATCTGTTATTTGTTTAGGGTCGCGATGATTAGAAATCAGCATAGGAATAATTTGTCATACTCTGATTGGCTGAAGTATCATTAAAGAAAATTGTTAAAATGTATAAAGTACATATTTCAATATATAGCTATCTCTGTCATTCAGCCGTAGGTATTAGATTGTAATTAGAAATTATTTAAATAAAAAGAAACATTGTCTTACAAACATTCAAATAGTGCGGTTGTCTTTTAATCGTACAGCTTCATTCTAGCGTTTTCCGATTTTGATTGAAACATATTTGTTCCAAAACACTTAATTTGTGTTTATTACCTACTTATTAGTTTTGTTGTCTCAATATTTGCATTTTTTCTACACTTTGGTTCGCTTCGTTTAAATTGATTTGGGCCAAGATAGAGATTTCTTTTACTTTGAAATTTCCGGTTGATTTTCTGAGATTTTTGCAATGTCTGTACGGCGAAGCATGGGTGATTTGGCTGCTTGCACGGCACCAAATTGTTGCATTTGTAATCACGAAATTGGTAGTAGTAATTGTGCATACATCCTGTTTGACAAAACATTGTAAAACAAATCAAAAATGTCTCACTTGTGGTGAAGCTTTGATTTCTATAAGTGTTTCAACTGCAGCTCATGCAGGTAGACCCATTTCGCCAATGACCACACGATCTCAAACTCATCGAAGTTCAGAATTCGACTTGAGTCGTTCTGGTTTACAGGAAGGGGCTCCTGCTTACTCTTCCCAATTCATAATCAAAATGAAATGAATCAGGAAATGCTCAGAATTCTGGTTATGCTCCAGCCCCTCAAGCTACTGGCAACAACGTTTTTGTTTAAAGCTGCAGTCAATAAATGTCCGGTACGTCGTTTGAAAGCCCCAAGTCCCAAGTCTTTTTTAATGATTCGACTCATTCGAAAAACCCCCATATGCCGACGATACAGAAGCCGAAAACTAGACACGTGCTGCTACGAACTTGCAAGCAAATTATACCTCAATTAAAGCCGTTCTTTATGTTAAAGAACAACGTTTGCAAATCGTAGTGCAGCCCACATGTGGTGTGTGGACTCAACAAACACCTTTATTTAAAAAATGTAGGTAGTTTCCGAATTTTTGCAAAAACAAAATGGACGCGTGAGGAAATCCTTAGTCTGTACCATGGACTGGTAACCTGATAAAGTAAACTAAATTGGTGCCGGGAATAGTTTCTTATGCAAAATCCGTCGAAATAATATACCGGCTTACGTTGTTAATCAAGATATAATTGATACCTTAAACATTATTTAAGCTTTGTCTTTTAAGATTTGGGCTGATAACGTAGTCCATGTTTCTATTCTAAAAATAAGTCTATTAACTTGCAATATGGTTCTAACAAAAAGTATAGCAAATTTAAAAATAGTTTTCACGGCCCAGGAAATTTTTACCAGCTTTCGCAGGAAACGAAAAAGACTGAAAAAAACTCTTTACATATTGCATCCAATGCTGATAAAATTAGTCAGAAGTACATTTTTTTGACCAAGAACGGACGTAATTGAAGTTAAAAAAAATCGGTTCATATTTGGATATAGCTCCCACACATACGTTCATTCGATTTTTATATTTTTAGCTCTAGAAGCTACATCTTTGACCCAATCTTGATGGACCACTAATGGACGTTTGGACCACTAATGGACGTTATTAAAATTTAAGAAAATCAGTTCAGTTTTAGATGTAGCTTCAACACATATGTTCATCCGATTTTATGTTTTCAGCTCTAAAAGCCACATATGACAACCAATCTTAATGAAATTTAGCACAAGTTAGTATTTTTAGACCAAAGAAGAACTGAAATTGAAAAAAATCTGTTAAGATTTAGATGGAGCCTACTGAAATTGAAAAGAAACCGGCTTAGATTTAGATATACAGTGCGCTCGGGATAGCGTCAACTAATTAAAACCGCGGGTGTTGACATTTACAAGATTGTTGACGTTTATCAATGTACAAATTTAAGACCAAAATACACAGTACAACAGCCAATCTGGGGGGTGAGAAACTCCAAGTCAGGGTGATGGTACTAGGTCAGTATATTAAAACCCTCAAAGGGTTCGTATGACCTTTTATGACCTTTTACATTTTTTCCTTATCTTGATGTTTTTTCGCTTAGTTGTAAAATGTTGGCAAAAACGTAGTTTGACATAACTCGAGAACGACTAGTTCGATTTTGCTGAAATAAATTGAGAAAAATTAATAATTACATTTTCTTTAATCCATTAATATACTGTTTCTCTACCAAATCAACATTTTTGCAATTAGAAATAAATTTATGAAGAAAATTTTGCCAAAAAAAAAAAATTTTTTTTTTAAAAACATATAAATCCCAAACGGAAAAACGTGTAGAGTCTTATAACTTTCACGTAAAGTCACATAACCTATAAACAAAATGCGACATAGATCATAGAAATCGATTAACGCGTTCTGCTTTTATTCAAAATTAAGTAAAGGTATGAATTTCAAAAATTTGCTCGAGATATGCTCAAAATTCCTTGGAAAAAAGGTTGATGACTTTTTGTATGATTCTCAGAATTAAAAAAAGAGTAATAAACAAAAGGTTATTACATTTTTATGGTTGCTGTAACAAACTAAAAAACGGTCATAAATGTGCGTGTACAATTAAAAGGAAAAAAGCAAGGGCACTTTTGTAATTATTTGGGTTTTTCTGTTGGCTACCTGCATGATTTTTTTTACACGAATTCCACCCACATTCATGAGTGGTCATGTTTTAGAACGTTGCAAGATGCGCCAATTCATAAGTACCTGTCGGTAAAATATTGAAAAATATGAAAATGAAATAGTATAAATAGGTGTTCATTGTTCGTTTTTTGTCATTAAACAAGTGCCGACGAACGCGAAGAGAACAAGTATTTTCCCTCCAGTTTTTTAAAAGTGAATAGAATATGGAACTGTGCAAGCCAGATATAAATAGCTTCTGCTACTGCTGTGGTCAATATGTCTCAACACATAAAAAATGGGAAATTTCAGTACTGCTTTTGTTCAAATATACGAGATGTACTTCAACCAAAATGTTATACTGAACAAAAATTGGGTACCAAATGTGGTGTGTAAAAGCTGCTACAACCGTCTAATGGATTGGAAAAATAGAAGTCGTGAAACTATGCCATTCGGTATCCCAATGACTTGGACTAATCCTGGCGAAGGTCACAATCCATTGAATTGCTATGCATGTGCGAATAAGGGAGCCGCAAAAAGGATAAGAAAATCGTATAATTACGTTGGTGTTGCAAGTGCCGCAACACCATTGCCTCATTCGGACCACATTCCTGTGCCAAAAGCTTCTAGCCCAGATATTGTATCTTCTATGACCGCTCCGAGTTTTGCAGCAGCATACGGGTTAAGTGATGATACCTCATATAATCCCGAACCATCTGTGTCCAATGAGCCTATTTTAGTAAATCAAAATAGCCTTGATTCAATTGTTGCCAAATTGGAACTTACACAGCATAAATCAGAAGAACTGGCTTCTTTTATGAAATCAAACAATCTTTTGGCACCCGGTGTGAAAGTCACAGCTTATCGAAGTCGTCAGGCAACACTCCAAACTTTATTCCTTGTGAATGATGAAAAAACTTCTGCATATTGCCCGGATGTAGGAAAATTGATGGACGCAATGGAAATAATATATGAAGCAGATGACTGGAGGCTATTTATGGACAGTTCAAAACTCAGCTTGAAGGCGATTTTACTGCATAAGACCAATAAAAAACCTTCAGTTCCAATCGCCTATAGTACAGAAACGAAAGAAACATATGATGCACTTTGTTAAAAACTTGTCTTCTATTTTAATATAGAAGCAAGAGGTCTTGAGCCGGTTTCATCCCTGTTCAATGTGTAAAAGCAACAGACCGAAATAAAACAAACGAGCTAAACTTACGTACATGCACGGCACGGCACACAAGTTGACATAGTCAACTAAACTCTTTTTACAACACACACACACGTTGTTGTAAAATAAATCTATTGATGGCTCTCGATGTGGAGTCTCTTTAGAGCTGGCAAGAGTGAGTTGTATTTTCGTGGGCAATTGTGTGAAGAAAACTTGAAAAGTAAGGTTTACAACAGTAGTTCTCATTCGTTTGTGGAGAGCCTGGCCTTATAGAGTTCGGTTTTACTTTCAACAATTGCAGCAAGGCTTTCTGAAGAGGGTTGTCACGGACCCGAAATCATGATAAAAGTAGTGTGCAGCCACGAAAATCAATGTCACTTTGCCATTTTGTTAAAAACTTGTCTTCTCTCGATGTGGAGTCTCTTTAGAGCTGGCAAGAGTGAGTTGTATTTTCGTGGGCAATTGTGTGAAGAAAACTTGAAAAGTAAGGTTTACAACAGTAGTTCTCATTCGTTTGTGGAGAGCCTGGCCTTATAGAGTTCGGTTTTACTTTCAACAATTGCAGCAAGGCTTTCTGAAGAGGGTTGTCACGGACCCGAAATCATGATAAAAGTAGTGTGCAGCCACGAAAATCAATGTCACTTTGCCATTTTGTTAAAAACTTGTCTTCTATTTTAATATAGAAGCAAGAGGTCTTGAGCCGGTTTCATCCCTGTTCAATGTGTAAAAGCAACAGACCGAAATAAAACAAACGAGCTAAACATACGTACATGCACGGCACGGCACACAAGTTGACATAGTCAACTAAACTCTTTTTAAAACACACACACACGTTGTTGTAAAAGAAATCTATTGATGGCTCTCGATGTGGAGTCTTTTTAGAGCTGGCAAGAGTGAGTTGTATTTTCGTGGGCAATTGTGTGAAGAAAACTTGAAAAGTAAGGTTTACAACAGTAGTTCTCATTCGTTTGTGGAGAGCCTGGCCTTATAGAGTTCGGTTTTACTTTCAACAATTGCAGCAAGGCTTTCTGAAGAGGGTTGTCACGGACCCGAAATCATGATAAAAGTAGTGTGCAGCCACGAAAATTAATGTCACTTTGCCATTTTGTTAAAAACTTGTCTTCTATTTTAATATAGAAGCAAGAGGTCTTGGGCCGGTTTCATCCCTGTTCAATGCACTGGAAAATATTTAAAAATGGTTAACTACGCCAAGCATATGTGGCGCATATGCTGCGATTTAAAAGTTGTAGCAATGCTTTGCGGCCTTCAAAGCGGCTATATAAAATATATGTGCTTTTTGTGCGATTGGGACACACGATTTTCCGGTGAACAATATGCATGCCACGGATGGAAACTCAGAGAGCACAGCAGGTTACAAACGGCCAATATTATTCGTGAGCCTCTAGTGCCGAAGGAGAAGATATTGCTGCCTCCACTGTATATTAAACTTGGAATTGTTAAAAATATCATCAAAACTGTCGCCAAAAGACATGAAGTTTTCTTGTGTTTGAAACTAATTTACCCGAGACTCAGCGAAAGTAAAATTAAAGAAGGTAAATTATAATATCACATTCATTTCCCATGATTTTCCATCTTAACAACTTCGTTTTTTCCAATCAGGCGTACTAAATGGTCCAGATATACGAAAGCTGATTAAAAGTGGCGCATTCAACAATATTTTGATTGACGCTGAATTGGACGCATGCATGGCAGGCAATCAAAGAAGTAATAGAAGGATTATTGGGAAAGCATCGTTCTACCAACTACGATGTTTCTGTCGCAAGGATGTTAAGATCGTTCTCGGAAATTGGTGTCCACATGTCCTTGAAAATCCATTATTTAGATCATCATCTGGACTACTTCAGCAAACAATTGGCTACCGAATCTGATGAACAAGGCGAACGCTATCATCAAGTTGCTATGCCATTTGAAATGAGATACAGAGGGAAAAAGTCGCCGAGTGCAATACTTGCGGAAATTTGCTGGTGGAGTAAGCTTGTGTGCCAAGACAAGGATGTTGCTGATGATAAAGAATTTATGGCCAGAAATCTGGAGTTATTGGGGAAAATTTATAAAAAAGGCGATAAATGACACTTTTTTGAATAAAAACATATATCAATATTCTTGTCAAAATGGGATACCTTCACTTAATTGTAAATAAAAGCAGAACGCGATGTCGCATTTTGTTTATAGGTTATGTGACTTTACGTGAAAGTTATAAGACTCTACACGTTTTTCCGTTTGGGATTTATATGTTTGGCAAAATTTTCTTCATAAATTTATTTCTAATTGCAAAAATGTTGATTTGGTAGAGAAACAGTATATTAATGGATTAAAGAAAATGTAATTATTAATTTTTCTCAATTTATTTCAGCAAAATCGAACTAGTCGTTCTCGAGTTATGTCAAACTACGTTTTTGCCAACATTTTACAACTAAGCGAAAAAAACATCAAGATAAGGAAAAAATGTAAAAGGTCATAAAAAACTGGCACATACGAACGCAAAACCCTTTGAGGGTTTTAATATACTGACCTAGTACCATCACCCTGACTTGGAATTTCTCACCCCCCAGACAATAACCCCAAAAATGTTCCACTGTGATATTATTAATACTGTAGTTTAAAGCGTTTTTAATGCTTATAAATTAAAATTAAACAAAAATCAAATCCAAAGAGAAACAAAAAAAGGGTTTCAACCTAAATGCATAAAACAACAATAATATTCTGCATGAGATCATGCCATATGTAATATTTATTCTTAAACAGGTATTAAAAGATATCTGTTATTTTATTCTGCTGTTTTTTCTTCTCTAATAATTGAAATACAGCTTTTTCCCTTAAATGTCTTAATACATTTAGGTAATCTTGTGTAACATTCTCGCATCCGGCCGAATCCAATGCCCGGTTAAAAATTTCGATGTAAAAATACAAATAAAAAAGGGTTGACGGTTTGGGATGTTGACGAAATGGGGGGTTGACGTTATCCCGAGCTCATTGTAGTTTAGTTCCCCCAAACATATGTTCATCCGATATTTATGTTTTCAGCTCTAAAAGCCACTTTTTGCTTTTAATAAAAATTAGTTATCAGGTTTTATTAAAGCCCCAGTAAAAAGTCCCCCCGATCCGATTTCAATTAAATTTGGTAAACTATATGACAACGTACTTCCGACCATTTAATCCCATTTGTTTTATATAGACCCTACACAAATGAGTCAGAGCCCAAAAAACGGCTTTCGGAATAAATGGACATATATATATATACAATTTGCTAAGCCAAAAAACAATGAAATGTCCATACAAACTAAAATATGACATTAGTTTTAAAACTGGATAAATTTAGAGCACGTCCAAAAATCTATTTTAATTGGTTTTTATAAACATCCAGAAATGCAGCGTCTAATATAGTCGGCCACCATCGACTTCAGTTTTGTTACTAGTTTAGCATTTTAGAAGTGCGTCTATATGCCAATTTTTGTAGAGCAACTGTTGAACAATGCTTGAATCTCCTAAAGATGGTCTCGTTTCCGAGATGTATGATTCTTTTTTTAAATTCACATCATTTTAGTGAGCGGGAGCACTGATCTTTTTAGCTAACAAGAAGAACAATTTTGGTTTCATTTGGTGATTTCCCACTATTTCTGGTAGCATGACCGGGAGATTAAAAAACCGCTTTCAATGTCGCTGAGCGTCTGTTATTCTTCTAATTGCATTTCTTTATTGGATCTTTCATTAGAAATTTAAATTACATAGGCATACAAATATTATGCTAGGTTTTAATAACTAAAGGTTATTGAAGTAAAAAACCAAAAAGTATTTATAGTTAGAATTCCAATCATATTTTAACATTTTATCTCTTTTTATTGTTCGTTCGATATTCATTAAATCTAGAGTGGATCATCTCCATAGCCATTGGCGTAACTAGGAGTTTTCTCTAGGGGGGCCTGGCCATCATCCTTCATTTCGCTCCACGCAAATATGAGCCTTACGATCCACGAAACCAAAGAACATACATATTATTCTATATATACATACATATTGAGAGAAAAATTACCACACTGCAAAAATGTTTTTATTTTTCTTTTAAAGAAAAAAAAAATTATTTATCAAAACCAGTAAAAATAACAAACAAAAGTACATACATATAGTGTTATATAAATTGTCTTCTAGGACAAAACAATAAAAATTTTATTAGAACCAGTAGTTCATTAAACGACAAATAATTTTTACACCAATTTTAATTTTCGGTTTTTTTTTTGCCAAAATATTTAAGATATCATCGGCTCTAATTTTGTTTTTAATTATTTCGTTTTCTATGTTAAGAAGAGACAGATTCGAAAAACGCTCCTGGCACATCGTCGCTCGTAACCATGTTTTAATACGACGCATGGCGGAAAAGCTTCGCTCACAGCCAGCCGATGCAATAATTTGTACAAATTCGGGCAGAAGTCTTTCTTCACCTCCGTCTTCAAATTTTCGAGATCAATTCCGGCCTTTTTATTTTCCATCATGCTTTTAATTATTAAAGATTCAGCTTGTAATGAAGTTGTGTCGATTTTTAGGATGTCTTTGAAATTTTTGATGAAAGCTTCTCCGTTTTTTAGATCCAACTTTAAGAAAGAGTCAACGGATTGTGCCAAGGCAAGTTATCAAATCTCTTTCTCCAATTACCTATAATATTGTCCATTGCTTGATTATAAATATTGATTTTCCAATATTCGTATGCATTGGTATCAGATGGCAAATCTATGAAGCTACTTTTGCCTAGTGTTGACTCAATTACAAAATCTGTTGTCCTTTCTTGTTGCTGTCGTTTCCTTTTAGAGATTCGAGTAGGTTCGAGAGAGATTTCATGCTTTCCCGCAAATTCTTCGATCTCCTTCCAAAGACCATCAAACTGGTTCCTATTCTCTTCAAAAGTGCTCATTGTGCCTGTTATTATACTACTGGCTTGACCAAGAGTGACATTTTTGCCTTGGAAATATTTGCTCAGTACATTTACTACTGATAGTACTGAGTGAAAGACGTGTAAACAGACAACAAAATCTGGTTTTTGAATACACGATAATAATCCGATCGCTTCTACTGAATTTTTATCTTGATTCTTGTTTATTTCATCTTCCAAAACAGCTTTTATTGCTTCGTAATTCGTTAAAACTGCTCTACAGTTTTCAAAGCGGCAACTCCATCTGGTGGTGCTCAAGCTGCTTATCTCTCGACCAGATTTGATACCAAGAGTTTCATTCATTTTCTGAAGACGGGCATGGTTTCCGGGTTCCGCGAAATGGATGTATAAAGCTTCTAAGGTATTGAAAAAGGCAGTTGCTGCAGAAACTTTTGTGCATGAGTCCACAACAACTAAATTAAGCTTATGCGCTAAACAATGGATGTATATTGCCTGAGGGTGTGTTTCCTTTATAATTGCTTGAAGACCTCGGTGCTTCCCAGACATGACGCTGGCTCCATCGTATGATTGAGCGAGGATAGGAAGATTAGCCAAATTGTTCTTTTTCAAAAAGTCCAAGATGAGCGTAGCTAAGCTTTTAGCGTCTCTGGAGGTAGAGCAATCTATAAAACCCATAAATCTTTCTTCTATGTCCAAATCTTTTGCATATCTAATTGAAATTGATAACTGCTCTTCTTTGTAGCATCTGGCTTCGTCCACCATTATAAAAAAAACCCACATGCTTTGACTTCCGTTACGATTTTCTCCAGGGTAAGCTGCGCTATAATCTCAATGATTTCATTTTGAATTTTTGGACTAGTGTAACTAGTATGTTTCTCTAAATGACTTGAAAAACTTGTATCGTATTTAGCTAGAAGTTGACTAATTTCTAGAAAATTGCCTCTATTTGTAGAAGCAAGGTTCTCACGGTGTCCTCTTAAATGTAGACCTTGCCGTACGAGTAATTTAAATATACTCAGCACTCTGGGGGGGCCGTGCAACCCCCCCCCCCCGGCCCCCCATAGTTACGCCAATGTCCATAGCCGTCGGTGGTTTTGTTATCTTCGTTGTTAGTAGCAATATAAAGATTCTTGTAGATGTTAGCGTTCCAAATGAACTAAAGTGCAACGGTTATCTGTCGTAGAACATTGGACTGTCGGCTATGTAATTTACATTCGATGATCAGCAGAACCCCAAATCTGGATGCTACATGCCCATATGGGTTTTATCAAAGTTTTAAAAACGAGAATTGTCTATGGGTATGGTAGACCGAGGGCCGATCGGCTATTAGAGTTGGATTGTCTTTAGCATGATCTAAGTCAAAACGGCACGACCTTGTGAGACGGCGGTTCAATTGAATTCTAAGAGGTTTAACACTGGTATTTCGAGGAATATTAGCACTATTTTTGGTAATTGGCGGGCATTCTTCTGAGCTCATCACTTGCCGCTAACAGATGTGTTTCTGTCATTGCTAATTCATAGTCAAAGTGCGAATCATTGCTTTTAATTTGTTTACAACAAAACCTAACAAAACACATAAAACAACAACATTAAACGTGCACATGCACAAAATGATGGGAACAAGCAAGTCGTCACAGTGAACAATAAAACAGCAAAACCAAATAAAAGTGCAGCAAAGCCAAATAAAAGTGCACTCCAACAACTATTTTTATCCGCTACAAACTATTGGAGATGACATTAAGGAAGTTGAAGTAAAAAGTACACCGGAAAAAGTACACACTCCACCAATTACTGTGTTAAAATGTAAAGCAATCAGATTGTATGATCATTAGGGGTGGGATAGTAGTGTTGTATGGAGATTCTTAGTAGTAAGATTTGGGTATGACTCACCCCCTTATTTTGTGGGGTTTGGAATAAAAGTGCGTGAGCCAAAATATGAGGGGGTGAGCCGTATCAAAATCGAAAACTCGTGCACTATCCCACCCCTATTGATCATTGTAAGCAAACAACTTGCCAAATTATGCTATCAGAAAAATATCAATTGGCTTGAAACTTTTTTCGAACCCAACAATGATATAGTTACAATCTACAACGCTCTTAAAGATAAGTACGAATTTTTTTCCTAAAATAACGAAAAACGATTCAAGGCTCTGTTATTAAGAACCAACTTACGGGCTTGGCCCTGAAATGTTTAGACGTAAAGCTACTACAGATGAATGGAGCTACCATCGACTTTCGAAGGCAGTCGATCTCAATGAAAGAACTTAGACTAAACTAGAGGCAGTAAGTCGAACATTACCCAGTGATATAACTGACAGATGTATGCTAATGGTTCTAGTCGCTGCAACGTAAAAGTTTTTTGTGCGAATTGTGCTGGCCCATACAAAACATCCGATTGTAAGGAGACTATTATCAAAAGTGCAAATTGTAGTGAAGCACGCAAAGCAAACATAACTATTTACAAATGCGTGAGCAGATGCGAACGACATCTCGACGATCTGGACTCTGAACTTCCAACTACGGGCGAAGCTTTCTAAACAATCTGAATCAAACCAGACCTCCTACAACTTTGTGGTAACCGCCAAGTTTTAAACAAATAAATCCAGATTAAAACAATAGCTCCAATAATTTTTTTCGCCTGAAAAATCAAAAATGTAACTTTGGAACTAAGTACTAACCTAAGTCGAAATTAGCCATATAAGTTTGAGTTGATCACAAGTTTAGCCTGTAAGTTTTTATCGTAAATGACTTCCGATATTTAAATAATCAAACATAATTGGAATGCTAGAGGCAAATTTTCATTTCTACTGACTGTGTAGACATCTATTAAAATCGTAGCAATTATTTTCATTGGATATCATTTAACTTGACAGAGGTGATATATTCATTCTTGGTGGCGATTTTAATTGTAGGCATTCATACTGGGGCTGCTTACACTCTAAATGTTATTCCAGAACAAGACTCCTTCAATTTCATTGTCCCAAGTGACCCCTCCTATGTCCCTTCAAAAGAAACAGACAGAGTACGACTCTTGATCTATTTCTTATGAATATGACTGAGAAAAACTCTTCATCTGAAGAAGTGAATGATTTCAGCTCGAATCATTTGCCACTACAAGCTATGCTGTATACCAATTTCTCTGATCATTACTTTTTTGTTTAAAATATTGACATAATGTTAACCACTTCCCAAACGGTTTTGAATGACGCAGTAAGCGACGTGTTCCAATAAGACGGCAACCTAGAGCGAGAACCCCGTTTCCAGTGCACATCAAATATTTAATTTGACTAAGAAATATCCATAGCCGAATATGGAAAAAACATAGGAACATAATAAACTTTAATCAGGAGAAAGCTCGCAATATTACAATTTGTAATGAGATTGAGAAGTTTAGGAATTCATCCTGGAATCAAATGCTTTCCAAATAACATAAAGGATTATCTCCACTCTAGAATTTATCTAAAGTTTTAAGAAAGAAACTCTAACACAATTCCCGTTCTTAAGCATGACGATACACGTTTTGCCAGCAATTATAAAAAAGGCGAGTATACATGGATATAAGCCATTCGGGGCGTTTTGAAATACATATGTCGAAAATACTGGATACAATTTAATCTTTCAAGAACAGAAAATCTTCAGGAATTGACGGCATCAACAAAGTTGTCTCAAGGCTCTACCTAAAAAAGACAATACTCGTAAATTCTTGCATGTGGTTGAGTAACTTTCCTCAGGAATATAAGAAAGCGAAAGTCATTCCTATAGTAAGAGTAAAAAAACAAATGGCTACCCCGTATCGTATCGCCCAATCAGTATATAATCATCAGTCAGTAAAATCCTACAGTAGGTTCTCAAGGATAAACTCACGGTTTTTGTGGATGTAAATGAAATATTTTCCTCGGAATAATTCGGATTCCGAAGGGATCATAACACACTCCAACCGCTTAAGCGAATAAAAAAAACAATAACATCTAACTTCAAACAACAGAAGTCTACTGGTATAATCCGGCTGGACATCAAGGCCGCTTTTGATTCCGTGTGGCATGACGATCTTATTTATAAAATGATCAGGCTTAATTTCCCAAATGAAAACATATAATAATTCAAAGCTTTTTAAAAAATAGAACGTTTAAAGTCTTTATAAATACAAATTCCTCATCAGTTTGCCATATCACAGCTGGCTGCCCACATGCCTCTCGCCATTACTATACAATATGTATAAGTACATATCTGATATCCCGAGACTAAACCCAAGCTTAATATCAATTTTTACTGATAATACTGCGATTTTTGGCTCAGAAATCCTAGCTTGGAATATCATTAGCAACATTTAATCAGCGTTAACAGTGTTATTGGAATATTTTCAGAAACGAAAAATCTTGATGAATAGTGAAAAGAGCCAGGCAATTTACTTCACATGGAAACGTAATGGTTAATTCCACAAAATATCATTATTGTAAATAACATTGAAATAAAATGGGAACAAGTAGCTAAATATCTAGTAATAATGCTAGATACAAACATAAAATTGATTTGAATTGGCGAATACGTATCTCTTCTCAGAGTAAAAGTGACGTGAGTGCACTTTGTAGATTTTCCTTTATCTTTCATTTATCCTACCAACATTATGAGATGTGACTGCAATTGTTTGAATGCAACTTATGCATTGTATAAGTAATGCCAGCTCAAAAATGCGGTATCATCTACAAATGTGACACGCAAAATAGAAAGGGTTAAAAACCAGTTTTGTTCAGGAGAGCCATTTTAAAGATTAGGTCCCTTTCTATTTGCGCTTAGAAATGTCTTCACTTTCATAAAACGCACATATCTCTGGGGGAACACTTTTGAGGCTTGGGATCGGTCTCATTCGATGCTCAGATGTTGTCCACATCAAAAAAAAAAATGAAAAGTTGATAAAAGTTTTTTTCAGGAGAGCCATTTTAAAGATTAAGCCCCTTTCTATTTGCGCTTAGAATCGTCGACTTCACTTTTATAAAACGCGCATATCTCTGGGAGGGATATGCGCGTTTGGGGCATGGGATCGGTCTCATTCGATGCTCAGATGTTGCCCACATCAAAAAAAGAAAAAAAATGAAAAGTGATTTTTTACCCTTAGTTCCCTTTCTCTATGCGCTGTCACAAATATAGAAGTGTGTGTATCAATACTTGTATGTATATCTGCTGTATACTTTGTGTAAAATACGAAGCCCCAGAGAGTTGCGTTTATTTGTTAAGAGCAAGAAAATATTTCGTTTGAACGTAGATTAAATTACCGATCAGTGATATAAGTGCTAAAAAGCTTATGTAGTTTTTGAAGTATTTATTACTTTTTTAAGGTATATAGTGCGTCCCAACGACCAGTACCAATTAAAACTATAAGTATTGTCCGACCACAAAATATTATGATACGTTAGGCCTGTAATCAAAAAGTGTACTTTTTACTAAGGAAACTTTAGTCCCATAAACGAAGAGTTTTTCCCCCTGTCGATTTCTCCCATTTACAATTTCAAACAGCTTTTGACCTTAAACCATCATCATGTCAAATTTCAGGAACCTTGGATGATTCGTTTGACCGCTATCCTGTTATCAAGAAATACACAGACGGACGGACATGGCTAGGCCGTCAATGAATTTAACAATGTTTCGCGGTGTTACAATCGGAATGAAAAATTTAGTATTTAGTATATCAGGGTATAAAAGATGGAACCGGTACGCTTAAAAGATATATTGCGGATTATATTATACACTTTTTTATATTAAATTGTATACGTATTTTTATTTTCTAAACTACATTTTTGCTATTAGGCTTACTTCACACAATTATGGAATTCATGTTTGTATAATTATCTTTAGTTCTTAAAATGTTTGATCCTCATATGCTTTCGAGTTTCACACATTGTATGTTCAGTTGTAGTTATCATAAACTGAATGTTTCTTTGGAAAGGTCGACCAACTAAAGAAATACACACAGATGTAATTGTTTTCTGTACGTTTCCCAAAACGAGATACATTAAAACGCAATCTATTTATGACCTTTTCTCTGTATTTCAGAATGAGCCTGTGTTAGGGTGCATGCAGTTATACTGGGGACTACGGCGATAAACCGTAGGGTACTTGGGATTTTGAGTGTATTATTTGTATGTGCTTGCCTTATGTACTATTTGCATTTATTGTATGTATGCATTTTCCTTTAGTTTGTACATTAAGTTTAAGTAGAGTAAGATGGTTTTAAGTAATTGTTTTATATCCGCTCCAGAAGCAGACGTATGCTAAAACGAGCATTATAATCATTATCTGT